>KK499874.1:0-33425 GCA_000688715.1 Glossina pallidipes | reverse complement strand
TTATAATATCCACAAACATGCTTCAATAAACTTCAACGTTTATAACCGTACGATTTTAAGTGATTTTAGTCTAAAATGTTAGTATCTAGTTTTCGTTAACAGACGATCTTAAGAATGTAAAAGTTAAGTTAGTGAACTAAAATTTGACTCATACTTTAATAACGAGATGCTCCCATCTTTTCTACTTCAATTATCTTTATTTGACGACGATAATAACAAACACTCTTTTGGATAAAAAGGAAACTTTTAATACGTTTTCCGTAATAACCTAAGCTCTCTCTTAGCCTTCGTTGGACATAAATGTATATTATATATGTATATTATAAATTAAATTAAATTAAAAATACATATATTTATGAATTTTGCATTCACAACTTTTTATTGGCATACTTAAGGAAGTGCCATTTTCTTACAAATTACAAATGGTTTCGCGCAGGTAGAAGTTAAGTTTAATGAGCGTTTGGAAAACACTCTATTGAGTCTAGAGAAAAAGATACATGAATTGGTTAAAATGGAGTACCATCGTAATGTGCAGCTTCGCCGCTTGAAGAGGTCTGAGAGAATGGCTTGCCAACTGGTATTAAAAATTGAAGAGAACTCCTACTGAAGATTGTTGAGCGGCGTGAACTTAAGGTGACATGTGCGCGTTTACAGCATTGCTGCCAATGGGAAAAAGATTTTAATTAAATTTATTTGAAGTGCCAAAAACGCTTCTATTAAATTGTGCGAAGTTCGGGGGGTCGGTATTCCTTCACGTAACGACTTGGATGATCCCCTAAGTCCTACGTCATACAAACTAGTAACGACTTCCCTTGCTTTAAGGGAAAAGAAGATTACTAAAAGGTGTACGTTGATGCGGTTGATGAACGCCGATGTTCCTAATGCAACGGTAGCCCAGTTGAATGATTCCGTAAAGATAATGCAAGCGCAACGAAGCATGGACAATGTTGTCCGACAGTTTTACTAGCGCGAAGTTCTGTGCATTTCAAATTATGCTGTCATATATTTGGATTTGATCTTGTTTTGTGGCATATTATTTCTTCTCTTTTCGTAGAATCTTCAATTTCTCGTTAATATCCTGCATTTAGTTATTATAATGCTATCTTCCATGAATGCGAATAACAATTTAGGTTTTATTATAAAGGACGATATCACTTTTTTCCCCTGCTAAAGAACTCTGGAGACACCTGTAAGATTGGCCAATTAAATTGTCTCAGTTTAAATTCTATCAAAATTGAAAAGATTAGGAATCTCATTTATGGTATGATGGTTGGTTTTAGCGAGATCTGGGGTCCAAATTCGGTTAAAATCCCGGATTATAGTTTGTGCCACAGTGACAGATCTACGAGGAGAGACGGGAGTGTAGCTTTATATATTTCAAGTAGACTCAGGTTTGCTGTTGTGTATGTGGTTTCGGTTTTAGTGAAAACTTATTTATTGAAGTAGATGCGTAAACTAGTAACTGGCATCGTTTATTTGTGTACCCCCTTGAATAGGCAGTCAGTGACGTTTCAATCAGTTACTCTAGTGTTATTGTTATGGCTGACATCTATTGCAATTTATTTCGTCCTACGAATTCCGCCTTAACTACCTATCTGAAGAAATTGATACTATTATGTAATCAGGTAATCAGATATACATCCTTCTTGATTCGGCATAACCATTTCTCAGGTTACATTCTGTGTTTTCTAAGTTGTTCCTCCGTTAATTTTATTAATATTAGACTTCTGCTTAACTTTCGTAGCATTATTCTACGGCAGGAGCCAAGGACGCTTTTTAATATCTTTTCTTTTAGTAGGACTGATCATTTGCTGGTTCCTCCAGCCTTTTTGCCAATTCTTCCAGGTAAGACTTATAAGAGCTTATAATTTCCTGCCTACGGAATTACAACAGTTTACATGCTTTTATTTCACTTAGAAACGTAAACAATTAATCTTCGCCTTTAGTAATGATATTATGTAGTTTTTTAGTATTGGAACGAAAGTCTGGGTGCGCTGTGTTCTATTTCCTTTCCTGCTAGCCTAGTCTCCTTGTTTTTTTTTCTTTACCCTCAACTTTTTTCTTCGTTTGTTTAAAAACACTTTGTATTTTTGCATCTATGGTAGACATTGCAATGCGCTATAATAGGCCTTAATGACAAGGGCGTCAATAAAAAAAAATATGTACGCTTAACAATGCGGCCGAATTAGTACTTCGTGTATCGCAAAAAAAAAAAAAAAATGAATCAAAATATATTTTTTTAAACTTTTTTCAGTTGCGGTACCGCTTAAACTTCTTTTTCCGCCTATGTACACTTTGCATTCATTGTGAAATATGTTTGATTATGAATCTATTTTTGTCCTTCGTGTAAGTTTAATTCCAATGATTTATTGTCGACTAGTGAAGAGAAAAGAACAAATTGAACAAACCTACAATATGATATTTTAAATATATTTTTTAAAGAGAAGTAAAAAGTAACAAAAACCTAGTTTTTAAAAAACTATAAAGGAAATAAAAGAATTTTAAAACATGTCGGCAAATTTAAACGTGTACTTGACCATTCCCTTTTGTGATATATTTTTTATTTCCCCATAGCCATGGGAGTAAAATAAAACTGACGTTGGTTTCAATACAACTTCGTGCTTCTTTTTCTTATAAAAATAAAACTGACTTAACCGTGTTTAAGTGGAAGTTATTTTTACAAATTAGAGTCTCTTTTCATTCTTCCAGGGTAATTGTGAAAACTAATTTTTTGGTTTTGTCATCATATTTGTCTGAAAATTGATAAAGAATGAAAGGCGTATTCTTGTTTAAATTCCATCGTTTTTTATTCACTATTATTGATTATAAACGGACACGTCTCAACATAAAATTGAAAAATTTGGTATAAAATAATTGCTGATCGCACAAACTAACAGTCAACCAAAATTCTGCGATCTAAACGATATTAAGATAACCATTAAAAGCCTTTTAAAATGACAAATTTGTTTCCGTTTCTGTTTTGGGCCTTCGCATTAAGAGAAGTGAGACAAAGAGAAGTTTGCTTTCATGGAAAACGAAATTAAATGTCAAACTTGCGCCCGCACATATTCTGCAAACTATTTTGGGATTGCCTTAAATCCAGATATAAAGGTAAGCAATACGGGATATCTTAAAGCGTGAGCACGTATCCTTGATAACACTTGCAAAGTGTGGCCGAGCGTTGTCCACTATTGCTGGTCTTTTTTTCAACAATAGATCGTTCTATTTGTTCAATTGACGAGAGCGGACATCTGCAGCAAAAATTTCATTCAGTTTTAGCCGCTCGCGATACATTGCACCTTCCCACCATATCCACAGCAAAGCTTTATGACTACGAATATTCCGCTTCGGTCTCGATATGGTCCTATCCTGAACTAATCCATGACTTTTTGCACTTGAGATTATCATAGTAGACTCAGTTTTCATCGCTGTTCAGAATACGCCACAAAAACTCTTCTTTTTTTCTCGTTTCAAATGACATTTTCAGTCAATTCGCATGGCATTTTCCCTCCTTTTGGATCTTTTCCTTCGCATGTAAATCATAGAAAACGTAAAAACCAAGAGCTTCTAAGAGTGCTTGATGCTCTTTGGCAGCAGATTTCTTCAAATCAAGCAACAAGAGTAATGAATCAAATTTAACCGTTGTATCGATCGATATTTATCATTCTCACCAATAGATGTCGCTGATCAAAATACATGCAAGCACTTATTGCATTCCTCTCGAGATGTAAGCAAAATGACAATTTCTGATCCTAATATAACCAACTATGTGCGCTTTTGCGAAATATAAAGCACAGCAGAATTTTCGACTTGAAATGTTATAGTCACTTTGCTTCTACTAATTGTCAGTCAAAAACAGGACATTTTTTATATCTTTTAATACCTACCAAATATCATTTTGAACAGCGATTCCAGAGTTTTTCTTTTTCAGTTATTCCTACTAATCTTAACGTTAGTAAAAATAGCTGACAATATGACGATATAAGCGTAGTTGCAAAGCAAAGAGTAGTACGCAAGTATGCAACTCTAAGCTACCCTATAAGGTATATAATAAACGGACGTACGAAAGTTGAATGTGGCAACTCAAGGGACACAAAGTTTACATACATAATATTTGAGTAGGAAAAAGCTAATCCAGTAGCTTTTTTTGTTTTTTTTTTTTTTTGATTTACGTTATTGTAGAAGTTGACTTGTGTACATTGCTTTAATGCGTGTTAAAATAGCTTAAAAACATTATAATTAAAGGCACATATTTAATAAAATAAACAGACATTCAAATTATATACTGCTTTTGAAAGTGTATTTTCTACATTTTAGAAAAATTGGCAAACGAAAATAATAGTTTAATTTATATTTATAATAATTTTCTAATTTTTCTTTTTAAAATTATATCTCATTTGATTGCCGTCATATTAATTTCCGCAGTTTTACTTATTGATCATTTGTGGCTTGCTTACAGCGAGCATAGCTTCAAGAATTTTTTCAAAAAAAATTGTTGAAAAAATGCGAATTTTCTGTTTATTAAAAAGGGATTTATATTCGTTTCCCTTTCGTTTACTTCCTGTGCTTCCATTCCACATTTCTATGCCTAATTATTAAAATGAAAATAACAAGAAACCTGCCAGTTAAATGTCAAATAAAATTTGATCGTAGCATTTCCTACAATTGCACCGTATTATCAACATTATTAGAGGACCGTTGAAGCGTTAAGCACAAGGATTGCGGAGGCATCGTGCATCACGTACTCAAATATCAAAATATGTTGTGAGTGTGCATGTTTGTCTGTTGCTGAATATTGGGATCGCTTTGCAATGTTATATTAAATAAAAAATATTCTGCGTGATGCACATTGCAAATGCATTGTCCTCTGCGCTTAGCTTATTCAGAATTAATGCGTTGAGCCTTCTCTCCAAAAGCTAAATGAAGGATCAATATAATAATCAAGGCAAGAACAATAGATTGATCTCGACTTTTAGAAACTCGAGCGCAAATTCGAACCAATACGCGTAAGACTAAATCAATTAACGATCTAAAGCACGTTGGCCGTCCATTAGGTTTGAGTAGCAAAAAAATAAGAAATGAAAACAAAACCTACGATGGCAAAATAAGTGTGAAAACAAATGACCATTTTGAAATTGATAAATGGAAAAAGGAATATAAAAAAAAAGAAAAGAATATAAAAAAAAAGAAAATTCTTATGATATCAGTGGAAATCACTTACTATTATTATTTGTCCCATCATTCGGGAATTACTCTCTTTAACGTAACATATATTAATAAAACAATTTGATAAATGTAATTTAAATTGAAAATTAATTGCCTTTATTGCGTTTATCAATTTTCTCCTAAACAATATATGGTATAAATTGAAATTCCGTACAAAGTCACATAAACAAAAAATATTAAAATAATGTAAAATGAAATGCAAAATTAAATAGGTGGCTATACTTGAAATAACGGCACTGATCACGTATTTCTTAGTTAACTAGCTTGCATTTGAAATGCGTACCTTGAGAAAAATACGGGGCAAATTTGACGATTGTTCGCTTCCAGTGATACAATCAATAATAAACTCATCCAAATGCACATAAAAACCGAATTATGTGAAAGTGCAATAATTTCATATTTTCATTTCTTAAGAAGGCTTTGAAATGGGGGATTGAACTTCGAATATTTACTACTTGACTTTTATTCTATACAATATATTAATATATTAACCTTTAAATTTACCTACAAAGAATGTAAAATATTTTATAATGGATTGCAAAGGAAAGCCGACTGCTTATTTTTCACAAAAGATCTTAACCTTATTTTCAATACAATTCAACTTGAAAGTGCAGAAGATATGCCAGTTCTTATTTCCCCACTTACTCGCCTCAATTCCCAGGTCTTTGGCGAAAAGTCGCCACCGCCATTAAACATAACCAACTTTTAAAGTGTGAAATTCATACGTATCCAAGTCATATATGTATATGTATAAACAAGTACATCAAGAGCGTATGTATATATATATGCACACATGTTTAAGGCACATAAGGTATATACATACAAACAATGAAATTATTACTTTGCGGCAGTTACGTCAATTTCTGCTAATCCTTAAACTGACTCGAGGCGATTTCGATGATCTAATTGATCTTTTCCTAAATATCGGGTAACTGTCAAATTAATTGCAAAAGAGACATTTCTAAAGCCTTCGTTCATTAAGTGTCATTAAGTCTCAACATTTCTTCACTGTCTAAACGCAAAAGAATGTGTTAAAGCCATTGAGTTTATTTGCGGGTTGGAAATGTTAACTTTAATTGCATTTTTAATAAAATTCGGACTTGTAAACTTTTCTACGCAAATTATGTGACCAAAATAGAAAAATTCTCTTAAAGTTTCAAAAAACGGAATTGTAGCTTTGCCTCTTCAATACGTCCGTTAAAGTCCTCCATACAAAAAAATAAATACGGTTTTGTTTATATTTAGAAACGTAACTAGAGCGAATTTTGTCATTAATATTTACTTTTATTAATACATTGCGGGTGTTTGTCGCATCTGCAATACAAACGACGTTCGTGTAATAGTATTAGCATTTTTAAATTCGGTTAATTTTCGCAAAACATATGATTTCTTTACTATCGAAACAAAAATAAATAAAAACATTGCAAAGAAAGTCCTGACCTTGTTAACAAAGAAAAACATGAACTTACATTTAAATAACTTATAGAAATATCAATTGTTTTTTACATCACCCTTTGGTGCAAGGATATAGCGTGTGTATTGATGTGTGCCACAAATCAAGCGCATAAGCAAAAATTTCAACTAAAAAAAGAAAAGAAACCGAATGTGCCGCGTCAGGTCGAATTTCCTAACGAACTTTAGGTGAATGCAAAAAATGCAATTCGACACTAAGCACCCGTGGTCATTATTCTTGCTGCATCTTTCTGACTTTAGTAATAAAAAATTTGTCTGTTTTACTTTTATTTTAAAAATGTATAAAAACTAAATGAAATAAAATCATGTCGGACATTTCCGTATTCTTAAAAAGTGACTTTTAATCACAATAGTTAGCTGGGGACTCCTCTCGCCGAGAATCGTTGGGAAAAATAAGGGGATTGAGGACTTGGCGGTCGGAAGGGAAACACTAAAGAGGAATTTTATGCAAGTCTCTAAAGATTGAGACTTTCTGCACATGTGTCCTGCATCATTACATCATTTCACATTACAATATATTAAGTTTGTGCGGATGTATGCAAACTTTCAGAAGAACTGTAACGTTTAAATTGTCTATTTGCCCTCACTGTTCATCCAACTATTGCACTACGAACTCGATTATTTTTAGGGCTACTTTGAAGTGCCACTCAAGGAGGATATTTTGTAAATTAATTTAATTCGTATCATTTTTAAAAATACATAAAAGAAATTTTAATGTCGGTTTTAATAATTAGCATAATAATTGAGTTGCAACTGTACATATGTGTTTATATATATATATTAATCAAAATTATAAGCATGCATAAAGTATATCGAACAATAAATACAATAAGATAAAAATCTGAGATGACAGTGGTGTACGGCAGTATATGCTGTTGAAAAGGTACGGTGGACTGATGAAGATGATGTCCCGATGCTGTAGATAACTAAATATATCACGAAGCTGTCGATGTAATAGGGTAACAAATCAATCGTCTTGAAAGCAACTGGTTTATTCGGTGGTCTTTTGAGCTGAGGGTTGATTTGTCACCTGTAACCATTGTAGGAATTGTTGTCACAAGTAGTGTTAAAATTATTTTTCAAATCATTGGCAAGCGTTTTTTAAATCTCTTGCTGAAAGCAAAGCACTTTGTAAATATATATATATATATATATATTTTCTATCATTAGATATATGTATATAATGATAGATACGTAATTGGTAATCACTTCATATGGCTAGGAGATGTGTTTGCACAAACAGAAATGCATAGAACAGTTTATTTTACCATTATGCCATACATTTAGTTTTGGATGAGCATGGAGCTTAATATTCGCGTTCATTTAGAGTTTCTTATGTTTTATATTTTCAGCATCTTTCTTTTTTTTAACTGAAATTCTTCAAAAACTGAGAATTGCAGTGCTATTTTATTGCAAATCTTTGAATGTATGGCTTGAGTTGTTAGCTTTAAATTTGTGATGAGGTTTGGAATTTACATCTTTACCGTTTGGTTAGCATTTTTACTTATTTCCTCCAAAGATCACTTTTTTTCTCCGCCAGCTCTTCGTTGCAATAAAAACAAAACATTCTAACCTGTTTTTAACGTAGTTTAAGAAATACAAAAAAAAATAAAAGATTCACTCGCTCCAGAGACAACTTTTTGCAATAAGAGGTGCTGTAAAAAAACTGTAAATTGTGTCATGTACGTTTTTCAAGTTTTCGGAAATTTCTCATTTATTTTCTTTGATTCATTTCCACGCGAGCCACCCTTCTTTCCTAAGTTACGTGTATAAAGTGAAATTTTTATAATCTTCTTCTTGCTATTTTAATGTTTATCGTATAACTTTTGTGTCTGGTCAGAATTTGATATGAAAATTAACAATTTAAAATTCAGAAAGATTAATAAAATTTGCATAAACGATTCATGACTCAAACTCAATTTTTCTTTCTTGTCCTATTGATCGCTTAACATTTATTTTTACAAAAATTGTCCGCTCGATTTTGTTTTATCTCTCCGACTTCATGCATAATTCTTTTCTTCTGCTTCCGCAAAAACAAACCAAAAACCACAACAAAAACTACTTAACGTCAATGATTTTCTTACAAATGTGACTAACAATTCCATTCACGCAGGGTTGTATCTGTAAAAAATATTACAAGATATAACCACGTGTTACAGAACTTAAGATGAACCTACATTATATTACACCGATCGATTCAGAAAATGATTTTAAGCTAAGCTAAAGTCCCCTTTGGTTATACAAAATTGAACCAATTATGTATACGTATAGAATGACATTTGTGTCGCGAATTCTATGCAGACGTGTGCATAATAGATGGCAGCCGTTGTCCGATCTTAAGACACAGAAAACTTTGGCCGAAAACGTGATTAAAAGTACGAGTGTTGCAAGACTCATTGGAGCCCCGCAGGTTTTACGAAGTAATATGTAACACGTACTTGAAAATCGGTGGAAGAGAGTCGTTGAAAGACGTGGACAAGATTTTAGAATGAATGGTGAATATTAACTTTCAAATAGTAGCTGCAAAAGTTTCTGTCTCGAACTTGCGTCCAAAACATGTATTCGCATTTATACACCACGCACGAATGAGGTGGGTTTTTTTCTATCTGAAATACCCGGAAATATGCATTAGACATATGCAAGCACATACATTTTTAATCAGTTTAGTGTTCGGAAAAGATATACTGACGTCCAGTTTAAAGGCCGCCTGCGTTTGTAGGGATTCAAAGCCGCAAAAATTGAAATAAATAGTTGATAGTGTTCGTTTAATGTAAAAAGAACACAATACAATATTAAAGACAACTACTTTTTAATTTTTACAAACTGACTTATGGTGCTGATTGTCAAACTCTCCATCTCTCTTAGTCCTTTGGACACGTTAGAAGGATCTAAATAAGACCGCCTGCTCGTTCGGCATATTTTGTTGAAAATAAGTGGTTTCGAATACTAATCGATCACTTGAAACGGCCAAATTCTTTTCATTTATTTTATTTATTTTTCTTTTTAATATATTTGAAAGAATTAAAAAAAAGGATAAAATAAAACAACTCAGTGTTTGCAGAGTATTAAATTTTGTGTTCTTTTGTTATTATCCCCTGACATCCATTTGTGTTTTATTATCACGGTATTTATTCATATGCAGTTGCAAATATCAAAAAATTTATTTGTCTGGCAGACAGACAAACAGACACAATATCTGCTGCTTTAAAGCGCATTTGTATACGTTGAGGGATAAATAAACGAAAACGAAAAATATCGAAATGAAAGCAAACATGTTTTGGCACTTCAGACAGAAGGAAAAGAAGCAAGGGAAAATTCTAAAAGCACGGCATAGTAATAAGTTTGAATAGTGAAAGGGGACTTGATGCTAGATTGAGAATTTGAACAAACGTTATAATAGTAAAGAATAAAGTAAAAGAATAATAACAGCAAAGGCACCAGAAGAAGGGAAAGTTGTTTTAAAATAATGAAATTGAAGGAAAATTTTAATAAAGAATTTCATTCCCTCTGTTCGAATTAAACATTTCCTAAGGTTATGCTTACTTAAATGTCCAACATATATTTGTAAAAAGAAAATGCAATAAAATAAAATTAAATATCGCATGTAAGTCAAGCCCCTGTCTGCTCTTTCAAAAAAACTTTATAAATAATGCAAATTTTAATTAATCGCAGTACTTAACGTTCTTCCTCTTCTTTCACTCAAATTGTTTTCCAGTAAAGAGAACAAACATTTAATCAATAAAATTTATTTATCTTTATCTTTTTTTTTACCTTTCCGTACCACGTACGACACATACGACCACTTTATAAACATTAAATATTTGTAGCATACTTTCCCCCGCCGTAAATAAATATGATTTCGTTTCATAAGCTCAGAGAAATTAAGTAAATTTATTTGAAAAAAAGCCTTTTTATGATTGAAATTATTAAACCGCCATCGCACAAAAGTTCACACAGCCCACACATATTACACACCGCATACATTATTTGCCTGTTATATGGTAATTTGATGTACGTTGAGGCAGCTGTGGAAGAGTTTCTTGCTATTTTTGTTGTGTTTTGTCCTGACGTTTTTAAACAAAGATTTTACGATGTCTAGTCATGTTCAAATCTAGAAAAATAATCATGCAAAAAATTACTCAAAATTTAGTTTCTGCATTACATAAGGCGACGGCAGAAAATGCAATACTTTGTTGTTGATTAAAAATATATTATTCTCGTATTATGTTATTAATGAAAACAAATTTTTTTCGTAAGTTTGCAAAATTATATTTAAGAAAAACCGAAAAGAGAGAATTTGCATATCTTTGGGTGGGTTGAAAGCGGCTTGATTTACAGAAGATATTCTCACTTTGCTACTCCGTGTGGCATGTAAAGAATGGAGTTGAAGGTGTTATAAAAGTTCAGGCGATTGACGGCAATACCATGTTGGTTCACACCAACTTTTAATATACTTATAAAGCTCGAATTAAAAGGGTCTGAATGTTGAATTGAATTTTTTTATATAATTGCTTTCCGTTTTCTTTATTACCTCTAAGTTTATGTTGACAACTTTTTTTCATTCCTCTTAATTTAACAAATTGTAGCATTCAGGGAAACTAATTTTTTTAAACTAAGTTACACCTCCAATGAGGTGTAGTAGTGCGTATATCAAACATCCGACATGTTACTTTACGTGGCCTGCGATAAATTATTTAACTTAAAGTTCATAAAGAGTGTTGATGAATAATTATAGTTGATATTTGCAATATAAAATTTTATTGTCTCTTTAGTGGTCTCGTAAGTTCCCATTTAAAGAAAAGGGCAATGGTGTCAGTTTTGCTTAGGCCAAAAGATTTACATCCACCATTGGACAGTGTAAAGCCAAAACACAGGTGCGCAAATCTCTTCTTAGTGATACATAGGTTTTTAGGAAAAAGTTAAAACTTATTAAATATTGTAAGCCACTTAACTGCTTCCATCCCGCCCATCGCATCGGACGTTGCCCATTTGGGACTGTGCGAGACCTAAACTCTCTAAAATTCATTTTCACTGCTATCCTCTACGCTGTAAAATGACTTCATGATTGTTTCTTCAATATGTTTGCGCAAACTCTTCTACCGTTCTTCATTTTTTAGGTCGTGTAACATATTGGTCACGAGATTGTCTGGGAGAGAAACTTCTTCAATTTCCGACCGTAGCGTCGTTCGTCTGGGTACTTCGTGGCAGACAAACAACACATGTTCAGCGACCTCGGTGCATTTACAAAACCTACGAAAAGGGTCCTGCTAAAACCTAAACCTCTACATGCTCGGAAGCACACATGCTCGCAAAGTTGGCCATGACATTGATGCGATAATATGGAACTCTTTTTTTCTGAAGGGCACCTATAATGCAGCACTAACTTGCTGAGTGGAATGCATTTTTGATGTTCAATGATATAGCTGGGCAGTTCTCAAGCACGCATTGAATGTATTTACAAGCTTTGAAGGTTTTCCCAAAATGGCTTGCTTTATGGCGCTGTCGGGGACACTGCCGGAAATAGGCCTAGATGTTATCACATCGAGGAATGCTAAAGATCCGAGTATGATTCTTCCGTTAGCGTCCCATTTGCTGTCCTAGTCAATCGCTGAGCCGTTAATGACGAGTCACAGGGACTCCATCTGTTTCGTACTTGGCTCGGAACAGCAAGTATAGCGGTTAGCATTGATATACTTAACGCACATGTGTGCCTCGTTTGTTGAAATGAACCTCATGTGTGACGGATGCGAACCGCGCCCTCAGGTCGCTGCCATGCCTGTTTTATCTTTTCACCTACTCGTCACCAGAACCCTCCTATAATTGTTTTTATTAAGTTGCATCGACTTCATTTGCAGACATTTTAGTCGCGTGGTTTTATCGATTTCATCCGTTTTCGTTGCCAACTACGAACATCGTGCAAATGGTGAAATGAACATACGGACATATTCACGTGGATTCTGAATTTGACATTGTTTACTAATATATGTAATTTATGGGGTCTCTAAATTTTTTTTTGGGGTGCAGTAAACGTTTTGACATCTTTCGGTATAAAAATTCAACTCTTATTTCCGTCTCATACATGCTATGTAGAAAGAGCTTGTACCTAGGCACATGGTTTTTTCGCATTAGGCGTGGGCAACCGCCGGTCCGCGCTCCACATCACGCTCCTGATGTTGTCGAGTCGGTTATACCAAAAGTAGTTAGTTTTACTCGTGGACGAGGATTAAACCACCGTCAAGTCACAAAATTTTTAGAAGAAGTTGAACGTGATTTCATGGATATTCCTAACCATGCGGAGATTAGAAGGCTAAACATTTACAAAGTGTTAAAAAGCTTCCATAATTTCATGGATGAAATTCTGGACGTCTTAAATATTAAAAACAAGCTTGAAGAATTTGCTGAGCTAAAGGATGAACAATGATTGAGTAATTTTTTTCTCTCACTTGATATGTTACCATATTTAAGTGAGTTGATTTGATCACTACCCGAAAAGATATTGTTTATTAAGGGCACGTTTACAAATGTCATCTCGTTTACAACGTATTTTCGCAACGACTTCAAATGAAACACTTCCCGACTTTGGAACTAAGGGGAAAGAACTTAAGGCATAAGACGGCAACAAACGATTTATTCAAGAGATTTCCGCCAAGATTTGAAGATTTTCGAAAATATCTAATCACTGTTCATTAGTTAGTCTACCACTACCATTTATTCAATTGGAACTGATAGTTAACAAATCAGTTTGCTGAAAAAGCAATATTGAAATTCAATCCTTCTTTGCATCAAATGTTCTTTGCGAAATGATATACTCATTGAGGAAACTTACATGGAGCAAAAAAAGATCTAGAATAACAAATGAAAATCTAGAAGAAGTTCCCGGAGTGACTACTAGCGAAACATTCCCAATTTAGCTCATCACTTTAACCCCACAGAAGTTTGAGTAATACGTTCATTGTAGTCATTGCGTTGCATGGTAATAATGAAGGCTTTCATTATAAATTTTAATTTCTTTTTGTTATTTTATTCAATCTGTTCTGTAAATTAACGTATCCCTGTTCTATACTATGCTTATTATACCTACTCCCAGTAGTGTTTGATGAAACACTTACTTCTGAATGTTTTTCAAATAATAAAATCCTGTATGTGAGATATTTATGCAACGTAATAACGAAAATTTATTTGCTTTCATTGTCTTCATAAATGTTGCGCCTGCTGTGATTCTATTGTTTTTTTTTATTACATATTTTCTCTTTCCCTCATTCCTTCACTGTTCAGTGTATTAAAAAGTTTCATAAAGTTTTGTTGTGGATGATATTTTGTGCTTATGGGGTGCAATATTAGTGTCGTTTTATATTTCAATACTTGGTAAACGTTTACTCGAAAGAAACGAAATGAATTGCGTGACCTAAAATCCATCCAAAAGGATTGGAGTTTTTGAACACTACATCATTTGTGGTACAGGACATATTAATATTGTCCGGATGTACCGAGAATGACTTAAAAGACGTTCCTTTTATTACACTAATCATTTGAAGGTTATTTCCAGAATCGATTTCAGCTCGCCTGTTCGTCTGTCATTTTCTCCTTCTGTCTAATGCCTGTCTATGCGAAACTACCGGTTACAACCATTGAAATATTTTGAAGAAATTTGGTAAACTGATGTGTATTGGGCCAAAGACGACCACTATCTATAAGGTATTGAATCGGATTATTTTTACGATCATCTCCCTCCTATAAAGTTGCGTTAGAAAGATATTGCAATTTTTAATATTTGTGGACAAAAAGCTGTAGAAACATGCCTTCGCTTTTAAAATAGATGTGGAAAACTTAAATTGGATGGACACATAACTTGAAGCTGTCTCTAGCTACGCTGCCCGTTTTTCAATTAAAAATCTTATGTCTAATGTTGTGTTTTTTACAGGGACGCGAGAATTTTACAGGGAAGCCGGAATTTTTTATCTTTCTTAACAGAGAAGCCAGGTTTTTACAGGTTAGCCAGAATTTATTATCTGACGTTGCCATTATTTCCCATGTATTTCTCATATTTTTGTTATCAAAAACAATAACAATAGTAAAGTTGTTAATTAGTAACTTTTTTTTTTGTATGCTTGTGCTTTCATTCTCATTATTTGCACTGGGAAAAACACTGTTAATAGTTTCTTGACATGGCGTCTCATCGTTTCACATGTTTGCACAGTAGAAGCACAGCAATAAATTGTTAGAACCGTTTTAGAAGGCGTTTTTAAAATTTTATTTCCTTTGTAAGTTTTGCTTTTCAACGGGTTTAGTGGCCCTTAACTGAATAGGCTTCTTTATAAAGAGAGGAGTGCAATAATAAAACTAATATATATAGATATAGATAGATTAAGCTAAATGCAATTTTCTGTCCTGAAATCATATCCTCAGTTTAATACATTGAATATACGTGCTTGTGTTTATAAAAGAGGTTTATAAAATTATCCATTTCGTATTGTTAATAAACTGACACTTATGTATGTATGTGTATATTTATGTACACCAATATCAAGATGGCGGCACATATGCTTTTAAAGTTTCTAGAAATTGCAATATATTTTTTAGAAGATGGAAGGTTTCACTGCATGCACAAATTTTCGCTATATTCGATCGTTTGTAGGTCTACTTAAATTGGAAATCCATTAAAACTCTGAAAACCCGGCACACGTCGCATATTGGCATCAAATTCTAAATTTTAAGAAGTTTAGAACAAAAAAACCTAAAACCCTAATCAATTCTAACGCTAATAAGACGAATGCAAAGGAGGCTAATGGGGTTATTTATCTATGAGGATCACATCATAACAAACGAAAACACAAAAAAAAATCACACAACTCCGGAGCACTATTTAAGGAAGCCATGTTCTTCATGGTATTGTCTAACATAGTGGCTAAATTTCGTAAGCCCAGTAGGCGATTAACCATGGCTTTTTTAAAAGCTGCTTATAAAGCTGAAAAAGTATACCTGTATATATTATTATCATTATTATTATCATTATAATTTTAAACTACTGCAATAAATTCGTAGACTAAAAAGAAAAAGACATTGAGCAGATCATTAGATATTAAACCTAAGTGGTTTAATAAATTTATATATCATATTGACATTGCGTCTTGTAGCTGATTTGAAGATGTCCGTAGGATTAGTTGCTCCAAATGCAATACTTCTAGCAGAGGAAAAGCTAAGGCAATCACAAAAAGTGTACTTTATAGTGAGAATTTGCCTACGATAGCAGATTGAGAACGAAGACTTTTTTAAGATCCACTGGTGAGTTGCAATTGTATGGCGAAAGCGAATTCTCGAAAATGTTTTGGTCTTCATTTTCTCAATATTTGTTGGATATAAAGGTGGAATTTATCGAGGGTTAGTAGAAGAATAGTGCTGATGATAGTATTATAGATTTTCTTCCATAATTTTCTGTTTAACTTTTTTTCCAATGTATCTTTGAAGGTCCAACTTTCCCTAACATCATCCATAGTGCGAGTTGTCGCCGCTCGATCAGCTTGCTCATTGCCTAATAAACCGATATGATTTGGTACCCAAAGCATTTTAATTTTTCGCCGCATGTTGTAATGATATTCCTTAATTTGTTGATGATGCTAAATCTCGAGGTCCAAGCTTTTAATACTGAAAAACTATCAGTAGCAACGACAGTTTTGAGTTTATCTTTATGAGAAAGGTTCGTAGCGTGAAAAATAGTTATGGCTTCAGTTATATAAGTTGAAGCATTTTCGTGAACTATGTGATTAAGAAGAACCTGCCCTGAAGCATCTACCACGGTACAATCAGGTAGCAGACCGAAGAAGTAGTCTTACAAACCATTTTAAAGTCAAAATGGCGGAAAATTTTTAACGGAATCTTCAATTCCTTTGTGACATACAAAAAAATGTACACTCCTCATATGAAGATATATTATCTGCTTAAAAATGGGTTAATTTTAAAATGAATATAGTAGACACCGCGATTAATTTTTTCTTAATAACACCAACGATATGGGTATCAAATAATAGGACTTAGAGGGTAGAATGCGAAAAGCATAGTGGTGGATATGGGAGATTCGGTTCCCGCCGAATATAACTTTCTTACTTGTTTTTTTTTTTAAATTATTATTATGAATTAACTTTTATCATGTTTTATTAAACATTAGACAGGGGGCAGAAACTGGTTGCAAGCGGAAAAGAATTTAGACATTAAACTTACATATGACCTTCATCCACTAGCTCCAGTTTACCATGATTTAAAGGATTTTTTTATTATCAATTTTGGTTAAAATAACTTAAGTCAGGTACATAGACAGACAATTGTTTATTTTGTAAAAAAACTTTTAATGTGATCGGTTGTGTTATAGTAGCGAGACGTAGTTTTTAAAATGGAAGATCAAAGTGGGCTGGCTATCAAAAAAAAATAAAAGATCTGTAGAAACACATAGGGATACATGTGCTGTGCATGGAAAGCACTTACCACAATTGATTTGTGAAATTTCGTTTTGGAGATTTTTCAATGGAAGCTTTACGTGTTCTGATACGTGTTCAAATACCATTGATTCGGAACATTCAGAAAAACCTAATTCATCCGAAACAAACGATATCAAAACGATCCATTTGTGAAGAGAATTGTAACTGAGGATGAAAAATGGATTCTATACAAAAATTTGCAACGTAATAGATCATCGTTAAAACACGGAGTCACCTCAAAAAATATCAAACTGGATATCCATGAACAGAGTAATTTGCTGCCAATATGATGAAATTATAAAAGAATTGTGAATTGTGAACTTCTGCCTCTTAATAAAAAAATTAATTTTCAAGTATATTGTGAACAACTAACCAAATTAAATGAAGTCTTGCCACCGAAATGTCCAGGATTGGTCAACCGCCAAAAATGTTGTTTTTCATCACAGTCCAAGACTTCATATTCCTTTCCTCACCCGCCAAAAATTATTAGAACTTGACCGTATTGACTGTATTCCCACATCCGCCGTGTAGTCCTGACGTTAAATCCAAATACCATATCTTTCGTTCTCTGCAAAACTCTTTATCTGGCAAAACTTTCAATTGAAATGCCACTGTAAATTCATATATAGAAATTTTTTTCCCGCAAAAGCTCCGAAATTTGATGAGGAGGAAATTGCTTGAAAACTGACAACTTATTGTGGAACAAAATGGAAAATATAATAATTAATAAAGTTCATTCCTTATTTAAAAAATTTATTTTATTTCACGATGAGAAACCCGAAGAGGTTTCCGGATTATCTAATATGACCCAAATTTTCGCAATCCCACAATGAATTTAAGACAAACTTAACGTAAGACGGACAGTAATAATCGAAAATGGTATAAAATTTAAAAATGTGAAAAGTGTTGGATGGGCAAGAAACAAATTACGGGATTTTAATTTGAATAATTTTAGAACAAAATTTGGGGAGTAGTTCTTGCTATTATTGGTTTCATAAATTTTCGCTTCCAATTATCTTCTTAGCAAGCAGACAATGAAGGTTTGAATTGATAAATACAGTAAGACATCGTTGCAAAAGGTAAAGACGCATCTTGAAGATTTGAATGGAAAGGTGGCGCGTAAATATTGATAAATCGAATCACTATTCCTGCAAAAGAAATTACATGTTCACCTGCGTGCATGTATTGCTGGGTTGATTTATACGGCCATAAATTCAAACACTTACGCCTAAGGGATTAAATGAAAATAAATAACGGTACTCAGTTGCTTAATTGAACGATTTACACAATACGTAACACGTTTTAAAGTAGATTTGGAAACTATAAGATTTTTGGGACTTTCATGCACATCTTAAGACGAAACAATCATATCTTTGATGGATGGCAAAGAATGCAACTTTTCAACTCACTGCTCACTATAAACATTTACCTTTTTCTGAAGGGCCTATAATGACAACTAATTACTCTTGTATAAGTTGCTAAGTTAAAATATAAACGAGAAGCTTCATCAATCAATATCAATACTGAGTCCCTAGTGGAAGTTAAAGAATATTTTAAACACCAAATGCTTTGTCAATGCGCGAATAATGTTCGATTTCTGCAGCAGAAGAGGGCTATAATCCAAAGGTTTTTGCGACAGCACTCTACCCGTTTCTACACTAAGTAAAGCGAAGTCCTTCTGTCTAGATGGCTATAGTGGATTTTGGATGGTGACCCTCTTCTTCTAAATTAGGTATATTTAATACCAACTTCGGAGCACATTGCTTCTTAAGATTGCCTTTCGGTATTAAGGGCGCGTCCGGGATGTTTCACGCGGAAACGGTTAAAATGTTTGGAAAAATGTTTGAACATCCACACATAATACATCTACCGGCTTGTTTGCTGACGTACATAGTAGCATCTTAATGTTATTATAACACGTAGTGGATTTCACTACCGGTTTTGAATTTTCGAATCATTGCTGATTATATGGTAAGAACTTCTTTTGACTTTTGCTGAATATTTTCTTTAGAGAATTTTTTTCTTAAGTTACTAGCTGGTACTTTGTTAGGATAAATAGGGTTCTACTCTGATAATAACATTTAGTGCTTATCAATACTTTCAGAAAATCAATATTCGAAATAGCATTACGGGTTAAAATACTTAAACGAACTGGTATTCCTACGTAATCTCGAATTAAATTACCAAGAATGGTTCCACCTACTCAATTTTAACCAGAAATTTCCAAACTACCAACTCGGTACCGACGGTGCAAAAGAGAGGAGCGTTCACATCTAGGTTTCAGTAGAAGGTTTCACAACTTTTGTAAATAGAATCGACGATATTTTTAAAATGTCAAGTGAAGAAGTGAGAAATACATCAGATCTCACTGGAAATTCTACATTCTATATCGAACCATAACAGATGATACTGGCAATGAGCAACGGTCAAAGACAATATTACAAGTCGACCCGCTGAAATAAATGTCAGACACATTAAAACAACAAAATTAACTTTAGATGAGCTACATGATGAAGATGAGGAGCAGAAGGTAGAATAAATCAAAAAGAAGGGGTAGACCGTAGGAATTGGCTGCAACATCCACAACGACTGTTATGAACCATAATAGGTCAGAAAACGACTTTTCGACCAACTGTTAGAAAACTTCACAGGTTTAAATTCGGTCGATTAAACTAAACAGGTCGATTTAACTAAACGGCATCTCGGGTTTGATGGATCCCGAAAAGGTCTTACGGTTGAGAGTCTTATTTTCAGAGTTGAGAAGGTTCGCACCAAGTCCAACAAAACCAAGTGACTTGTAAAGAGTCTTGTAACTCTCAACTGGTCTTGGCTGCTTTTAGAAGATCATGAAAATGACCCAACCGTCAATTATTTTAAAGTAAAAAATGAACTATTGGAACTATTGATATAAATAGTAAAATCCAATGTTAAACCAAGCCGTACCAACTCGATTTTTGCATTCAAGGTAAATAAGAAGGTAATAAGATTTAAAAGTGGAAGTGAAACTAATTCCTGAATGTCACCCGAAAGTAAGACAAGTTAGTGAGATAGGAAATGTTAAAAAAAACATGATAATAGAAATCAAAGTGATGCTGTAGAAACATATGAAACTCGAAATATTAAACCAAATAACAGTCATAGATCTAACCTCGTTTCCCAAAATAAGGCTCATAAACTATTGTTACGAATTTACGCTCCTTAATACGGTTCGTATCAGACCGTGGATATTGAAAAGAAAATGCGCTTCAAAGTTTTATTGTGTTCCTAAATGTAGGATTATTTACAATTTATTCTTTAAGGCTACTTTTTGACTGCTCAACATGACTATTATTATTGTTTACATGAATGTTCTCTCACGACTCAAATGTTCTCGTACGACTCGATGTTCTCTTCCGACTCAAATGTTCTTGTACGACTCGATGTTCTCTTCCGACTAAACTGCCTTCCGCAAATAGTCCACTTATATACATTTTTACCAGCATGTCACGATCACCTAACTTCATGGCTTCATTTTTAATCCGTTAACCTGCTTTCTGCTAAACGTTTTCCTTGGCCTGCAGCTGTGTGGCGCGCCGCGCATTTGCACTTGGGTTTTTCCCTGACTGTTTTCCTGTTAATCTCTTTCGTCGACCGGCAGCTGCTTGCGCTATGCGCTAGGGAATTTATTACATACGAAAATCGACTAGTAAGCATTAACTGGATTTGGGATTTTCGTAACAGTATCATAGGAATCACAAAATGCTGTAAACACCAAATCTACGTAGACTGTTGCTAACACTCTAGTTGAGATGCCTACCAGACATTTTCTTCCAGCACGCTTCCATTCGTTCCTACGCTTTCCCTGTGGAATTCCAAGTGACTTTTTTGTTAAACACCCATTAGAAGCACCCGAGGAGAATCGTTGCAAATGTATTTTTCATGATGCTGTTACAAATTTCCACCCCTCGATACGGTTCGTATCACTAGATCGTGGATATTGAAAAGAAAGTTCACTTCAAAGTTTTATTATGTTCCTAAATGTAGGATTATTTACAATTTATTATTTATTTTTGTTTTTAAAGATACTTTTTGACTGCTGAACACAACTATTATTATTCTTTACTTGAATGTTCTCTTACGACTAAACTGTTTCCCGAGACTTGCTAAGCTTTCTTTCCCTCGCATGCGTAACGTTTGCCCTTTTCCCACGCCTTTTAATAACGACATACCAATCTACATTCAAGAAAGTACGAGCATAAAAAAAAAAAGAATCGCCTACATCTCTTTCCTATTACACATCCTTATATTAAATTCACAAAAAATGTCTTTCGATCCATCCTTTCTTTATTACATACATCCTAATGGACAAATGAAAGAAGATTCTTTCAAGGACATACATTATATATGAGGTTGATAACAATTAAACACGAACGTGCATAGAAATGCAGAACTAAATTTCCAGGAAAAGAAAGTAATAAGGTGCACTCCAGGTGGTGCGACTAATGAACCAAAGAAAAAATGTATTGCTTGAAGGGCATACGTAGAAATGCATAGACATATTTCCAGAGCGCACTCTGGTTGGTGCGACTATTTCACCACATTGTCTTTCAAACCAGTCAAACGTTAAATGATCTTTCCTCATTTGCATTCTTATTATTAGTATTTCCATTCGTATGAATACCCCGCTGAAGATGGAAATATAATCGGTGTTACGGTACATTATAAAGGACAAAAGAGCCAAAGTTATATTTTATTTATCGAGAAAAAACTAAAGATTAAAGGCAATAAACGGAAGAGAGAATTTTACAGATAACGCTTGAAGGTAAGTTCGCCAACATTTCTATCCCATATAAGCACAGATTTCTCTCAACTTGTCCTGAAAATAATCAAACCATCAAGTCGACTAGTTTGTCTAAAAATTATATTCCATTTATTAAATGTACAAAAAATGGAAGCAAACAATTTTTTACTTTTTAATAGTCCAGTTGATAACATTGAAGGTTTATTGGATCACTTCTGCTCGGAGTTTGATGGAGCTTGTCAGCTGAGTTTGCAGCAAGCTGATTCGTTGAATGAAGGAGCACACAAGGTGCAATTTCTGTGGCGTGATTGGTACTGAACACGACTTGCTCCATACGCGCCTATGTGAATAGTTCGCAGGACGGTGTGAAACAACATTTAAAGAAACCGAGCCTACTATCTCCATTTTGTATGACGGTCCGTCTACAAACAACGCCAACGCTAAGCGTAGAGAATTTTTTGAAAGCACTACCAAGGCGAAAGTTTCTGCCAGTGAGGTGTATTGCGCCCCGTGCCAAGTTTTGACGGCGGAAACAAAATGCAAAACCCATTTGAGGACCATTAAGCACTAAGAGAAAGCAACTGTGTTTTTGAAAGAAAATGTATTTGTCACATCTCCGTTGATATCGGGAAATGTGATTCAATACAAAATTTTTACCAACTTGAGAGACGAGATAATTGTTCAGATGATATTCGGGCATATGTACACGAGCAAATTCAAACCAAAGTAGATGAAATTAGCTCTGGAAGCAGGATGATGCTAACAATGAAACATTTTTCAACGAATTTCGTTGCTGCAAGAGAAAGCAGTGTAGTCAACGATAAAATTGACGAGCTTCTTAACGATCTTAAAAAGCCACCTGAAGAATACCAAGAACGAGATAGCGGTTGGGCGATAGCAGAATTTAAATTTTGTGAACTGACCGTCTGCAAGTTGGCGGCCATTCCTGTGGGTTCACATGTACCTTTGCCGATTAGTATATACACTAAAAAGGCTACAATTAATGCCAAAAATGCTGATGTCTCTTGTTTTAAGTGGTGTGTATTTGTGGTTATCGCTTACAAGTTTGATAAATCGAGTGGAGAGGAATTACGCAGGTTGGCTCACACGAGCTATTATAAAGTTAGACATATTCGCGAGAATGCCATTGAGTTTCGAAACATTCGAGTTGATTTTTCTGCCTTAAAATTCGCGATAACCAACTGCGACATCAATCGGTTTGAGCAGAATAATGCAGACATCAGCGTAAATATATATGAATTGGTAGGTTTCAAGTGTACATGGAAAGTGGTTGGTTCAGCATGGGTGACAAAACCACCAAAAAGTTTGCCAATTAACTTGCTGACTGTGTGTAACGAAACTCCAAGCAATATCACTATTATCTTATTACCAACGCGCAGAGTTTGGTAAAAACACAATATACGCGAAGCTACACCTCAGGACAGTCTTGTGATTTGTGTCAGACATTTTACACCACGACTGGAACCCGCCATAAGGAAGAATGTACCAATGTCCAAAGTCTATTTCGCTCAGCGGGTACAACAGCCGAGTTTAAAAATATGGAGAAAAAATTGTTGCCACCCAATATCATATATGCTGATACAGTGGCTGTCCTTAAAAGGAGCGAGGGGACGAGGGCAATCCAACAGCATGAACCGTGCGCGGTCTCCTATTATATTACACGTGTGTATAATGGAGAGTGTGATGAACGGCATACTTTTGTTGGCAAGTATGTTACAAATTTTTTTTTATATTTGTGTAACTAATTGAATTTATTTACTTATTTATTTCTTTTTATTAGCAGAAACATGTGTAGCTGATTTTCTTGCTCATGTGCGACATAAAATGGATAAAAAGGATGAATGGCTATACTGAAAGAATTCCGCAAGTCTGCAGCAACCGTCGCAAGATGAACAACCAACAGAGATGCAAAATGCTACGCGTGCGGGGAAGAAATACTGGGAAGTAAAGATAAGTACATTAACTATTTTATCGGGGAATTCGTGGTGTTCATTTATGGGGAATGTGGAGAAGCTTTTCAATTTAAGCTACCAATTATTTTTCATAATTTAAGTAGGTGCGATATTCATCTATTTATTATGCTATTAGGGCCTAATTTATCAGCTGTGCCGTGTAACAAGGAGTTGTACATATCAATTATGAAGATAGTAACGTAGGGGAAGACGGTAATATATTTAATGAATTTCGTGGATTCAAATCGATTTTTAGACTCTAGTTTACAAAAATTGGCTAAATATTTGGAAGCCACCCAATTTAAAGGTTTAAGGAAAACGTTTTCGAATCCACAAAAATTTGCGTTAATTAGTCGTAAGGGTATCTTTCCGTACAATTATATAAGCGACATCAAGAAACTTGATCATCCAATTTTACCAAGCCTAGAGTGCTTCTACAATTATTTGTCCGATCGCGAATGTAGTGACGCCGACTACAATATTGCTCAGAGGATAGGTCACGCGTTCGGGTGTCAAACCCTTAAAAATTATATGGTTCTGTTCCTTGAAAGCGATGTCGTGGTACTAGGTGACGTTTTCGACAATTTCAGAATGTTTAGAAATATATAAACTAGATCCATGCAAGCATGTTACAGCAACATCCCTATCATAGGGTGCCGTATTGAAATACATTAGAATTGAATTGGAACTAATTGACGATCCTGTAATTCATACGTTTGGAAAAACTAGTATTCGGAGCCGCATTACTCAGTGTACCCGAAGGCTGCCCGAGTCAAACAACAGTTTTAGTCAAAATTATGATAAAAGCAAGTCTGAAAATTATTTGTCCGACATGGATGAAAACAATTTATATGGTTGGGCCATGTCTTAAGAACTTCCTTCTGCAAGCTTCCTATTTTTAAGTGAAACTGAAATAAAAGATTTCGAAATTTATTCCATTGATATCGATGGAAGTAGTGGTTCTAAGTTAACCTAGATTATCCGTCTGCTATTCATGATGAGCACGACTGCCTTCCTTTCTGTGCAGATAACAAAATTCCTCCTACTGGAAAGCATAAAAACTCATAGCAGATTTAACCCCTAAATTGAATTATAAGTTTCATTTAAAACACCTGCTTCTCTGCTTGCAACAAGGGTTGCAGTTGAACTTATATACAGAGAATACCAAAATGTAATCAAAAAGCTTGATTAGAGCCTTATATTAGTTTAAACACCAACCGAAGAAAAGTTGACAAAAATGCGTTCGACAAGAACTTGTAAAAATTAGTGAACAATCCTGTTTACGGTAAAATCATGAAAAACGTTGAAAAGCGCCGGGATGTTCGCTTAGTCACTAATTATGAAAACAGAAGAAATTCTGAAGGCTATAGAGCAGTCGTAGCGAAACTTAACTTTAAGGGTGAAATATACGCTAACGGTTTGTATGGTATCGAGTTAAGCAAGATGGAAATGGTACATGATAAACCAATATATGCGGGGTAACTTTGCTAGAACTCTCAAAGTGATGGTATAAGATTTTTACCACAATTTTTTAATTTTTGTTTTATTTAGATATTAATACTAATAGCAACATTAATAACAATAATAATAATAATAATAATAATAATAATAATAATAATAATAATAATAATAATAATAATAGCAAACACTTTCGTCTGATCTTATACATTTTTATCGCAGTAATTGAGTTCTGATTCTCTTGCTTCCCTTCTTCTTCAATATCTTTTTCACTGAATAGCCATTCTCGTCACGAGCTTTTTGCATTTCGTATTCATAAAATTACCCTAGAATTTCATTTTCCTTATAATCCTTTATAATATAAGTAACAGGATTTGTAGTTTTTATTTTACTTATCTGAAATATTTCGGCGGTCCAGTTCGGTTGATAGCTATTAAAAATGTTCCTGTAAATTTGCTAAATCTAACATAATCTGCAACTTTAAACTTTGCTTTTAGAAATGTTTTGGGAAAATTGCATAAACATTGTAACATCTGCTCCTCGTTGTCTTCGTTGACTTCATTTGGTTTCATTTTATTCATATTATTCTATGGTGTACATTATTGTATTCGGTTTGAATTAAGTTTTGGACATGTAAGCCACAAATTTATTGGCTTGGTCCGTCTTAACTCAACATCCCCATAAAAAAAAAGGATTAAGTTTATCTATATGTAATTACCGTTCATACTAAATATTTTCCACATTAAGTTTTTTAATGTTCTATTGAATCTTTCACAGATGGACCCTTTCATATGAGTGCATGTGTGATAATGGTTAATTTGGTAATCTTTCATCAGCTCTTTAAAATCTCTGTTAAAAAATTCCTTCCCCTGATTAGTCTAAATATTGTTTGGAGACATATTTCTTCTTTCCAATACCTGTCTCATAGCTTTAACTGTCTACGAAGAAGCTTTGCATTTTACTGGTTATGCGAAAGTGTATTTAGAAAGTACATCAATTCCGGCCAAATGGAAATGTTTTTGAAATGGAATTAACCCAACTAAATTTATAAGCGATTCCCTTTTGAATGAATCTCTTTAGAACAACATTTTTTCTGGTTGGTTCATTAACTACTTGAATTTTATCCATTTTTAGGCATTTATTTTTTCAGAATTCTCGAATGTAGCTTATGAATCTTAATATCCTTCCTACTCTCGCTTGACATCTTTCGAGAAAATTTAAAACATCATCTTAACAAAGCAATCGCAAAATCAGCGTCGATAGATGCGGAGATATCAGCCAACTGACCATCAGTCTTATTTAATTCCATGCACTTTGGTAAAAAATATTTATAATACAAGCCCGAGATTTATTTTTTTAACACAGTATTCGAACATAGGTATGTTGATAAAAAATTTCCAACCAGAGTAATCACTCTCTACGTTTCAGCATCTGGTTTTATTGTATGTCCTTTTTGATTATCGATCAACGGACACTATGCATCCTTCTTATATTTATAATTACACCCTATTTTGTCTAGAGTCGGATGTCCTAGGATGCTCTCAGGTTCTATTTGAGTTCAAATTGATTCAATCTTAGTTGTATGTATTCCTTGTGTTCCATTAAGTGAGTCCACTAATCGCGGATAAAACCTTCAAAATTACAACTATCATGTTGGGGACATAAAATTGGCTTAAAATTTCTTGAAGATGAAAAAACACATTTAATTTTAGTTGTTAAATTGATGAAATATTCCAAGACAAAAATGAATTAGTGGTCTTGAAATCTTTGTGGTAAACGCTGAGTTTTCTGAGCACTTTGCGATATGTGATCCATTTAATGAGACGACACAACTAGTACTTAAAGTGGCGTGAGCTTTTTAGAATATAAACCCCAAGATTGGATATATACAATCAGCTCAGTATATATCAGTAACTGATCAAACTATGTCTACAATAACTAAAACTACGTTCGCTCTTGTTGATTTCCAATACTATCATGGAAATTTGAAATAAATTTTTATTAAAGAGTTGCATATATGAGCGCAAGCGAATTAAATGAGCAGACTAAAGATCAAAACCACTGTTATGTAGTAATAGACTATTCCTTCACCGTTGAATCATTATGATAATGTTTTAGCAGTGGGGAGAGAAAAACAAGAATTTCTTACAAAATATTTTAAATCCGAAGTGAATATTCGTGACTATTCGTGAACACTCAAACATCGTTAAGAAAATTACCTAATTATTTCACTAACTGCCAACATCATCGAAATGGCTTTAAATTTGATGTGCGTCCCAGAATTTATGCAAACTTTCTATGTACATTAAAAAAAACTCAGACGCCGTTAAAGTTATTACTTCGGATTAAATAAATGTTTATAAAGTGATGGATTCTATGAAGTCCTAGCTTATTCTCTATTTTATAATTAACAAGGCAACTTGTTTTATCAATTTACCATCACAAGCGATATTTCACTGAATTCAAAATATATGGTTGTTTTTAAAAATCCTAGAGATATCCTACAGTCTCGACATTTAGCAAGGCAAATTCATCCCGAAAATTCGTATGAACTTATAGAAGGAACTTATACAAAAATGTGACTAGCAAATTTCACGGGTTAATCGGCCTTACACAACGCGCAAATGATTTGTTAACATAAAGAACGAATATATTTAATTCGAATTTTTGCTAATGCTTCTGTGACACTAGAGAAAATGGTCTTAAAAAAGAGTTTAAAGCGACTGAAGAGCCGCAAGCACATGCTGTATGTCCTCAAAATCGATAATAGCAAATTAAGAAGAGCTACACTCAACTGTGCTGACGATGAATTAATAAAAGCTTTGACTGAGATTATTTTCAACACAATTATTGACAACACTAATGGTTTGGAAGATTTAAAAAAGTATAAAAAAGAACTTCGATTCACGTCGAGACCAAACGCCACCATAAAGTCGAAAAGAAAGGTTCTTGTGCAGAAAGGTGGCGGCTTCTTGCCTACAATCTTGGCGTCGCTATTAAGTGGATTTGTCGGAAAATTGTTAGACAATAAATTTAAGCCGAAACTAAATAACGCAATTTTATTGAATCCAAAAGCATACGCTGCAATGATGGGTGACAAATATTCAACGGAATTTATTAATAGAAAGTTATTACCATACTTCAACAACGCCTCTCTTTCAGAATAGAGCAAGTGGATCAAATTTGAACAAGAGTTAAGTACTTACATTAAAAGAAAATGAAAACCAATTAAGCAAAGTTTTGATTCTATACCTGAAATAATGCTTTCTAAATGTGATGTAGAGGACGTGAAAATTAACATTGAGAAGCCTGAAATCACCCTAAAAAGCGTAACCGATGATAGCCCATTCAAAAATAGCACAGAAAAATTACAAAGTGACTTGGATGACAGTCTTTCGAAAGATGAATTTATGACGCCTGAAAAGCACTGAACCGGAAGTGTAGAAGCCACAACGCAGCAGGTAAGCAAGCAGCATGAGAACTCTGACATAAAAACGAGAGTTTAGAAACGCACTTTTCCATATAAATCTCGACTTAGAAGACAACTTACAACCAAGTTTGATGTAATTAAAAATCTAGATGTTATCAATCTGAACGGAAAACGAAAATCAATTCAGAGATCTAAAATAGTGAAAATAGTATTAAGTGGATTGCTTTATAAAAATGTATATTTCCACTAACATTAAAACTAAACGAGTTTTGAGTTCATTTGTCCGATAGATTTTAAGCTACGAACTACATGGAGGATTTTTACGTTACTTTATTAAGCAATAATTCAGTTGCGTTTTACAAAAAGAACACTTTGTCCTCATTCACAAATATTGTAAATTTTCCAACAATTACA
The DNA here is from genome assembly GCA_000688715.1 of Glossina pallidipes. Taxonomy (NCBI): domain Eukaryota; kingdom Metazoa; phylum Arthropoda; class Insecta; order Diptera; family Glossinidae; genus Glossina; species Glossina pallidipes. The sequence goes on along the minus strand of KK499874.1, from coordinate 4,202 downwards.
TATGATCAGGTCTATATCTCTCTGTGTCAACGTCTGCACCTGGCATGAGCCTTAATCAGAAGAGTTGCCTACAACAATTGACAATCAATTAAGTTGATTGAGGACCACTCAGGGAAAGAGACAATCCCCATTAAAGGTGGCCCTGAAGTCCCGCAATAGAAAATGGGTGTGGGCCAAATTCCCGTTTAGTGATTGACGTCGAGGCCTACCTAAGCACCTCTTAAATAGCTCCCCGCGACACTTTGGGGTAACCACAGCCACCACAAACATTCCCCGAAGGGCCGTACCAAGCAGTCAGACAAGAAGGCATTCGCCCGGCATTCCGATGCATAGTGTGCATCTTCCTGCCGGAGCAATTCTACTTTGGGCATCCTGACCCTCGTGGACACCCTTTAACTTCTTGGCTTATCGTTCAAGCAAGCACTTACACCAACCTATGCAGCCTTGGGTGATCTCATACCGTACGCATATAGCACTTGCCTTTGAACTACCCATATGTCCCGGAAGGCCGATCTTTCACTATCCTTTCTCAAGGAAAATAATGCTTCCAAGGTTGTCGTCGCACAGCACACACACCCAGCGGTGCCCCAGCCCACTTCACATCGCTGGCCGTCATCATTAGATGACCTCCACCAAGAGAACGAAATAGGAAAAGAAATGCTTCTTTTCAATTTAGAAAAGAGAGCCCCTTCCGACTAGACCTCTTCCGCTTCCAAAGAGAAAAAACTGTTGCCAGGTTATCGATAGTAAGCCTTAAATCTTTCTTTGCCATTGATTGTGCAACTCTCAAAGCAAGAGGAAAAAGAGAGCCATGATGTCAATGTTTTATAGGGAGCACCACGAAGAGTTGAAGGTTTTGGTACATCTATGGGTGAACCAATGATCCCATAGTTTAGCTTCCCAAATGATCAGTGGGAAGTTGGAAAAACTGAATTGATTTTAAATAATGTCAATATCAAAATTTATACTCCTCAAGAAGAGGCGCGGGAATTTTCGCCATTATTTGTCTTCGTGTTCTGTCGTTTAATGGAAAAACCAAATGTTTTCAGTTTAAAAGCGTAGAGTACTACAGCCTTGAAATTGCTACTATAAAGGACATCTCTATACTCATAGTTAGTGCGGAGGGTGCCAAATATAATTGTTGTGATTCCATTATACCTACTTTTATTACTCTTCACTTTAGAAAAAAGAAAACGGAATTAAAATAAAGCCGATATAAATGGGAATACATTTAAAATTTCATTCAGAAGTGTAATAGACTGACATGGAGCAAGTGCATAATTCGTATTATTGTAATCAAATTGGAGGCGGGATAAGTCACATAGGATCGTTATAAGTGTCACCTCGAGTAGTACAACATGGGCGCGGTATTGATTCATTCTTCGCGTCTTTTTTTAGATATTTACAACCGTTGTTTCTATCGGGGTTGACGAAAGTGTGGATACTCGTAAAAGTATTCTCAATGGCTTCGTTCGCGAACCACTTTTTGTAACAGCAAGGCAAAAAGGCTTTAAGTAAATTGACAGAAAAAGCGGACAACAAGACATCATTACAATTTCAAAAAGGCTCTGGAAAAAGTAGCATAATACGTACAAAGAAAGTACGTCAGTCGCAAAAGAGATCTAAAGCGAAACGCACGAAAGAATTCAATCTATATAAGAAAGTAAAGCATATATTTGCTTAGGAACTATGAGCTCGCATATAGAATGTATGAAAAGCGAAGTAGGTTTATTTGTACCTCATACTGTGCAAAGCAGCATTCTAAATACAGAAGAAGTCTCATGTAACCCTATTCAATCCTTAGACAATCCTAGCTCGATAGAATTTCTCTATGTTGGTAATGGGGATAGATGTCGAGATCTTTGCAGGCTTTATTTTGATTGTTCAATTCGAGAATAAAGATAATTGTGATGTTACTGGCGATAAGTGTAGCGTTATTTATAATCTTCTACATTCAATGTTTCGAAGTGTGTTCGTGTACTCAAGTAACGTTCTGGTTTCGCAAAATGACAACAATTACCACTACAGGTCACACATGCAAACTCTACTTAATTGGGGCACTGATGTTGATCGAACACATTTATCACATTCTGGTAAGAAACAATTCACTGAGCTGTTTGGTAAGAGTAATACCGTTGAGTTGTTTGGAAAGGTGCAAGGAGATATTTTTAATCAACCTAAACTCTTACTAAATAATGTTGATGTGCGCATTGTATTTGATATGAAAAAATCATCATTTTACTTAATGGTAAATCCTGATAAAGAAACGCAGCTTAAAATATTGGAAGCACACTTGTTTATGAATCATATAATTATTAATCCTGAAATACTGTTACAACAAAAGCAGCTTTATATCCATTTAACAAAGTAGAAGTTAAGAGATTGACTCTGTATTCTGGAAATCATACCTTGTCATTAGATAACGTCGTCATAGAACAAATTCCAATACTTTTAGCTTCTTGTATGGTTTACAATAGTGCTTATTCGATCGAGCTATGGATCCTTGCTAGTTCGAGCATTTTTATTCGCAGAGGTTTAATTTGTCAGTCAACGGTATTCAAATAGCCGCTCAACCACTTGAATTCGACTATTCAGCAGCAAAATTAATATCAACGAGGGCTTGGTATTTAAATCAGCCGGAATCAATCACTCAGATCGTGGTCTGCATATAAATAAGAAACTTTTTGATAATAACTGTAACTTTGACCTCTCCGCTGATCATTGTGATAACAACTTGTGTGCTAACATTTTAAGACAAGGAAACATACACATTGGAGGCCAATTTGATTGTGCATTATCATAAGCCGTAACTTGCATAGTTTACTGCGAGTGCGATTCAATGTTAGAAATAGATAAAAAGGGAAACGTGAATATTATGTTTAAACAAGTGCTTCCAAGGCGTTTTTCCACATCATAATTTACCTCGGAAATATACCAAATCTGCTCTAATAATAGCAAATACAGACTACTCCAATCAGCCAGGAGAATATTGGATTGCTTTTTACTTCAATCGAAGACACGAGCGAAATATTATGTTTTTTATGCATTTCTTAGCATTGAGAAAAGAATTTTGCTATTTTTTAAATAGAAACTGCGACACGTGCGCAAATAACAAGCATGCTTTTCCAAGGATGCTTTTCAAACACTTGCGGACATTATGAGTTGCGTTATAGTTTATACAAAAGTCAGCGAAAGAGTTTAAATGCTTACCACAAACGATTTGGTAAAACTGACTACAGCTTTAAAGATAAGAAAATACTCAGACTGTGTAAAAAGAATTTTTAATAAAATAGAAGTTAAACTTTCAACTTTCACACCAAATCCTTTATTTTCATTTTGAATAAACTCAAGAATAGGTGCATAGGCTATCGATTTATCCCTTCCTCGAAAGACAACATGTTGGACATTATTTTTTTTCAACTTTTTATACGGGGTTTGGATGGGAATACCTGACTAAGGCGCTTAGATAGGAATATCCACAATAAGTAAGTGTTGCTTTTGCTTTACATTCAATTATTTTATATGCTGTGCCAATTGATAACTCGTGAATCTTTGTAAAGCCTTGCTCTAAAGTTTTCCAGCCGTCATTAACAGTCTGCAGAAAGGACTATTAACGAAATTTAAAAAAAGTGAGATTTTTAGAATAATTATGTGAAAATTATGTCTTGTGTTTCTTACTTCTTACCATTTCTTTTCTTCTTTTTTTTGCTAATATTGATCACGCACTTCTTTTTCTAACCAAGCTTTTCAAGAAACATGACCAAAACTCACTTTATAATTTATTTTTATATCAACTGACATTCACATCATTATCGCTCTGACTAACAGAAGAATAAAATAAAAACGTATTCTTAATTGTTAATTATTTAATTCTTTAGTTTATTATCTCATTCAAATTAATTTCAAGAATTTCGCCATTTAAAAAAGAAAAATTAAAAGTCTGTTGTAATTAGGAGTATATTATAAATAAATAAATAAATAAATTCGATTTTCATTTATTTAATTAGGAGAAAAACTCAACTACTACATTTCAACTGTCGAGTTCCATTAACTATGACAGATTATTTTATACTTATTAGGAATTACAGTAAGTCTCAAGCATATATACTGTGAGGACCCAAAGTCGTACCCTCGTTTTGGCCTCACGGACTCTCCGTCTCTGGGGAGGGGGAGTGCTAAAGTAAGAATAGCTTAAGATAAAA
>KK499873.1:898718-937346 GCA_000688715.1 Glossina pallidipes | reverse complement strand
AAATGGAAAAAACTAAAACAGAAAAATCTTTTTAGTTAACGGTGTTTTTTAGCCTTAAACGTCTCTTAACGCTATTGCTATACCACTGCTGGATTTAGTTTCACGCTTGAAAATAATTGCAAATCTAATTAGTTCGTTTCAGATGTTTTTCCAAAAAATTTTATTTCTTAAAGGTGTTGAATTGTTGAACAAATTTTCACATAACTCCCTCTCTCTTTTTCTATATTCTTCTCTGCACCACTTCATCAAGACAATTTTTTTTCTTTCCTGTTTTTTTTTTTTTCTTTTTTTTTTGCAAATCGAACAAAATTTTTTAATAAAGGTTATATCCATCCATCCATGCATATATATATATATATATGCATTTTTTTTTATTTTTTTTAAAGTTTATCAAGTTTATTTTATACTCGTTTTTCTTGTCAGGTTTTCTTGTAACCTAAGGTTATTATATTTTATATATTTATTATTTTAACATAATATTTATATTGTTACTGATATCATAAAAACCATAAAACAAATTATGAATTTGTTCACTAAGGTGTGAACTAATCACGATTTTCAATAAATGATTTCATTAAATTTATCGATTCTTTTAAACTTTGAGTGCTTGTCGAAGTAAAACATGTTTTGTAAGCTGTATGGTAATGTCTATGCCAAATCAAGCAAATCCTTGTAAACTGTCTAAATAACGACTGTATTTCGATATTAATATGTTTAGCGGTGGTGTAGTTTATTTCTCCAAAATCTAAACTAAATGTAAGTAAATTTAAATTGCAAATTGTCAGTCCGGGTGGGTAAGAGTGATTGTAATAACTATTGTAGGGTATAGAAAAAAACTGCGACTTTTTCATGTGAAAATAAACGCAAGTCTTTTTTACACGGTCTTTTTTACGTGATTTTGAAATAACAAATTTCACCGATAAGACCAAATAAACTTTTTTTACACGAACCAATTGGGAGAATGCTCACAATCAGAAGTCGATCGAAACGAAATTCTTTATTTCAATCAAACCTGACAATTCTGCTAGACATACCCGACATATCTACTGATGATAGGATTTTTTATGCAATTCGTGCGCGCTTGTTATTAGCTGGGAATGCTTGATGAATAGCTGGGAAATTGATTTTTATTCTTAGTTTCAAATTTAATGTCAATAATTATATGCCACATGTACTTACAGACTGAATTTTCTCTGTACACTGTACATTAATTTGTTTCTTGTAATAAAAATATGTGGTTTTTGTTTTACGAACATGTAATGTGGATTTCTTTAGTACTTTTTTTGCACGATTTTTTAAAATAATATATATGATATTACACGATTTTTTAGGGTTGTGGAACGTATCACCAAGTTTACCATTTGTCCCAAGTATTCTTTTATACGATTTTTTTACACGGATTTCTAAGGAAAGCATGTATCGTGTGAACAAAGATTTGGCTGTACTCTCGTTAAGCTAAACGCAACTGTGCAGTTTACCACACCAAAGTGCTCACATCTTAGTTTGCTGGAGCTTTGAATAGATGTAGTTTTGTACTAAAAAAATAAAATTTGTGGGAAACTTTACTTTTCATGATTAATTCAAAGGATAGCGTGGCGAGTGGTAAACAATAGACGCGCTACAATTTCCAAAGCCTAAATAATCATGATAGAGGTTCTGCAAAATCATAACGTCGGCGATAAGGCCGAATATCCTTGATGATACCATTTGAGGGGATCAACTGGGCATGTTATACCAAAGTCTGTTCGAATGAAATGAAACCATCTATAAAGAATACTGCATCCAATAATTGATGCAAATGCGCCAAAGAATTGGTGCAATAAACCAAAAGTCATGATATCATAAATTTTTAATATGAAGGAATTCGTCTCCATACAGTAAAACTCGCTCAGGAAATGTTCACTACTCTATCTTGCCCACTGTTATCAGCAGATAATGCTCTTACCGGTTAACACAGGTTTCAATAAATAACTTATTGTTTCTTATCTTAAAAATTTATGTCCACATATATCGTAATAATGGGAAGACGAAGAAAAACTCATTCAACAGCTGATAAAATTGGGACCAAAGGCTGATGTCCTTAATGACATAACCCATATTCTCTCTCTCTCTGCCTATCTCTCTCTCTCTCTCTCCCTCTCTCTCTCTCCCCCCCCCTCTCTCTGTGTCTCTCTCTCTCTCTCTCTCTCTCTCTCTCTCTCTCTCTCTCTCTCTCTCTCTCTCTCTCTCTCTCAGTGCAAGAACTTAACTATACGAAGCTAACGATCGAAAAATTATCGATAACAGCTGTAATGCGATGCTTTGAATTTTTGATGTATTTTTAACATACATTGAAAGAACTGGATATTTTCGACTCATAAAGTTTTAAGAAATTGGTGCGACATGTGACATAGATGGCGAAATAATTAGATTTCTGAAAATTTTACTCCCATAGAGCAAAGTCCAAAGCAAAATCTTTATAGCCAAGCGTGACATCATTCAATATTTTATATAAAAACGAAAAATTTTCATCCAAGTAACACTCACTGTCGTCAACTCTACCATCAGTATTTATCACATCGCTGTCATCGATACTTGTCTTCTAATAAGCAACAAGTAAGAGTGGTTTCGTTTAAAGTAATCATCACAAGAAACATATTTATTTAGTAAACAAGTTTATTTACCTTTAAAAGGTTTGCATCGTTTTCTGGATAGGAAAAAAAAACCCAATTGAACTTTGAAATGTGAAAAATGCACACGCTTTGCATTGCTACTATGAGGAGATTATGTTACATATATCATTATTTTTTGATATAAGACTAAGCTAGTGCTCGAACGTTTATAGGAGAGCTTTGAAATCACTTTTTTCGAATACAGTACAGACCGGGTTAGAACATTTTCGCTGCAGTTGGGAGTAAAGTTTTATGCCTGAATACAAATCTAAACCATCCAGTAGACTAATCTTCGGTTATTTTTGCACACAGGCGGCAAACACTTTGTGACCATAGCCTGACATAAGCAATCAGAGTCGTTTCTAGTTCTTCTTATGACTTGCGATCTCTAACGATATAATTCCGTGGCTAATTTGATTCGAGCTTTCCATATTCCACCATACTTGGTATGTTATTTATTTTTACGCATGGCGAAGAAATACAAGCGAAAGATCTGTCAATAAGTAGCGCTGTAATTTTTCAGCAATGTCAACCCATTAAGTAAAGCAGAAGTCATTATCTATGATTATCTATTCTAGAGAAAAAATAATTCCACAGCCTGTGATCGTAGTTTTCCCTCGTGCCTGAAATAGTCTTGAAATTCATTCATCAACAGTACTGAGGGAAAGAAGATATTTAATAGAGGGCCGAAAATAACTTAATTAAATGTCTTAACATTCCTTCTCTCCGCAGATGTGCTGTCAGTCGTCTGATCTAAATAAAGACTTCATCGAATTGAAAGACAACGGTTGGTGCTGGAAAAATCAGGACAATTCAATGAAAATATAATGCCGCATATCTTCGACATTCAAGTAATAGTTGCTGGTTCGAAAAAGTCAATTAACCGAACATATGTCCTCTCTTTCTTTCGTACGATTCTCCCTAAATAGTATAATTTGGCCGCTTCCCGTGATATAATTCTCCAGCTAAAGATAGCACAGTGCAGTGTCAAGCTACGTGGCCTCAGTACCATAATAGATATCGAACGAAATGCGCATAATTCTTCCCGGTTAAGTGTACTTAATGGTTATTGTTGCGAATTAATCTTCCAATTTCCTAAAGCCTCTTGCCTCTTAAAAGACAGGTCACCTTCAACAACAATTTGCTTAGTGAATTCTTTTTTTTTCTGGTCTACAAAATTTTAATATAAAAACATTGATTGACTTAATATAGAGAAAATTAGCCTCATGAAGCTTTCAAGAATTAATTCGTAAGGCAAGTTTGATTAATTACTTAGCGACATTGCTTGCATCCAAGATCGTTTACAAACTTTCAATCAGCTACAAAGTCCGAAGTCCTACGATATCCAGCAATATCGTCGGGGCTCGTGTTTTATCTTTCAAGAGTTCTTAACGGACAGAATTTTGGAAAGAATGTGTGTGATTATGTTTGCTTATTAGCAATTTCGCTCCACATTTTTCCATATTTACCGTAATCAGAACCGTATAAGCATAGTTCGCTTGACATTGCGCAAGAAATGTTGCTATCGTGCAACGGCCAACTGTTTAAACTGATAAAGAAAACAAGAAAGACATAATTAACCAAAATGCTGACATCGATCACTTATTGCATGATAGAAAGGAAATCTAATAGCATTTCTACGAGCAAGCAAAAAATAAGGCTTTTAATTAATAAACTAACAGACTTTTTGCATCTACTTGATGTTCGTATGAAACGTGGATGGAACTGTGAGCCGGTCGATGCCAATTCCGATATGTTAGCATTTTGTCATATTAAATTTTAGATCTTCATTTCAACGAAAGGGCGAGACTAATAGGTCTAAATGAATTCAGAGCTGAATGGACATATGGACATATATTTTTATATTTACAGAAAATGCGATTACTTTTAAAGTAAATTCAAGTGAATATGTATTCGATATCTTCAAGTGCAATATGTTGAAAAAAATCAATGAAAAAAATTACATTTTTAAGAATGCATTTGAGACCTTTCAATTTATAGTTCATTATTTTGATTTTCATTCCCACCTAACGATGTCTGTTGGGAGTTTAATGCTTTTTTATTTTTTTGTTTTGTTTTGTTTTTTTACCTAACAAATCATTGATCTAAAGCTAAAGTATACCGTCACATATAACTACATCCATAAAAAACAAAAAAAAGAAAAAAATGTGAATATGTGCACTTGAAACCAAAGTTAATACCGTATACACATGTATATCTCTTCGCGTAGAACTAACAAAAATCTGTTAAAAACGAAAAAAAAAAAACAAAAAAAAAAAACCTGAGAAAATAAAACGCGCGCGCTCACGCTTACTGTAGCTGCCGTTAATGCTGGCTGATGCTACGCTTTGCCGCTGCTATATAGTGTTTGGTGTGGTTGGTTTTGTTTTTAATCATGTTAAGATCTTGTTTAACGAAAAAGGAAAAATAAGCAATTGTTTCGTGAATGCGATAAGCGGTGTAGTTTTTCTCACTCTCTACTATAACATCGCCATCGTCGTCATCATCATCATCATCGTCATCGTCATCGCCATCATCATCATCATCATCATCATCATCATCATCATCATCATTAGTAACAGCCACAACTATAACAAGAGACATGAGTTTATGAAAATAACCACATAATGTACTATATTGCACTATACTAGATACACCTTAACCGCCATAACCAGAAAAAATAAAGAACACTATAACAGGGTGATGGCGATGGCAGTGGAAGATGATGAAGATCGCGTACTTAACCATAAAACAAGAGACGCTGCTGAATGGGCCAGACTGGCTGACTAGTTAGCCGGTTAGCTGACTGGTTGACTCGTTGGCAGACGGGTTAAAGATGCTAACAAACAATTGCATTTAAAGCTAATAACAGTGTACAGGTATCCTCAAAATAATCTCAATAAAAAGAAGAAGAAGAAGAAGAAGAAGAAGAATACCAACACTACCATCACCATTACAATATACTAAATGCAAACGCCCCGCACACTATTAAAGCAGACACAAAAACCATAAAAACCCCCAAAATGAGATCGACATCTGTGGCAGTGTTATTCCTTTACAAGCACACACTCACTTAGCAGATACACTTATTTAATTTTTTTTTTTTTTTTTTTTCTACAAATGAATTCTAAAAAATACTAAACCAGAAGAAGAGCAAAAAAAAAAGGCAGATTTAATAAAATAGCAGCAGCAAAGATCACAGAAGCTATTTCGTGTTAAATTAAATGTTCCTACATGCTCTTGCCCCATATCCAATATACGTATATACGACCAATGCAATATTGCATCAATACAATTTTAAATAGCAAATGTTGACACTATATATAGTATTCGTCTCTCATAGATCTGTTAGCAAAGGAACATAGGTAACAATATTCAAATTCACATGTAAAACATGCCAATTACATGAAAGAATTGCACCTAAATGAAACTCCTCCTTTACCACCTTCTAAAAACACCTCCATTACCACCTTCTCTTCTATTCTATAAAGCAAAAAAAATAAAAAATAAAAAAATAAAAAAAAAAACCGAAACAGAGCACAATCGTAATAATATATACAACTGCACATATATGTAAGGATATTTAAGTGGCCTATGTATGTTTGGTTTTTAGTTTAGTTTGGTTTAGTTTAGTTTGGTTTGGTTTGGTTTGGCTTGGTTTGGTTTGCTGAATGATTCCTGGTACCAAATATGGTTGTCGTTGTACTGGTATTGAGGAATCTGTAACGCAAAATCTTTAAGCAAAAGGTGTTAATTTTCTTGGCTTAAACATTTTACCCATACACTTTATTACCACAAGACCGAGCGTGTCAGTTCATAAAGGTCATTGCATTGGCCACTTTTTTCGGGATGCACAACAAGCTCTGCAAAACGAAGAATAAAGTCTCTTCAAAATATTTTTAAACTCGTTAAGAAACTCAAATGCGACTGCAGAACGTTAAAGCATGCAATTTAATACGATTGTTGTTGCTGTTGTCGTTGTCGTTGTCGTTGTCGTTGCTATTGTTGATTTGTTCAAAGCAGCCTTTCAATTGTGTGGCAGTTCGATTAATTTGTTGTTTCTTCTTTTCAAACTTCTAATACTGCAAGTCATCATCAACTCAGGCTTAAATTATTCAACACTGTTTTCATTGGCATATACCTGGCGCATTCGTCTAACAAATTGCTCTTATCATCAATACAGAGAGAGAGAAGAAAGCCTCCTCAGAAAATTTTTGTTGACTTTCATGGAAAAAGGTTATCCCTCTTTCAGTTAAGGCAAATTTCATTTATATTAGAAAGAAAATTACAATATTTGATCCCCTTCTTAAAAGCTCTGTCTCTGTTTTAAAGTAGCTGTCGTGTTAGCTTGTTTACGTTTTTCTCTTATATAAGTCTTTTCTTTTTTTTTTTCGTTTTTTTTGTTTTTTTTTTTTAAAAATGTTATTTCTCGTAAATTTCATATAATTGTTATTGCTTTTTATAAATTTTTATTTGCTGATAGTTTTAATAAATCTTACTCACGCTTTGTGTTGACGTCTCTATTTGACTTTATTGCCAATTGGCGTCAAAAATTTAAATGTTATAAATATATTTGACAGCTAACAATGAAATTGTTCGTCTTATTTATTACACACCCAAGCCGCACCAACACTCTACATCACTATATTATTAGTGATGCAAAATACTTAAGGAATTTAATGAAGTTTACTCATGATAATGTTGCCTAAGGGGTCATATCACCGTATGTTCACAAGGTATGGGATAATTTTTCAGAGTTTTTAGATAGAAGTGTACAAGTCTTATGATATATAAGAAAAATATTTTTCCGGTTCAACCTCTCAACCTGCGGAAAACCATCTTGATCGCTCGATCTCGCTTGTCTTACTGCATTATGCACCTGAAACCACTAAGCGAAAGCTTTCTGAAAACTTCAATGAAAGTACCTTTTTTAGAATTTTCGAAATTTTTTGCATTTTATTTTTAGACGCGAACATGTTTTCATTATAGATTATAAGAGCTATAATTAATTTAAATTAGAAAATGAAAATTGTATTTTATAAATTTATTATTACTCTTCTTCTTCTTCGTCTTCTTCTTGCTTTTCCTTTTCTTCTTCTTCTTCTTCCTTTTCTTCTTCTTCTTGTTCTTTTTCTTCTTCTTCTTTTCTAGAGTTCAGTAATTCCAATAATTCCTATAAATGCCGTCAGTTAAAGCGCCCCATGCAAAGGTAAACTTCATACGCTGCTGACCGTTACTTACCTTAGCTTGTTTGTTTTAAGCCAAATCGCCTAAGGTTTAATGATCAAAAGCAATACAAACAAATATTGTGAAACGGGTTTATTGTCAATCACTTCTCATCTACAAATGTCTACCGGTAAATTGGTTCCCAATTCGAATCATTTGCTTTCGCTCCCTCCTTGCTGGTAAATCTTCTTCTTTGCTTTCCCTTAATACTAGCAATGCAACCACCACTTATGCAACATCATTGCCGAAACGAGCTTTTCAACTTCAGAACATAGAATCTATGAGGCTGCTCAGCACTCGGCGCAGGCTATTGTCAGAAAAGGCAACCGTAAAGATTTTAATCTTGCATACATATTGTGGAAGCAATAAACATCACCCTAAGTATTTCCCGAATCTCTTGGCATATAAAAAAGACTATACGCCGAATCTCATCTTCCGAGAGCTACTCGCAGAGACAACTCACTTTTTGGAACACATTGATTAGTATAACCTTTTGCAGACGGCTTTAATGGTGGCGACCTTTTCCTTGTCTATGCAATAGTAGATGCTAAAGGACAAGTCAAGGTTAATTATATCTTACGGGAAAGTGCTTTAAGATATGAGAGGGCAGCTAAAGCTATGCCTCAAATCACAAGCCTGGTCCGTAAAGCTAAATTCAAAATGGTTATCATCACAAATAGTTTATCGGTTAAAAAGCATTTCCGATATATCGATTATATTCCTTATATTTCATCTGAAGCAGCACTAACAGAGCAAGGAATACAATTGCTATGGAAAGAGATAAAATTAAAAAAAAATACTTTGTGTACAGAATCGAACTAATATCTTGGGAAATAAGCGAGCAAATCTAGCAACCAAGTTCGCGAAAAGTTTAATCTTCGAAAATATATTAGCAAAAATTAATATCAAAAATAAAATAAAGTCGAAGGTGCTACCGCATCCGCACTATTCTCTTATTAATCCTAACCTCATTCCATCACTATATCCAACCAAGATAGAGAAAACCAAGATAAAAACATTTGCAAGAATTTTATGCTACTGCAAGACACTAATTGATCCTTAAAAAGTATACGCCTTTGCAATTGTGGGTTTAGCATATATACACAATGGGAATGGCAAAATCTTTCCCAAATTCGAAGATTCATATTTGGAACTCTATCTGGTCTCTCTTTTTTTTTAGACGACCGTTAGCAGTGCTTATCACGCTTTAGTTTTAGAATTTCTTTCTCTAATCATTACTTAAAGCAAGATCGTAAGTACACTGGTTCTTAAACTACTACACTTATATAGATTAAATTCTGAATAGATTTCTTTGTCTATTATAGGGAGCAATAGCGATCTTAATTCTTTTACACAATGACTTTGCAAATAGAGCAAAGTTCTCTTTGATTGTCGATCTTTCATGATTCGTACGTAATCTTAGAGGAATTGGAAAACCTCCCGGAAAAATTCAATTCATTAAAGAAACTTTTTATATATGTAACCTAGAGACTGTTCAGAAAAAATTCGAAAAGAACAATTGATATAAAGATTTCCTTATTAGCACTTGCTACGTTCTATGTGAATTTCTTGAAAATTATGAGATCATAAATATTTATAAAAAGATTAAGAATATTTACAACATATACTTACTATTATCACTCAGTCGTAGACTAACCTGAAAGAAACAGAATAAGCAAAGAGAAAGATATTAAAAACATTAAAATTTTTTTTTTTTTGCAAAAAATATTTCCTTCTTCTTCGCGAAGAGTGTATGACATTGGAAGAGGAAAAATAAATTCTATATCCGACTTACACCGAATATTATATGCTCATGAATAGTTTGTGTATGATATTAGATCGCACGATTGGAACGAAGAACCTATCACATGATATATCTATCACATATCGTATCGTTCATCTCATATTTTTGTACAGTTCGTCAAAACTTACTAACACATTATTTCTTATTTCTGAGAAGTGCAGTGAAGCTGCAGTGGAGGGGATAAAATCTTGTACGGTTTGAAATATTCCCTAAGATTTCAAACGGAATTCAAAATTCAATATACGCTTTCTTGAGAAACCAAGTTACGCCAATTAATTGGCTAAGCGAACTGTAAGAAATGAAAGATGACTAACTAAAGGACGCATCAATTGCCTGATTGAGAGCATTAGACTGTTAACCCCTTAAACTTTTCCGAATGTTTGTATTAAATTTTGCATTGCTGTCTTTCATAGACTATGGATTATAAAGAAGAATCTTTTAAAGCAATCGCATGCACAGTAAGCGCGAATACAATTTTCAAGTAAGAAAAAATATTTTCCAAACTATAGTCTCGTTGGTAAGAGGCGACGGATGAATGAAATCTTCGTTCGCTCAAGAAGATACATAAAGTTTTTTCTTCTTGTGTATCAATCAATTTGCATTACAAAAATAATGAAGAACCTTAAGTACAGTTATTTTGAACTGAATTAGAATTCATATAGGAGACTTTCGTTTACTTTTAAAATGTATCTCTTTCTTATATATTTCACTTTCAGATTTCCATAAACGTGAAATTAATCCCGAGTAACCAATATTCTTGTATATTTAGTTGATTAGTACGCGAGGAAGATTCGCTTTGACAAACCAACGCATCACCGAGAAGTGCAAAGACTCGACGAAGTCCGAAGACAGACGAAGTCCGCAGGCTCATCGGGTAATTTACGAGTGGCTTTCGACACACTCCAGCCTACAAGACAGTCGTGCAAGGGAGAGAGAGCCTATGCCAAATGTGGAGTGGCAGATAGGAAAGTTCGGGCCGACGGCTATCATGTATCCGCCCTCACATGCCGTTTGCATCGAAGTAACTTGCAACGCTGTCACTTTTGCTTATTATGAGTGGGCAATCTGATCCCCGAAGATAGCATGGTTTTATTCTAGGAGGAACTTCTTCGGCCCTTTTAGTAGCTTGCACAACTTTTTGTCCCTCCATTGTAACTGAATTCTTGGGAGACAAGTCTGCAAGCAGACGACTCGTAATACTCTCGTTGAATTCTCCAAAGTAGGGTTCTCATCGCCGGGAAATCGAGAAGTACATTAATAATTTCATTTGAAGTGACATCGTCCAGCATCCACCATTGAAAATGTTATATCAAATCATATCATCCATTATCAGCAGGAAATGCGCTAACAGCTTGACCGCAAATCATGTCACTTTGAATATCCCTAGGAAAATATATTAATTCCCTACAGTCGATGAAACATATATATATATATATATATATATATGTAAGGCGCCACAGACATTGATTGTACGAATTGGTGACTGGTGTACGCTCTGTTAATAGCTGCTCCCTCTAGTTGGATAGCGTCCAGGAATCATGCATAATCCACAATATATACATATCTATATACGTAATAAACTAATGAAAGTTCGGAGACAATTGCCGAAAATTTATTTACGGGTAAGATAATATCTCATCCTTATGAGATATTACCAAATGGTTTTAAAATGATTTAAAGCGTACACGATATATGCACGAGGAAAGCTAGTAATACATATCAAAATAGTATAGTGGGCCATGGTCCGCCATCAAACGCCATAAATAACCATACAATTATTCGTACAAGCACTTTTCAAAATAAAGCGTTATATGGGGAGTGATCGAAACAGTGATCCGATTCGAACTGTTTTCAATAGCCTTCGTCCTTGAGCCAAAGCATGTCGGTATACCAAATCTTATCAAAATATCTTAAATTTTGCGGTCTGTACGTTAAACAACAGCATACAAGGTGGACAAACGGACAGATAAGGCAGTATAAATTGAGTCTATTTCAAATCCTTTTGGGTGCTGCATACATCCGCGCAAACCAAATATATCCATATACGACAAGCGATGTAGGGTGCAAACGTTCACTTCAACACGGGTGCAATTTCTCTACTGTTTGTAATTAATTCTCGTTATGTTGAGTTTCGGAATTTATCCAAAAAAAAAAAAAAAAAAAAAAAAAACACGTGTACCCATTGAGATGTGCACACAAAACTTTTTTTTTTTTTTTTTTTTTTTTTTTTTGTTATTTAAAAATACTCGAGAATCTAGTTAGAGATGCTTGAAGCATACCAAGTAAATGACAAGCCACTTCAATGATTTTTTATCTCTACAAACAAATGTATATGAAATATAGATACGCAAGCAGTAATATATCCATGTCAAGTAGATGGCGATTAAAATTAGGTGGGTGTATGCTTATCTTCACAAATGAAGACACAAAATAATTGTGGAATTCGTTTTCATATGTATCTTGTTTCTCTTGTGTTTCTTGCATTTGGTTGAGAACAAACATAAATATACATATATATATATATATATATATATATATATACATTCTGCATATAAGAGAATCAATATTCATTCTATCGTTTACAATAACGCAATAACACAGCAACTGAACTACAGCTGTTCTACATAGAAATACATCTAGAATAGATAAGTAAGTAGTTTGAATAAAGTAGTTCATTTACTTTCTGGTGGGATGATAATGCTGTGTATATATGTACTCACCACGGTATAGAATTAATCGCAACACTTAAACGAACGAACAGAGTAAAGAAAATGAAATGAAAGAATTGTAATTAAATTGTTATTTACGTTATCAAAAACCACAAATAATTTTGCATAAGAATGTATATATATATATTTATATATTAAGTAATTCGCTCTTAAAAAGTTAATTAAATATTCCTATTAAAAAAAAAAAAAAAAAGGAAGAAAAGTAAACAAATGTATTTATTCCCTATAAGAAATATAAGAAAATCTGAACACGCACTCAATTGCTTTATAACGTGTATAACACATAATTAAAATGTTTTCATGCCACCGTTTGTTTAAACTGCTGTTATATGTGAATGTGCTTAACATCAAAGCTTTAAAAACAACGTTTAAATCCCTCGCGGCCTCAATTCACGTCCGCCATACCCAAAAAAAAAAAAAAAAAAAAAAAAAAAAAAAAAAAACAGAAAAGAACACTTCATATGGTGCATGATGGTCAATATATGCTGCTTGTGTGTGTGTGTGTGTGCGTGTGTTTGTGTATGCTTTTTTTATACAAAAACTTGATCCTTTTTGATGCGAAAATTAAACATATAAGAACAAGTTGTTAACATTAATTTTCTCTCCCAATAACATATAACGCAACGGCAACCGAACAACTTGCCAACAAGCAAGCAGCATCACATGCATGCTTGCTTGCATATACAACAACATGACAAGAAGCAAGCATTGCAAATCTTAAACAACTACTCTGACCATCGCCCGTTGTCGTCATCGTCATCGTCATCGTCGTCATCATTAATACATTTCGTTTAGAATGAGTTGAAAGTTGGTCCAAGTTGTCTGGGACATTTCAATACAAACATTCAAAAGGTAACGAAAGAAACAGCAGCAGCAGCTGCAACAGTTGCCTGTTTCCATAACATTATGTTAAAGTCCATCGTATTTAGTATAAATCATGGCAGCAGTCAGCTTTGATTCCATTCGGCCTGAATACTTACTTACTTGTATTTTTGAAAGTGATTGAAAATGAATGAGGTGCGTTTTTATTAATTATTAAATTAACCACACAATTGAAATGGAATCGGCCGAACTGAGGTATGAACAAAAACGCAAGGTGAAAGACATGCAACATTGTAAGAAATTAAAGGTTAAAATAGAGAACGTGACGATCAGATATTCAGCGGCTTAGATCGAATTTTCTTAATACTTTACTTATCTATGTTGTTGTATTTTGAGTATACCATGGCATGTAAGGATAAGTAAATATTTGATATTAGAGTTTCATGCAAAATATATGAAAAATTGCATCATGTCATGTTGTACGTAAATTATTGCTAGAACTTGAACCATCCAAGACATAATGCACAAACAGACAGTCGACGACTAACATACACTGTATGCGAGGTATATGAAGAACTGGGGACTGGGAAGAACTGGAAAGTGGGAACTGGGAACTGAAGATGGGATTACTTGGAGGGAGGGAGAACGATTCACACCTTAAAAAAGTCTGTTCCAAAGTGAACTGAGGGTTCTACATATCATTAAGAAAATTTATTGATTATATTGTAGAGCACTTGACAGTCAGGCTTGTGTCTATGTACGCAACGCCCACAAGGGCTTAAGATAGACTTACTTTTTACTATGACACGTTTGGGAAATGAATGTGAATCGATCTAAACTTGTTTGTCCGTCTGATATCTCTCCACGTAAATTTGGCGTTCACCCTATGGTCTGCAATATTTGAGATATTTTGATTAAATACAGTGTAATGACGTGCCTTCACGCAAGGGCGAACGCTTTCGAAGATGGTTCGGATCGGACCACTTTTTCGAGCACTCCCCATATAACGCCTTATTTTTTGAAAATTACGAAAACTTACGAAAACTGAATCTTTATATGGTAACAAGGAGTAATTTTGAATATTTCATGGTAAAAATTGGTTCAGAATAGTAGATTGACAAGGAACTCAACATTATCGAATTTGGATCACGTAGATCTATTTTTTGAATACTACGGCTTATAAGAATTCTCAAAAAATACAAAAACAAAAATGCAGTAGACCAACTTTGAACCACATGGATCGATTTCTTGGACCCCACTTCATATAAGATTTCTCAGGCATAGCAAGCGTTTCAGAAGAAGATATAATTTTTAATATTTTATGATGAAAATTGGTCAATAATAGCAATTTCACATGAAAATTAAGCACATAGGTCTATTTTCGAAATTTCGACCATGTAAGTCCATTTTTCAGACCTTAACATGTGAAGGGTTTTTCAAGACAAGCAAGTCCTGTGGAGTGAAAATCATATGGAAGCTGAAAAATAATAAAATTTCTAAGAAGTAACTTAAGTTTTGCTAAATTTGGATCACGTCATGTAAGGTTTTGGCCAACGCATGCCTAACGGACGTAAATCTATACCTTTTTCAATTATAAAATAAGTTGGATTTCTTCTTCAGTTTCAAATAATTGGCAACGTATTGTTAGTTTACGTTCAGTTGTGTTTTCGCAGAGTGAAATTATTATCTAATTCCTATAAGTTATCATCCTAAATGGAATTGTGGCAAATAAAAAAAACAACCCGTTGAGTCGAAAAAGTTGAAAAAACTGTATACGGCAGAGTAAGCTATAAAAGCAACTAAATGTACGAATCAGTTCAATAGTTTTTAAAAATTTATTTGTGCCTTTTCATGCCGTTATAGATGAAGGCACGCCGTACGTGGCAAATAGCACGAATAGTTGAATAATTAAATCGAAGTAAGTGGAAATAGGTGTCGAAAATAACGATTGACGAGAGAGAGAGAGAGAGAGAGAGAGAGAGAGAGAGAGGGGTTGAAAGAACAGAATCTGGCACAACATTGTCACGGCGGACTTTTATTTGATCTAAAGGAACTTCCCGTTCTCATAATGGAACGTCATAATCCATTAAATCTAAAAATAACGTATTATGCTAATAGATTAAAAGGAATTGCTGCCGTACGTACGGTCGTAAAATTGTGCGTCATTGTATTTAATTTATTTACCTGAGACTAATCAATGCATTAAGATGAATTTTGTGCACAGGTATGCATATTTATTGCGGCACTTAATGAACAATTTTTGAATAATTATTTCAAAATAAGCGAAGCGGCATAACAGCTATCGTTAAAGCCTTTCAGTAGATTTCCTTCACGATAGTTTAGTTCTTTAGTGCATAATTACGCACATAAAGGAAAGAACCAAAAATACTCTTGAAATATTTTTTAAAGTCTAGTGATATTTTTTTATTGTAATCAAGGAAAAGACTTCCATTCTCATAAAAAATGAAGAAATTTTTTCGCCAAAAACGGTGAAAAATAATTAAAGTCAACGAATCAAAAAAATGTTACTTCTTCTATTAAATAATTTTATTATGAGGCTGAAGGTGATGGGTGAAGATTCAGTCCTATTAGTTGGTAATTGACGGCTGTAGGAGTACGGATAACTCGAAAATCATTTATTTCAAGAAAAACTCAACTCAAGTTGTGAGCAACATCAAGGTTTCGACAGTTTTAAGCAGTGATTGAAAAAATTTTTGGTTACATAGAGCTTTCGATCTCCGAAGAATGACGAAGAATGTCATTCTCAAATATTTAAGGAATTAGTTAGAGTGAAAAAGTTTTACAAAACTTGCCTTAGATAGAATTATATCCGCAGAATATTGATAGACTGCGTGTGTAGGTAGAAATTACGAAACCGAGTAAAACAAAATGTAGGGAGAAATCCTCCTTAGATGCATACAGTGATTGAGTTCAACTTAACGAAGCTTAAAAAAAAGCTTCACTCTTGTAGAAACCTGTTTTAATTTGCAATAATTCTGTAAGTAATAGGGATAAGTAATAAGCTAATAAGTAACAAGATGTCGGGAAGAATAATATGGATTCTTGAGGAAGAATAATATGGATTCTTAACTTATTTCGTGTGAATTGAAGTGAGTGATTGATTTTATGTAATAAAAATTGTTGTAAAGAGAATTTATACAGAAAGCTAAGCAAGTTTATTACATAAATAAAAGCAGTTAAATGGTAGCAGATTTTCTACTGAATATGCAGCAATTGAGTAACTGCGAAATCTATATATCATTCTTGTAAAATTATCAAATTACGTTCAGAGAAACGGTTTATGTGAATTGTAAATAATGATAAGCAAAAATTAATATACAAATATTTTTTAGATTTATTTTATGTTCAACAAGTTTTTGATAAAATTCAATTTTATTTAAGACATACATTTTTACATAGCTTAATAGTCGACTTATTCGCTGTCATTGTCTTATTTTGCCCCGTTAACGCTCGAGTAGCCATATAAGTGAGGATCGCAACTACCATGTTTGTGCTCATGGCTTAAAATCTCACCGCGGCAAAGTTTACTCTGATCATACCTACAGTAACACCTACCGATTGGTCACACATCCATGCACACCTCACCTCACCATGCATGCCACATCTCTTATCTCGCTTCTTTCCAACCTTCACCGTGTTACATGTATAGGCTCATACCATCCTCTGTGTAGCATCAACATGTAAAAATAAAAAAAAAACTGATCTGGAGGATGAGCTCGCGATAGAAATTTCATGGTTTCGAGACGAAATCCCTAACACCAACCCATTTTCGCTCATCTTCATCTTTTGTAAGATGCTGATCTACTAAATATGACGTCATCGCTGTGAATCAGCGCTAATCAGAAGAAGACAAGTATGGAGAATAACCCAAAATTGGGAAAACTTCCGGCCTGTGCTGAAGATTGCTTTCACTGGAAGCGAATAGACGTTTACAACCGTTCATTGTCCTCAAGGCGAAAGTTTTTTGCACGAAATCTCATAAACAATTTTCTTACTTTTTCATAGCTTACGGTATTTCCACTACAAGTAAACTAAATCATTTCCATAGGCTCAAGTGCACGTCTTTGCCCAGTTTGGAATACATTAGTAGTTTCGTAAAAGACCTCCACCTGTTTATACTTAAACGTATACTGAACAATAGCATGCAAACCACTGAAGCTTTCGCCGTACACCTAAGTTATGTACAGTCAAACCTTTGCAGCAAATCTCCATTCTATAAAGTAACTGATTTCAGTTAGCAGAATTTATTTATACACCCAATATAATATAAAAATATTAAAGTCTATATTTGGAAGGAGAACATTTTCATGTTGTACAAAAGGCATGGCATGAGTCAATGTATGGCACCTTCTATCCTATATTATTGGTTTACTAAATTCCGTATGCAACTAGCGTTCGTCTAATCATTTTTCGCATTAGACTTGCTGCTACATTTATAAGCTTTTATCATACAATTTTTTTTTTTTTTTTTTGCATCCATTAAATAGATAATATTTAAATATTTGATAGATATTTTATAAACTGTACATAATATTTTTCATGATAAGCGCTTTATGAGAAAGTCTTAAGAACCGAGTTCACATTGAATGAAAGTCTCATAAATATTTCAAGTTATATGAATTAAATTTTCTTTGATTACTTTCGTTATGCATAACGTTTTTCTCGCATTTTCTCAATAACTTCTAAAATTAACTTCAAATGTTATCGCTTTACTTGTTTGCTTAACCGTGAAGTGTGTATAGATTGTTTCTTTCTTGTTTTGTTTTTTTTTTTTTTTTTTTTTTTTAATTTTCGCAAAACTGATTCCTTTTTAATCACTTCTGCTTTTATAACATACGTATATATGTATTACGTATAGTATAAAGACGATGCGTTGCGACCATTAAAATTACAGCAACCACGGCGACCCCTTAAACCCAGTCACAGTCTTTAATCCGCATTCAATAAGTTTGAAAAACCTCCAAACGACATACCAATGTTGATAGTAATGATGGCTTTTTAAAAAATTACCCGCTTATCTAAATGCCAGCCTCACAGTCTCGTTTTCCATTATGATACAGAGATATGAACTCCAAAACAGAAATCATCCAAAGTAATCGAATGTCGCCAATGCAATGAATTGATGCACTCACCCATATACAATACATAAGCGACGAAACGTATCTTTACACTTGTGTGTGTGCATATATATATATATATAAATATATGTGTATATATATACGTTGCTTTGACTGTGTGTGTGTGTGTGTATGTGTGTGATACTGTTCTCTCAGTCACTTTCAGTTCCTTATCAAGACTACTCAACTCCAACTGCAGGGTATACTTGGAAAACAAGGCAGTCAGTAAGACAAACGGACGGACAGAGACAATGAAGATGCTTGGTATGCAATATTATCAAAGCAGTAGATGTAGACTCTTCGCTGGTGCTGGTGATGTTGCTGGTGCTGCTGTTACTGAAATTGTTTTTGTTTAGGTCCACAAGTACTTTACAGATTATTTTATAGTGTGGGTAATGTGAAATAATTTACATGACCACAACAAGCGCCACTTTTTTCCATCATAGCCATAAATATTGTAAATGCGTTGCGCTCGATTGTGTTGCACCGTTCGTCACAACAAACAACAGCACAAAAACAAAATGTTTTAAAATGTTTAACAAAATCATTTCAACCCTGACAAGTTGTAAGTTGTAAGTGTGTTTATATAGGAATACACGTTCATTTGCATATGTGTGCGTGCATGTAAGTGCATGATAAGTAAGATATGAAACCATTAGTAGAAAATTTCTTGAACGCTATTATTTCCGAATTTTTCGAAATCTTTCCGATGATAATTTTTATCAAACTTTCATGTGCACTTTCGTTTTTGTTTTTGCTTTTTGTTTTTTTTTTTTATTTTTATTTTAAATGTAAATATAATGTCAAATCACGAATAAAACTTTTCTTAATTTAACGGGCAAATGTTGTGTAACTTTGTCATTTCGACCAGATAGTGTAGATAGTATATGCAAGGCATTTATATTTCTAATTAACGAGAGATTCGAAATTTGAGGAATCGGTTACTCATTAATTGGCTTAAGGCGTAGGATACTATAGCAGGGTAAAAAGAAGAAATTTTTTGATCTTTTTTTTATGGTGGAAGGAAAAGTAATGCAATAATAATATCGGAGAAGCTTGTTAAGCGTACATTTATTTCAGAAAAATATAGACAAAGTGACAACACCAATGGCAACCATACTCGTGAAACGGGTCTCCACGCACCAAATTTAAATTAGAAAAAAAAGCAATTCAATCTAAGCTCCCGTGTCTAGTGATATTGCTTGTTATGGGGGTCATAGCCCCTGTTTAAATACCCTACACCACCCTAAAGCGTTTCAAATGACTTTTCAAACTAAAGCCTTATATTGGAAGTGGGCGAAAAACTGGTTCGATCCGAATCGTTTTCAGTAGCGTTCATCTTTGGACCGAAAGACTTGACTAGTGAATGAAATTTTATCAAAATGTCTCAAAAATCTTGATGCACAAGTTGAGTGTAATTGCGGAGAGACGGACAAACTAGTTTAAACTGATTCAGAAATTTACTCTGAATCGATCGTTACACTAAAAGATAGATCTATCTCAGGTCCTTTTTGGATGTTGCATACATTCGCTTTTCACTTCTAAAAAAATCCTACGTATTTCGCTAGAGAATGTTGTTTTAAAGATAAAAGTTGAGATGCAAAAAAAAGGAAATTTATTGAAGGCATACCGCTTGCCGTTTTAAAAAATCATAGTTTAAGAAAACCGCTCTAAAGGTTGCAAACGCCCTTAACTCGTTTACAGTGTGCTGCCATACAATTGGCATTCGAAATATAAAATTTTTTGATCAAAGAAAATATTTTCACGCCCACAATTGTTTTTTCATTTCATTCTTGGCTATTTCAAGCACCATCTACACCAAAAAAAAAAAAAAAATGGGTTTTTTCAAAAATTTCCAGGAGCATATCCCCTTAAGTTAATAAGAAGGTACCGTCGAGTTTTTTGATAAACTTAGACGTTTCAGTTGGTCTATTTGAGCATTTTTTGACTCGTAACTCTAAACGGCCTTTTTTTTCACATTTTTATCAGCTTTAGAAGAATTTGTGAGGAGATCAAGCGATGTCTTAAGTTGACTCGTTAGGCATGAAATGATGACATGTAAGTCAAGCCAGTGCGAAATGACTTAAACGGATCTAAAAGCTTTTGAACGAGTGACTAGTGATTGCAATATACTCCCCCTATCAATGTTGGGAGAGTGGGTACATCACAAGCTTAAGCTCAATTTGTAATAAACGTGTGAGTTGAGAAAATGAATTTTCCTCCATATCGAATAAAGCGAAAGCTTAGCTTTATTAACGATGTAGAGTCAATTTAAACCGTGTAGCAAACAAAGAACTCTTCCTTCCTTTCTTTTTTTTTTGTCCTTCGGTGATGAGAAATTCCTAAAAATTCCTCAATTGCTTTCCGTGTCCTTTTCTCATTGCTCGTAAATTACAACAGATACACGATATAAATTTCCACAAAATTATTCTACAAGAATATGAAAAATCAGCCGCGCCCATTTAATATTATGGAATATGCAAATTTATGATTTTCCTTTTTTTCAATCTTTCATTGGCTAACGGTAATGGGTAGGTACAGAAGATTCGGTTGCAAACGAATGTAATTTTCTTACTTGTGGTTATTGCTTGTTGTGTCACTATTTAGACAAGTAACGAGTTAACGACACTGCACGTACGTTCGCATAAATTTAGTAAAGCCTTAGCACAAACGACGTCAGTTAAAGGATCGGATATTGTAGATTTCTTAATAATTCATATACAGAATAGATACAAAGCTGATTACGGAGTAAATAGCTTTTAGGGTTTTGCTGGCACTGATGCGAATTGATTTTGTTCGAAAAATCAGATCCCGCTTGTTACTGTTTCATTATCCATTCACCAAATTGTAATCCCTGTAGAGGGCCAGTTGCTTTGTGTACCAGGAAGATGCAAATCTTTCGCGAGAGTATGCTGCACACAACAACCCTTTGCTGATGTTGAAGAATGGCCAGTATGTTCAGGGCGCCTGACTTCAACTGATCCAGTTTCTCATTAATCCCTTCACCGTTAATGAGACTGAGCTCCTCGTGCGTGGATCTTTGAATACTCCATGCAATTAGCTAAGAAATTGTGAAGCGTTTCCAAGCAACGCGCGAAAGGACATCCTCTTACAATTTTCTTTCTATCGACCTCAAAATCCCATCATTGTAAACAAGAAGCATTTTTGAGAGCAACGCAAACTTCAAGCAGTCTAATATAAATCAAAAAGTAATCATTCGCACCATAGAGATGCTCATCATGAAACTATGTTTCATTTCGCATGATGTGGCTTTCGCCTTCAGAACTTTAGCAAAGGATTTAAGATTTTCTTACATCTTTTTCTTAATTATTGTTAGCGTTAAATTCTGTAATAAACAGTAAATTAAAATTAAAAAAAAAAAACATCCTCATACTATTGGCCATAAGCCATCTTTCCGATTTCAAATCGAAAATCTTAATAATATGAAAAGACATATAGCGTAGCATGGCATTCACTTAATTAAACGATAATAAATCATAAATCTTATCAGTGATTTTATTTACTTATTCCATACAGATTTATAGGTACAAACACACATATATATACACTTTTCAAATTCAAATATTTTCTATACTTATCTGGCATTTCACTTAATTAAGGATTTCATAAATTTTGTATTTTAATCATAATATGACGATAGCAGTAGAGTGGAGTTCACACAACCATCACACTCACACATCACTGTGTGTTAGAGCATCGGATTTTTATGTGCCATTTAACATATATATACAACATTGAATTATATACCAAATACATACAATTATTTTCACAAGTTTAACTTGCATGTGTCATTGAGATGTTAGATAAGCGTCTCGTGATAGTGTCATAAGAAAGAAAAGAAAAACTTATAATATTTTGGGTATTTATTATAAATATCTGATGTGTACGCGTGTGTGTGTGTGTGTGTGTGTGCGTGTACGCTGATGTCAGCAGAAAAAGGAAAAACACGAATGAAATAATTGTACACAGTAAGCAATACAGAGGCCTATCAAGCTCTTGTTGTTCCTAATTTCAAATGAAATTCATATATAAATGATTTAACGACAATTTCACAATATATTCCCATATTCATATATATATATATATATATATATATATATATGCGTTATCGAATTCTTATTAAATGACAAACGGCATCATTATATTTTAGACGTCAATAGTTCTGTACATACATACATAAATATGTCATCCTTAGCATTGAGATCATTTGCTTCGAACCTTGAACATCTTCTTGTTCATAGTTGTGTACGTGTTTTCATTTGATTTGCTTTGTTCTTAGCATTTCAAGTAATCGTTAATATCTCTACACTTGAGTTTATAGTTTTGTCTTAACTACTACTACTACTACTACTACTACTACTACTACTACTACTACTACTACTACTAGTACTGTTCCTACTCTATCTGTATATCTTTGCTTCTCCTTGTTGTGCATTTTCTCTCTCTCTCGCCCCTTTGCCGAGGAGTAATTATCTAGCATTTGTGTCATAAATTTCCAAATCAATTGATGAATCAATACGAATAACAACAACAAGCTCATATAAACTTTCTGTCTTTGGATGAATTGTACAGATAATGCATATATAGGAGAATAACTAAACGATTGTGGCGAAGTTTAACCAGCAAAACAAGTCAAAAGACATACAACATTGAAAAGGAACGCTTAGAGGTGTACTGCCATTTGATAACAATAATAAGTGAAATTTATGTCAAATCTCACAAATTTAATATGGTTTCTATTCCCGCTCTATACTGGAAACTGGAAAAAGAAGAATATTGATATAGAGCATGATATGCTAGCAGCTGCATTTTATAGAATCAGAATTTTCAGGTGTGTGTGTGTGTGTGTGTATCAATTTTTTTAAACTTATATTGCTTTTTCCACCATAAGTTTGGCAGCTCGACGCAAGCATACCGTAACTCATCTCGACTGAAATAAATGATAATCAGAAGCAGAGACAGTGTTACGATGATTACGGTTGGATTTTAAACTTCTGGCGTTTTCTTTATGGGTTTTCCTATATACAATCGAGTCTTGCTTTAACGATTTGGCTTAGTTGCGTCTATCGTTTATCTTTTGATTCAATCTCATCAGTATTTGGTTCGTTACACTCCTCTTTTATGGTTTGGTTTATTGGCTTTGCAGCGTATCAGAACACATATTGCACATAGTATGCCTTCGCAAGTGGAGGGAGCATCATGAATATTTTATCTATTTTTATCGTCCATGTTAATAGTGCACCCAGTCTGATCCATAGTTATAGGAGCTTTCAATACGGTATCGCGTTCATCTTTTAGTACTGTCACGATTAAACGAGAAGGATTACCACGAACGAAAAATGTAGTTTTCGTTTTGGTATTCAGCTGTTTGGCAAAGACGACTGAGTACTATATATATATATCTATCTATAAGTGGGCTGTTTTCAGTATTAAAAGTAAACATAAAAAAATAAACATAAACTAATTTATGTCATAGAAATGATTTAATTATAACATATTATGTTAATTAATATATTTCTTACCCATAAGTAGAACAAAGTAAGGATTCGATTGAAATTGCTTTTGCTATTTCATATAATCCTTCTTGAGTGCAATACCATTTTTGAAACATTGCCCGCATAAATCCTTTGAGATTTGGGAATATATGGGAATCTTTCTTTATTTCATTACCTCCGATTTTGTCTTTTGCCAACATGATTGTTTTCTTAGCAACTCAGTTGGTCCAAAACGCTATAGACTTTTTATCATTGTTTCACCTGTCTATTCCTGGCAGTTCCATTTATGTATAAGACAGGAATGATGGATTAGATGGCCATTTAAGTTTTCAAGTTGATATTGATAAATGTCCAAACTTAAAAAAAAACATACACTACATACATAACACTACACACATATCATTAATGTCGCCCATGTATGAAATTTGAAAACTTACTTGCATATCTGTAGAGTGACTGAGTGTATAACTTCTATCAAAATTCAAGATTTAGACTCAAATATAACTAGATATAGGCGTGAAAAAAATATTTGTTTTAAGACATTTTTTATACCCTGCACCACTTGTGGGAAAAGTTAAGTTTATGCGGATGTTTGTAAAACCCAGAAGGATTTAAGGTAGGTTCACATTTTATTATACCTATCAATATAAGCTTGTCTAGCCGTTTGTCCGTCCATACCTTGGACCACTTGTGGGATAAGTGATATATTAAGTTCGTACGGATGTTTGCAACACCCAGAAGCATTTCAGATATGGCCACATTTTATTATACCAATCGATTCAAAATTACTTTCTGCATCAAACAATGTAAGCTTGTCCACCCGTTTGTCCGTCCGTCCGTCATGTTTTATTTAATTCGATTTCATTTCATTCGAACTACAATTTTTAAAATATTTTGATGAAATTTGCTATACTAATGGGTTTTGACCCATAGGCGAACGCTATTGAAAGTGGTTCCCTTTGCACCACTTTTTCAACCACTTTTCATATAACATGTTATTATAAAAGGTCATTTTATGAATAATTGTAGAGTGGCGTAGGGTTTCCCTTCTTTACTTCATTTTAAAAATTTTGATTTTAAAAATTTAGAAGATCGAGAAAGTGTATAGAACGTGTAAACTCGTAAAAATGAAATAAGTGTATGCCTTCTCTTCGAGGATTAAACCATTACGACTATCTATTACAAGGTAAGTTAAGATAAGATATAGCAAAGGGCTCTGCTCAAGAAAATTATATAAAAAAAAAACATTATCCTGTGTAGTCACCATTTGAAGCATACATTACGTTCGAAAAACGAACTGAGTCCATAGTTGATTATTACTCTAGCTTTAGTCTACCTAGCGAATGATAACAGAATAACTTTTTTTTTTTTTTTAATTTTTCCTGTTTTTATAAACTTGCTTTCCTATCAGTAGGGAAACTTGCAATCGATATTTCCGGCCCTTGCATATATCTAATCATGATGAAGTTTGAAGTTTATTTACGATGACAATACCATGTTCTTCAATCACTTTTACTGTACATACATAACGGCGGCCGCGGACCGATAACTTAAAGGAGAGGATGCCAATTATTATATCGGGTACTTTGCTAAATCTGATAATAGTGAAATTTTGTGCACGCCTTACATTTCGATGGCAGGGCAATTTGTTGCAGTCAATCTGTCTGTCTGTTTACAACCGTTACAAAGAGCCGGAGTACACTTTTCTTAACAATTTCCCTGATATCGTTTCGAAATAAAGGTGCTTTGAGAAAGTGGCAATGAAGTGCCGCAATTCCACGTTAAGTTTGGCAGACGCCACAAAGAAATCCCTTTAATATGGACATGGAAAACCAGGCAAGTGTTTTAATTTGAAATTGACTAGGGGAGATGCCGTGATGTGATGGCTTAACATTTTCTTTGCAATACCATCGAAATGGGTATCAAATAACAGGACTTAGAGAGTAGAATGAGATAGTGTAGTAACGGACATCAGGACAAGGCGTTAACTTCATTTATTTAATAAAGCATTTCCCACAGCATCTCAGAAACTTTTCTTACGTTTTCTAACTTTAAAAGACCAAAGTAGTTGAAATTTGTTTCTCCTATCAGCAGAAAGTCGAAATCGAGATAAGATGATACCGAGTGACTAAAAGTTTGCACTTGTTTAAAAGTTTTATTAAGTTCGAAAAATTGCCAGAGCAAGACTGCATCTGAAATGCGAAAGCATGTCCAAGCTATTTAGTCATGACGGATCATCATTTCGCCCTTACCTTTTTGCTGTATGTGTTGCATTTTCTCATCTATTGTCAGTAAATAGTTCCACGTTCCCCATCCAATGCTTGTAATCCTTAGTTTTACCTTTGACTTGGAATACTTTTTATGCTTGGATGGACTAATAAATACTAAATTAAACAAAAGGAGCAGATTTGCGTATGTAAGCTCAGTTCACATCTATGGTATATAAAATTAATTTCTCAATTCTGAATTTTTTACATTTCGCATTAGTGCAAATGGGCGGAACTAGAAAATGTAAAGGCTTTCATTATCATGAATAAAATGCAACCAATTAGTGCATATAGACGTAGTTCATCTATTTATGTAGCGAGATTCAGTTAACCTTGAAAATTTTTTGGGTCTAGGTGGTGTATAATCAAAATTCACTTTAAGGCGCATACAACTTTCTTGCTTTTTTTTTTGTTTTTTTTTTTTTTTTTTTTTTTCTTGAGTTTTGTAAATTTCGGTCAATTAAATTCAACTGATTACTAAGGACTGATAATAAGACTTCATGAACTGTACCATTACTTGAAGATAAGTTTCAACAAAACCGAAAAGATTGATAAAAGCTCAAGAAATTGGACGAAAGAAAAAAAAAAAAAAAGCAAAAACTGACAAACAAATATTGTGAAACCAATCATTTGTTCTGATCTTTTATACACTATGAACGGAAACTTAATTAACAACAAACACAATCTGAAAAAGACGTGAAGAGAGTGAGAAGATGGGGTGGGGGTAAAGATTAATATACACATACACACAATATTTAAATAAAGACACGCGAGAGTTGAGTTTTTTTCATTTTTTTTTTTTGTGTTTATTTTTTTTATTTTGTATATTTTATTATACGTAGTGGACACAAAAAGCCAAATAAGTTCAACTGACTTCAACAAGCACAAAACAAGATCAATGATCAACATCATCCACATCGTCATCACTAAACTCCACAAATATTGTGTGTGAGTGTTATAACTCTTTGAAATAAAAGTCAATGTT
Organism: Glossina pallidipes; assembly: GCA_000688715.1. Lineage (NCBI taxonomy): Eukaryota > Metazoa > Arthropoda > Insecta > Diptera > Glossinidae > Glossina > Glossina pallidipes. The sequence continues at coordinate 910,208 of KK499873.1, read as the reverse complement.
GCACAAGTTTTAAATTTTCAAATGATTATTATCAGCTATGGTGGTAACTCATGAATATGAAGTAAAACAAGCACAATTCTGAAACCTTGAAGATGATGATATGATGATGATATGTAGTGTAGTACAGTGTATTTTTTAAAGTAGACTCCATTCTTCTATCGTTTTGTTCGCACTCAACTCAAAAAAAAAAAAAAAACAAATAAAAAAGTTTACGCATTTGAACGATGTCCGTCCGTCTTTCTGATCAAGATTTTAAAATTTTGCCATATTCCATTTTAAAATAATATCAGACGGCCTATAAGTAGAACGAAAAATCACCGATATCCTCCTAATCCTATTTCTTAGGGGTTTCTTCATCGCATTTATATATCCACAGATTTTGCAGATTAAAAGTTACTAACAATTTGAGGCTGTCGGGTCTTTATATGTTTTCAACGTTGTGTCAATAACCTAAGTTTACAAACCGCTGACAGCTGTCTTAATAAACTACACATGGGGGAGCGAAGGGACGGCCTAACATGGCAGACTCATTCTAGTGCTATGACGACCGTTCTATCGTTTTGGTTCCACACTCAGTTCTAAGCATAAGTTAAGCTCATAGCCGTTAAGTTAACAAATAACGAACGTTGTGGAATCTGATCGCCACAGTGGAAAAAGCTCAGCCGACATATGTCTAATGTGTCTGTCTTGTTAGTCGGCAACGTTAAGTCCATCAAAAGCGAAATTAGTTGGGAACGGCGATTGCCGTTGCCTCCGACCATGCCGTTAACCAGGTGGGATGTCGCGGAGACAGAAGACCATTTAGATGATCAAAAACGAAGAAAAATCAAGTACCCGAGCTAGTAAGAAATGACATCTAGGTAATATAGATTAACTGACTGCCAAGTCTGCTGGGAAGGACCGATTACTTTTCGTGAGTAATTTGCAGATAAGTGTAGGTAGAAGGTATAGGAGCTATGAGAAGAGTCGATTCTCAATATTGAATTCATAGGAGTCATAGGAATCATTTCCAATTTTGAAGAGTTTACTTTTTAGAACTTGAAAAGAGAGTACTTGCAGAAGAGTACTGAGTAGTGATATAAAATGTCTGATACCCATTAGAATAAGAGTAAAATTTATTTAAATAAAAAGCATAAGTAATCATACATAAGAGTAATACCGTAAGTTATTCTGATTATTTAATTAAACGGAAATTCATCTTTGGAACGTCTTGATAAAATCAACAAGCTCCCCGGTCGTTATCTCATCGCACCTAAGTTTCTGTTCTCATAGCAAGCATACATATTTTATGAGACATTTAGGATTAGTTCTCTGACTTACAGAAGGAATAAAGAAAGCCATGGTATTCCTATCTATCTCTCTCTCTCTCTCTCTCTCTCTCTCTCTCTCTCTCTCTCTCTCAGTGGTAGTTATAAAACGTTCGAAACTATGAAGAAAAAGTGCAAATGGTTTCAAAATTCCACTGGTTCCACTGATCCGCTCGCCAAATTATTTTAACCATATTGGCTTAAATACTTATTAGTAAACCCTTTTAAGTTTGTCTATTAAATTTTATCCAAATGTAGTTGCAGATGTTCGGCATTTAAGATTCGTTGCAAATCGTACGCTTTTCTATAGGTTTTTTAATTGTGTTTTATTTTAATACTCAACCGATGATTTACGCTGAAATGATAACATAAAGACATTTTGTTCTTTCATATGTTGCTCGATTGCTGTTGTTGTCAAAGTACAACAATTCTCAGATATTTTGATGTCCATACACACTTAACAATAATGCATTCACTATACGTATGTTTATGAGAGCGTGTGTTAATAATTTCTTGGTCAGAAAGAAGATAAAAAATCTTTAGCTTTCTTTATTATCTTTAAATTTTAATTGCTTTTTGGTTTCTTTTATTTCGTTTTTTTTTTTTTTTTTTTTTTTTTTTTTTTTTTTAGTTTTTCTTTCTTTAATTTCAGTTAAAAAGTGATTCAGACATGAATTTATTTAAATGCAGTAAAGATTATTAAAAATGCATTACAACATTTTTTTTAAGCTAAACAGGTATTTTTATGAAAATATGGTAAAACAGGTAGGCAGTGTTGATTAGGGCAGAGTCGAAAGTACTTTCAACTAAAAAAAAAAAAAAAAAAAAAAAAATTACTTTTTTTCAATACACACAGTTAGTTGGTATACAAAGTATTGTATCGCCTGTGTCATACACCATTATACTGCATCGAATACATTATATATCGTATATCGTAACATGAACATTACAGGACAGGTAGTTGTATAATCTAATCACGTTTTGAAAGCCAAATGCTTAGAATGCTAGTTGTGACAGGTCCGATAAATCTCTCGGGTTTATTAAGGAAATATTTGAGTCTGCCTCTCTTCTCCTATACTATAAGTTTCGATGCAATCTCAACCGGTCCGACGACAGACCTGGCTGCGTTCGCTATTTCTACGAAATCAGTAGTATATGCCGTTTACTACTATGATCAAAAAATAAGGCAAACTTTTTTAAAAACGAAAATCTTTATTTGTTCTCCTAAATCAATTTCATCGTCTTCAAAGTACTCTCTCTCCACAAAGACGCACTTCGAAACAGTCGGCAATGGGCTTAAATAATTTCTTCGCTTCGGCTTCTATCTCTTTAATCGAATTGAAATGGTGTTGCCAAAGCATCCTTTCCCATTGCAGATGAATTTAATATTCAAAAGACTGATAGCGGTATTCTAAGCGACATCGTAGAGAAGGGACGAGACAGATACATGCTTGTGATTTTCGTGACTTAATAAAATTATTGCTTCGGAATACGGGATTCAATATAAAGCTGCCAGAGCTAGGGGAAAACAGGGCAATCACAAGCTCTTATGTCTCGTGATCGGTCAAAATGCCTGAAGAAGGGCTATAAACTTTTCCAATTGATTCATCATCAATCATTCTATTGGTTTAATTGATGTTTTGAACGATCCGAAGAGAACGCTTGCATCAAGTGAATACCGATTGTGACATAACAGCCTGGTTGGTAACCTGTTCGTTTGTAATCTCTCTAACACACTAACAGATTTCTTTAAAGTGCTCGTTAAAACTAAATGCATTCTTGTAGCTACTTTTAGAACAGCATTCCACAGTGAAATGCATACAAAAAACGTAAATTAGAAGATTCTTTATGAACGAAAGATTAGCTTCTTCTCTTGAAAATTGAATATTTTCATTGAAATGACCGCCGATCGTAGAAAACTCACACGCTATAAACGCGTAGACTAAGTAGCTCCCTTTCTTCAAGGCTAATTTGAATCAGCTACGCTTCTTACCGCAGATCTTCCAATTTACTATGCTTCGGGAGAGTGTCTCCTGTGTTTTCATTTTTCAATTGAGAATTTTTTAGACAAAAAGAAATATTTTTTCTTAATATTATTACGACAAATGCAAATTTGATGATTTGAGTTTTGATGAAAATCCAAGAGACCAAAAGCAAAAACCAGAAACCAAATTGCAAAGAAAGGGAAAGCCACAAACACATGCATAACGCTTTACCTGCCTCCTACAGCTAGCGACTCGCGAAAAGATTAACAACAACTATCAGAAATTTAGCGGAAAAAGGGATTAAAGCAAAAACGTCGCGCTGTCAAAGAATATATAAGCAGAATATTGGCGGAAGGCAAAGTGAGTCGAGTGAAAAAAGTTGAATAGAAATATTCAAACGGACAAGACCGGAACGAGAATAAAGGCTTTTTAAAAATAAGTTTCTCTAAATAATTTGTAAATAGATCTTCTAAGACTTGATGTCCATACTATCATAAAAATCACAATTCAGTGGCGGGAACTTAATTTCGAAAGGCGTTGAATAAAAACCCCGCTCTATAAATAGTATGTATACATACAACTTCCTCAGATATGATTATTTCGTTACATTTCTTTCAATCCTTCCTTGCCGAGGAAGCGTTCCTTTTTTTTACGCTGCTAGAGCTTTATGTGTCCTAACAACAATATTCGAATTAGAGGAAATTTTCTTTATAATTAAAAAAGAAAAAAAAAAGTTAAAAAATCTGCAAACTAACTTCAAGAAGTTCTTCATCAAGATCTTTGAAACTAAGGCAAGCGATCTCATCTCTGCACTTTAGAGCACTACCACCATTGTTACTATTAATTTAGCCAGAATAAGAAATTTTGAGACTAAAGTCTTAAAGCACTAGCATCTAAGACTAGCGGCTTTATTGAAAATCCTACATTACTTGAGATTTGAATCCATGACCATTGAGTTGTCAGCTGAGATCATTTGCGCGCTCTAACCTAACTGCCAGGTATCTAAAGCAGAGTTTTGTGATAAATGTCTCAAAGACTTCGACGAAACGAATATATTATTGGATCGTGTTTCCGTTTAGTCAAGGTTTCTATTTTACACAGCGCAACAAATTTTCATTTCTGACGATTTTGCTGATATGTCAAATAGATTGTAATCAATAATTTCGTTTTTCGAATCGACTATCAACAAAATTCAACAACGTCTACTGTACATTCCTAGCAAAACAAACCTGGATGGTTTCTTTGCCCATTTTTTTTTTCATAATTCATTATAAATAGAATTTCAATTGAAGTCAACCGAAACTCTTACTTTCTCTTGACCTTATTATATGTTAGTGCGTTTAAATGCAATGTTGCGCGTCATTACATTAATTAAATGATTTTCGCCTGGTGACGAATGTATACTAATTCCACCATCTCTTTTGTAACGCCCAGACATAACATCAAGCGTAATATTTGTGTTTATTGAGCAAGGATTGTTTGTTCCTCTTTCCGCCCGCAAAACTTTTCATATACCTGCCTGCTAATCTTCAACCTTTGAAATAGAGACGTGAAAGTTGATCGTCTTAGATATTTTTAGCAATTTTTTTCCTTAAAGTTATTAACGTTTGAATAGACTTTTTATGCTTGCAATGCGCGGCAGTAAAATGAAAGGAATACAACGGTTTTCAAAATTGAAAAATGAACAGCTGATTCACCATAACATACCATATGCTCAGAACTGCCAGATTCATTCCGTAAAATTGTTTTCTTATATATGTTAAGTACGTTTTATAATTTTCACCTATGGACCTAAAAAGGGTAAAAGTGGACATGTATGCTCACCATTGATACGAACGAAATTTGAAATCTCTTTAATTCAGTTATGGGAAAAACTAATTTTAATATATATTTTTTCTCAGAATTTCTTTCTCTCCATTCATCTATCCGTGTAACAATTTGATGGACGAAAGGAAGTGAAGGCAGAGAAAGGCAAGCAACAGCACAGCATAGTGAACATCAGCCTCTCACCCACTGAGCAGTAATTAAGAGATCTCTAAGTGAATTAAGTAAACTTTTGGTAAGTAAACAGACTTGGTAGTCGCGATTCTTACCTATTCGGCTAATCGAGTGCATAATAATAATAATTTGTACGAAGCCTTTAAATTCGAAGGACTGCACAAAATTATTCCATCAAATTGTACCTCATTAGCAACAGTCGTTGACGTGGCAAAAAAGACTTTAAGGCTTGACTGCCTGTAACTTGGCAACAGGTTTTTCTCATAGATAGCTTAGGAGTGCTTTGAAAGAAGCTTTGCTTTGTTTATAGAAGAGCGCTTCTTTTCCCTGCAGACTACTTCTATAGAGGCAATTCAAACTAACTGCAGCAGGACCAATTAGGTTGGAAAATACTGTGAAGATTTAGTAGTCGAGAGCATGAAGCAGGCCATTCTAACTGCATCTGCCGATACACATATATCTCGAGAAAGGATAGTTTGGATTGTATGGTAGATCCAAAAGCAAATATGAGTGCGTAAAACACAAGTTAAACGCTTTCTAATCTAAATTCAGTCTGCGCAAGGGTCAAGGGGACCACTCAGTATATAACGCTATGTAGAAGAACTTCTGCCGGTTCACGATAAAATCACCCATATGTCAGCGAACATCGTGAGGTTAAGCTTCATAGTGGATACTCAACGCTTGAAACCCCTAGAGATATTTGTATCGCATTAGTTACTTAGTTTCTTCTAAAACTTAACTTAAGTTAACTCGGACTTTTTTGCATCATATATTCGGTCCAGATATTGGATATTCGTGTCTTGCTTTAATATCTTGATAGTAGTAAAAGTTTTATTCACTTTCTTTAGTTAGTTCTTAGAGTACTGTTTCACTTTTGATTTCTTTTTTTCTTTTAAACCGACTAAATAAAAATTAATTGAACTAAATTTTATTATAAATTATTATCACCTCTATTAACCCAAAAGCAATTTTTGATAATAATTTTCTGCCAATTTTAACACACTGACTGGCAGTATCGCTTGCTAAACCAAAAATCTTTATAACTAATAATGACTAAAAACACATAATCGCCACCAGCATAAAAAGTTTTTATATAAAAATCTATAACAAAAAAAAATATATACATATATATATATATAAAATACATAAAAATGAAATCACATTTCAAGATTTTAAGACAGCGATAAGTTCGCTTTACTATGGCACAGATTCAAACGATCGATTAGCTTTTTAATCAGTTTAACCAAAAAGAAATAAGCAAAAAAAAAGAAAAAAAAAACATTTAAATGCGATTGCATAGCGATTTAATTTAATTGATGGTGATTAAATTTTCTAGACTTCGAAATGCTTGAAACGACAACTAGCGTATGAAAGAGATAACTGCCAAAGGCGTCTACTGATCGTTGCAGACTAAATGAATAAAAACCAACTTCTAAAGTAATACATATTAAAGATGTTAAAAGCAAAGGCTAATCTATTCATTAAGTCGGACGACTACGACCTTTGATATCCACTACCGAGGGTTGGGCATATATTTATTATATCAATTTGTTTACAGTGCCCAGCGAGAAGCTTCAGAAACCCCATAAGATGAGATTAAAATCAAATCTTAAACTTATTTATGTGTCTTCATTTGTCCGTCTGTCCATCTACGAAAGGTTTGTGTGAAACATTCCACCGATCGCAAAAATTAAGATGTCCTTGCATCCAGGTTAATATTGACAATGAGCAAAATCGCTTACACTACAACATAAACAGAAAGGTCTTCTGTATTTTAAAAGCCAAAAAAATGCAATCCTTTATCGATTACGCAATCGATCACCAATATATACACACATAAATACATACATAGGTATAACACATCACTCAATATATTCGTACAATGACATATAGACGTACTGAGCGGATGTAGAAGGACGATTATCATCCGTATGCCATCCTACAAATTTATTGAGTAATGTGTCATATATTCTTTTGATGATCTAAGAGTGCTTGTGACAGTCCTTTCGAGACTTTTTTAGGATAAACATATTGTATGGGTATAAAAGTTTCGATCACAGCCGACTATAATTGTTTTGCTTATTATAACGAATAGTGGCAACGCTGGCCCATTAAACTTAATTGACAATCGGAGGACAAAATCTGTCCTTCCTTGGTATGAACAACGAAAATATTAAATTTGAGAAAACAACTTCGCCACATCTAAAAAAAGGGGGAAAATAAATATCAGGTATACGTTAAATTTGTGAGGTTATGTCTTCTTCGACATGAGCAAAGCAAGCTAATGTTAATATGTAACAACATAATATCGTTTCCTGCTTTTAAGAGTTTGATATATTGAAAGCAATGAACGGGCAAATATGAAAAGAATTCCTTTGTATGTCAAAGTTTCGTAAGAAAGAAAATTATTTATGTTATTACACACTTTAATCTTCTAAAATATACTTAGTCAGCAAAAATTAAAACGCTTATGTTAAAATAAAAATGACTGACAGACGCAACTGCTAAAGTGTTGCCCTTTGTAATGTAAATTAAGACCTTCGCTTCACTTATAAAAAATGCTAAGTGATTGCCAGACAAAGATCCTGAGGTACATACAATAGAAAAACATGAAATATTGAGATTCACAAAAGGAGCATCAAAAAACTGATGATGAATTCCTGCACTCTGTCTATTTAACAAAGAAACACGACATTAAAAACTTCAGCTCATTCCCCATAAAACGCATTAAACGCATCAAGAACCCTGGGCTGCAGGAGGTAGAAGCCATCGTCATACATCTATGATGACTTACCACCTTATACTGTTGGGATAAATTTGAAATTAAATCCAATTTCACCTGTGCGAAGGAGTGAGATAGAAAAAAAATAGCACACATAGTCGCAAAGGCCAAAAGTTCGACTTAAAATGTGTTGCTTTGTCTTCTTCTTCTTCTGCAAGCCAGCAAATCAACAACAGATGAAACGTATGATGAATGGCATGGTGAAACAATTGCTACCAGGTACACTTTGATTCAAGGCCTCTACCTTTCATTGTACAATGCACAAATAATGTTACGAGATCCTTTGTTAGTCCTCGTAGGCAGTTTAGGTGAATACATTCAGCAAACAACGAATTCAAGTGCTTAAAGGCCGTTCACGTTTATGTTTAAAGAAACTACATATGCCAATGTGAACACAATCTTACTATCTACCAACGGAAGCAGGACTTGTGAAGATAAGTAATTTACAGTAGCGTTGCTTGTGATTGACCGCAAAAGGAAACTAAACTTAATCAGAGATTTTTATGCGACGATCAGAAACTAACATCAATCAAATCTTCGGCTTCTTTTTTTTCGTTATTATTATCTGACAAATTCATGAGAATTTTTATCAATCAAATAATCAAAGAAAGCTTCCGCCGAAACTCATGCGAATGTAAATCGGTTTTAAAAGTCAAGTAGAAGCTCAGCTTAAACGCTATGGTATGCAATGCACATTAGTTTCAAGAACCAATTAAAGGCTAATCAGTTTAAAGTTTATCGCTGTGGCTGACTTCATTTTTTTTCTCCACCATACTGTATTTTTAAGAAAACTGTAAACAAGTAACTAATTAAAAATTCATCTAATGCTTTTATTTTAGAGAATTTGAAAAAAGTTTACAAAAAAAAAAAAAAAAAAAATTTTTTTTTTTTTGAAAATTCTTTATGAGCTGATAAAGTCCGATTTTTCAACATTTTAAAAAAGCCTTTTACAAAAATGATTTCCTTTATTTTTATAATTAATCATCATGAGTCATCAGCAGAGATAAATAACGAAAAAGAGAGATTTTTAAATTATTGTATTTTTTTGTTTCTTTTTTTGTTCTTTTTTTTTTTTATTATTATTATATTCATTAATTCTCTTTCTCTCTTTTGTAGCGATTACAGGAAATGTGAGCTGATAAAATTCTTTACTGTACACTGTACACTGATTTGCATATCAAATTGTACTTGAAATAAGATGTAAAACAGAAAAGCACATTTCTTCTCTTTTTGTTTTTTATTTTTTTTTTTCTTTTTTAAATGAAGATATGGAACTAAAACAATGAAATGAAAACACTTGAAATTGATATGAAACAAGAGTATGCAATTTTTTCTTTATCAAAACGGGAGGACAAAAATTTGAAATTAAAACATTCGATAAAACAAGTAACAGCATTATAGTAGACCACGGCTTACCATCACTTTATGTGGGAAGTAGTGGAAAAAGTTATGGGATCTGCAGCATTCTCAAAAGCGTTCATCTTTGGGTCGAAAGACACTCGCATACCGAATTTTAATCAAAATGTCTCAAAAATGTTGGTCCCCAAGTTGAGTGTTATTGCGGACAGACGGACAGACAAGTTTCAATTGATTCAGAAAGTGATTCTAAATCGATCAGCATAATAAATAGCTCTTCTGGGTGTTCCATACATCCGCACAAACTTAACATATCACTTACGGTGGTAGGGTATAAAAATGTGAAGAAAGCAATTTACCTGAAACAAAATAAAAAAGAAATTAGAAGGTGTAGAAGACTTACGAGATTTACAGCAGTGAGAATCAGTTCCTGCCACGAATCACGAAAGTTTGAAACAATCCTCAGCCATGGATTGAACATAGCAATTCAAATAGAACTGTAAAATCCGTATATAGATTTTTGTACGGTTTCGTAGTCTGTGTTAAGATCAGTGCAGTTCTTTCTTCATTCTAAAGGAACATATATTAAGCGCAACGTCTTTATCGGATGTCAACCAGAAATTTGCTTAGATGTAGAACTAGACATAAATCATACACAGGATATATAATCACACTTTATAAGTTAATTACTCACTAATTACCTACACGGGTTAGGCAAACGTTCTTCTCCTTTTCTCACTATTCTCACTCAAAGGAACTTTCTTCTTACCAAAGTATATTTAGCAATAACTAGTCCGCTGTTCCTGTAACGTTCCTTCTTCTTCTTTGTATTTATATTGTCACACACACACACACACACACACACATTGTGCGATATTACAAATATCGCGATGTTATTGTCTTGATTAAAAAACTTCATTTAAATCGATAGCAGTCGATTAGCATATCAACTCACATAACAACATTGTCGAAAAAAATGATCGAGTCGACCTGCCATAAACCAGCGCCTTATTGAAGGCAATGGGTTTCGAGCCATTCTTTTGATCGTTTACCCAATTTTTTCGTGTAGTACTTAATTTAGGTTTGATTCACTATAAGAAATCAATTCATAAAATTGTTTGGAGATTTCTAAGAGCCTTCCCATCATAAATTCTATGCCAATGCGTTCTTCATCTCACGCAAATGTAATAGCAAGTCGTTCATATCGCGATGCATATATTAATTTTCCCCTTTATCTTGCACTTGTATGTGGCAGGTACATCCAAAAAAGGAAAAACAAAAACAACTACCACCACTTTGAACTAAACAAAAAGCAAACAAAACAAAAATAGTTTAAATTAAATTACTGTAGCAGTGAAAAAGATCTTTAACTGATATCACTGTGCAAGTCAAACCGGGAAATATTCATTTAAGCAACCCCACCGCCAGCCAGTCAGCCAGCCAGTCAGCCAGCCAACCACCAACCATCAGCTTAAAAACGCTTTATATGCACGTAAATTATAAAAAAAAAAAAAAAAAAAAAATAAAGAAAAAAGTCCCCAAAAAGATTAAAAAAAACATAAAAACTCAAACAATGTTAAGCAAAAATCATGATTAAAAAAAAAATTGTATTTTTAACAGGTATGTTAAGTAAGTTTTTAAAATTGTTGACATTGTGTATATAAGCAGTGCAATAACAGAAACAATAAAAAATAAAAAAAAAAAATATTGTTTTATTTTTAAATTGTTTTGCCACAATTATCAGTTAAATAAATCAAAATGAAAATTGTATTGAAAATATTAACGATGCCAAATACTGATAGAACAGCAGATAGATACATACATATATATATATATATATATATACATGTATATATAGCACATGCATGCAATCTCGGACAGATGTATGCATGGACGCACGGACATGCTTGCAAATCAACATAGTCAACGCAGATGTTTGTTACACAATGACAGTCAATAATGTGTTTAAATAATTTTAACAATTTTTTCGTTTTTTTTTTTTTTTTTTTTTTTTTTTTTTTTTTTTTCTTTATTTTGCTATACAGACTCAATGAAATGTTTT
>KK499873.1:870920-898618 GCA_000688715.1 Glossina pallidipes | reverse complement strand
ATATATATATATATATATATATACATGTATATATAGCACATGCATGCAATCTCGGACAGATGTATGCATGGACGCACGGACATGCTTGCAAATCAACATAGTCAACGCAGATGATTTCTGGATGATGAGTATCTGAAATTCGCTTTAGGACAAATATAGATTTTTTTTTTTTTACTTCTTTTTTTTTTTTTTTTTTTTTTTTTTTTGTTTTGTTTCTTTATTTTGCTATACAGACTCAATGAAATGTTTTGTTAGGAACTCGTTATGAATGCATTTCATATGAGCACTTCTACTATGATACGCTTTGTGAGAAAAATGTGAAACGAAAATTCAATAAAATAATATAATATTTGTTGTTGTTCTTTGCAGTTTGAATTTTTCAACTAAAAACTAATCAACTTTTTATAATAGTTTTTGCAGAATGACAAAAATATTTATCAAATAGATAAAAATGGCAATGATTTTTAATCGAGTTTTATTATAATTAATAAGCGAAATATTTTTGTTTTTTTTTTAGTACTTCGGGGATTGATCTTTATTTTGAGAAGGTTAAAAGAAGCAAAAAAAGCTTGTATACCTCTCAGGACGAGTCTTGTTGAATGCGTAATTATCATTTGAAATGGGGGCAAAATTTTTTGTATTTATTGTGGGCGTAAAATTTAATCCTTTGGGATTAGTTTTACAATGAAACTGTTGACGATGCTATTGAGTTCTGTTATCTAATAAAAGCACATCATTCAATAATTCCCCAATCTGTCGACAAACTCATGATTTCTGTATGGTATCTATTTTTAAACGACACGTGTCCAAGTTTTATGACTTTCCTTAAAATTAGTTTACAAATTACAGCTGTTTTAGTGGTACGCTTTCTTTGATCACGAAGAGTTATTCAAGCATACTTCATATAACTTGGAAACTACTGGCCACTGGACTTCGACTCTCCTTTAAATAAGAAGAAATGCAAAGTTCGTTTTTTTATCTGAAAATCCAATCATTCGCTGCCGGGCTTGCTAGGAGTGTTATGGAAGGAGCAACGGACGGAATTGACAGAAGGCTAAGCTGACCAGGTATTACGATAATCAGCAATTTTTGTCCGTTGTTGGGGTTTTAATGTTTGTTGTATGCTTCACCAGACAACCAGAACGACAAAACGAATACCACACAATCCGTTAAAGATGTCAGTAAGAAGAATGAAATGATATATGAAATCAATTGCTTTTTTGTTTCGTCGAAAATATATCGGAAGCATAGCAAATGTGACATGCTTTGTAAGCGTAAGTATCATCAATTAAAGAAACATTCTAAGAAACCTTTACAATATAATAAAATACAACTAAGACATAATAATATAAACTGAAAATATTACTGAAAATAATATAATCCAAGGACTTTAGACTTGTATCCGCCTAAGCAAATAGAAATAGAAAGAAAGAAAGAAAGCCACTCGTATAAAAGTTAGATAGAGAATGTTCTACAATGATGTATACAAGTGATGAATACAAAGATGTTATAGTGTGGCGTTTGAAATTGATGTGCAAGACCCTTGTTTGCTAGAGACCTTGTTCTGAACATTGCCTTCGCCAACTTCTGGCGTGTCTGCGGTACTGCTATTTGAATATGTGTATAGAATGCGTATTGTATGTATTTGTAAGAATAGAAATAATGGCAATGAGAGCAGCCTGATAGGCTGCTGGTGCGCGAATAGCTTTGCGAATATTTAATATAAAGACAGACTATCAGACCGAAGATTTTGCGTACTCACGCTAATTAGAAAAATATATGATATAACATAAGACACGTAAACAGGAGCAACTAATTCAAAGCAACGGTAAGCCACAATCGCAGGGGTAATATAGCGTAACATAAACATGTATACATAATAACATGTCATTAATAAGCCGTACGAGATCATAGGCAGGGTAGGCTTTAGAATGGCCCAGCCCATCTGTCAAATAAGCTTCGTCTGTCCGTGTGTCTTTGTAAGGATTTTTAGGCACCTGCATTTCTTTAAGTGTAGTTTGCCCGAAACTTATGTGTAAAACTAGTACAGCCTTGTGGGCGCATCGGGTGCTTGTGTTTCTTCATGTTTTAAACCGAGTCGTTAAAATGAGAATCTTTCGGCTCTTGTGAATATGGTTAGCGACAAATCATTTCAATTTTCGATCAAGTGATATCTGCTCTCCTGTGAAGAATGTATATTCCAAAGTTTTTAATAGATAATAGGTATATATACATCTATGGATACATATATATCACACACATGTATCATGTACATTTATCATATACAAAATGTATATCTATATATATATATATATATAAATACATACATATATATATAAATTTTTGCAAACTTGACAAAAGACAGACGTACGGAGGAATAAACAGACAAAAGAACTGAAAAGAAAAACGAACAGGATCATAACGACATAAATTCTTACATTTCTCATTCGTATCTTTATGTTCTATGAAATGTAGAACCAGTTGACCATTTCCTACTTGCGGACATAAGAAACAAAACTATTCAGTCTAATGACATAAACTGCAGTACATCGATATAAAAAGTTACTTTCATATTTCGCTTAAGCAGTTATATGATTGTCACATACTTCTAATCTTTAAAGTTGAAAATATATACGCGCATTATACTACGATATTTATTGCAATTTTTTCACTTTGTTAACAAATAATACTTGTATTGTCAGCAAAAATAGGAAAAAAGAAACACATGCTTGTGATAGCGCCACAGAAAACTCTTTTGTAAGCAGTTTTTGTATGTGATTTTCTACCCTTGTAAGTAAATGTACACAAAACAAGTAAGAAAACTATGCTCGGCTATAGTCGAATCTTCTACACCTACCACCTTATCTTATCTTAATAATTATCTTCGAGATGCAGAAGCATGCTTAGTCTATAATATCTGATGTATGGGATCATTTCGATTTTTGTACAGGGGCTACTATAGGCCCGCCAATTGTATGTACAAATTGTTATTGTTGTAACTTATGAGTAAAGTTCCAACGATTTAACTCAATTTCAAGTTGCATGCAACAATTTCCAATTTTTGTGGCAAATTTAAAGCCGATATCTTTATTTTTGCGATTTTACCGATAAAGAGATGGGGCAGACGAATAGTCTGAGAGACGGACAGACGGGTATGGTTAAATCGACTAAGAATTTGATACTGTTTACGAATATATATGTAGCTCAAGGAGTCTCCGAAACCTCCTTCCAACTGTTGCGAACGTTTTGACAAAGTGAATATGCCCCAATCGTTCGATGGTGGGTATAAAACAAGTAAGATATTATATTCGACTTATAAAGAAATTTTAAGATACACAACTTACAATTTTTTGGTAAATATGTATATGCAATAAACATCTCATAATCAGTTAGATGAAATTAAGATAACTACGTGGAACAGAAATGACTTATGTAGGCAAAGATTATATTCTTTGAGCAACGTGGAGGAAGCAGATGAAACCAAATATGCAACAAAACATATCGCATCGGCTAAGATAACCTAACACCAAAATTTTATATAACGAAGGAACGGCTTCCGGGGTATTTAACATTTCACGACATATTATGTGTGAATATGGTATCAAAGTTTAATTGAGTTAAGCTAGGAAGCAGCTACAGAGTGACATTATTTAACAATATATATGTGAACTATATATATATATATATATAGGATATAGGATATATCCTATAGGACTATATAAGATAGAGTCTGCGGTATTTAGAGAAAATATAGCGATTTTTTCATATCTTTTTATACCCATCGCCCAAGGATGAGGGATGTATTCATTGTGTCAAAAGATACTGCAAATACAGAGAAAGAAGGTTCAGAGAGCCCACAAAGTATATATTCTTGATGAGAATCAAATTCTGAATCAATTTAAGCTTGTCCGTCTGGTTGTAGTGTTTGTAGTAAACATTCTCCTGGTCGCAAAAATGAAGCTATCAACTTTGGCGTAAAGTTTGATATTGAAAATGGGTCAAATCGGTTGAAGGACACGCCTACAGTACCGCGTAAAGTGAGGACAACTCTGTTTTTTCAAAGGAATAAAAAATTGGTTTTTTGTTCACTACTCAATCGACAGCAGACATATCTACAAAAATTGGAGTGTATATTTTATGGGCGATGCTGGAATGGAAAAAATCGGCCTAGCCTACTCAATTTTATAGTGTGTCATAATTTCCTTTTTTTTTTAAATATACAGAAGCAAACTTCAAAAACTCCATAAAGTATATAAATTCTTGTGGAATTTCAAATTCGGAATGCAAGTCCGTCCGTTCATCTGTCGATCTGTCCGTCTGAGCAACTGCGTTGTACCTGTGGTGTAGTCTCCCGTTCACAAAAACGGAGATATCGCCTACAATTTTGCAAAACAATTTGAAAGTTACCTAGACCGATCGAAGGACACGCCTACAACGGCCACATGCCTATGCAACAGAAATCGTGAAAACCTTTGGTTTCCATGTTTTGTGTTTCTTATTCGTAAAATACACCACATACACCTCATAAACGCGTACTTGTATTCTGAAAATAGAAAAAATCGGTTGCTTCCATCCGATATTATAGATTATGAAAATATATTTATTTTCTTTTTTTTTAGAATCAAAGCGATGACAGTGACCCGAGTGAGGACTCTTCAGTTTGCAATTGCGAAATTTTCACGAATTCTACAAAATTACTTGTTGTTATTGTGTCGAGAAGAAAAGTGTGTAAAATCCAAAGATTTTAAGATTTTAAAGATTTTAGAGACTCGCTCTCTATAATTATATTAAATCAAATTAATTACTTTAAAAATTACTACAAAATTATTTTTTTTAGCAGATTTTTGCCGTTTGTTATAATATCAAGCAAATGTGTGCAATTACTTTTATATCCATCATGACACGGTATGTTTATCAGTTGTAACATCTAATGCTATTAGTCTGCATAAAACATGAAATCATTTAACAATGTCAGTCTTTCCTTCCATGCGTTCTTTTTTCCGTAACTATATAGATATATTGAGAGAGCGCCTTAAGTTTAAGGCAACAGATGAAGTTCAAACACCATTAACCGTTATTATGACCAAAGGCGCGATAAGTGACTAAAAAAGTTTGTATTTATTTATTTTGACACCCTGGGCCGCTTGTAGTAAAAAGGTATATTAAGCTCGAACGGATGTATACAGGACCCAGAAGGACTTATAGTGGATTATCTAGTGCTATGCCGATCGGCTCGGAATCACTTTCTTGTCTGTCTGTCTGTTTGTCTGCCTGTCTGTCTGTCTGCCTGTCTGATACTCCACGTATGGGTCGAAATTTTTCAGATACTCAGAGACGTTTCGGCTCAAAGGCAAAAATTATTGAACGTAGAGTATGTAATGCTGGGCCGCAGCTCACTATAATATTTTTATCTTTTAATTATTAAAATAAGGCAGATCTCAGTATAACATTCCATACAAATATTTCAATGCGCTTTAAATTTTTTTTTATTTAGATCCTGTCAGGTGATGGATGATTTAGAACAAAAGTTCAGATCAACTATAACTTTAAAACAGGAAAACTGTTCTATGTGTTAAAAAAAAAAAAAAAAAAAAAAAAAAAAAAAAAAAAAAAAAAAAAAAACAAATTTGAAAATTAAAAATCTGAATTTTTTCCTACCAAAAATAATTTAATTCTTGTATGATTATGTTTTTTCTTATTCTTTAGAAAGACGTTTCGAAATGAATTGTACCATTAAAAGCTGCCCACATTTTTCAAAAATTTTTTCCTTATTACGTTGTTGGACAGACCTGTTTTATAACATACACAATCGTGCTGATGTTTTCGATGATATTTTGTATGGGATAAGAGATGATATTTCAATTTACACTCTAACCATAAAAGAATAATTTAAAAACTATTATGCATTCTCTTTGTTGGTCTTCTCTTCTACCTTGTTGTAAAGGTAACGACTAAAATGTAAGGAACCATAAATAACATAAGCCGGTAATTAACGTAAAATTTGTGGTAATTTTAGTATAACTAATAAAATTGAAAAAAAAAAAAACATTTTAAGAGGGAAACTATCATATTAGTCAAGGGTATGTATGATCAAATTATCCAATACTTCCGGATATTTAAAGAAATTGATTATCTATTATATCCTACACTCCATGTGATAAAAATAAAAAAAAAAAGTTTACTTTGATGTACAGAGAGCACGTATTTTTGAAATAAATTTGACTTTTCTTTTTTATAAACATCAGTCCATCCTTCACTTAAGAATTGTAAACAGAATTTATCAAACATGAAAATAAGTGAAATTTATCTACAAACAAAACCTGAACACTTAAGAACAATCGAAAAGTTGACGATCCATTCAATTAGCCACAATAAAAATGGCGGAGAATGTATTGATATTGATATGATGGCTTGACATGTGTAATAGAATTTTGTATTTTGGAATAAACGACTGCCTAATGGTGTTATATTCGGTTGTATCTCTTTCTTCTGCACACATTTTTTCAAATCTAAATATCTCTAAAGGGAATCGTGACTACCAAGTCGGCAGATTCAAATCTCAGTGCGGAGGATCATACTTGCTTGTAGCTGTGGTGCATGCTCAGTCGGGATATGACAAACACTTACCCCGACTAGGCTGTGGCCACTCCCTACATTTCTTCCACTACTTTCACGCTGATCATTATTTCGGTGATCATGGATTAAAGCAATGGTTTCGCTTTTCGTTTTATCTGCACCGCACCGTTCAGCGTGAAATTGTGTATAAGTTTTATCATTTTAACGCTATAGCATACCTTCTCAGATGCCTTATAAGCCTCATGCTCTCTAGGTTAACCTGAACTTCAAAGTTGGTTAAGTTGGTTTACTACTCGGTCAAAACAAACACAAACGATAGTAAACCAAAACTTGCAACCTAATCATAGTTTATTAGATATAGCGGATTGGCATGACGGAACTAGATGAGCGGTAAATCGGTTGAGATACTTGCTGAAATCTAATCAATTTGCAGATAAGAAGCCATCTTGAGAACCATCAAATAATATGCAGACTAAAACCCTGCACTGCTATGCTGAAAAGTTATGGGCAGTTCAAGCTCCATGGTCCGCAATTTACAAATGCTCGCATCATAACTGAAAGCAGTCAACGGGCAAATTGAAGCAAAGAAAACTCTCATGGGAATTTCAGCACAAATCTATTCAAAATTTTTGTATTTGAATAAATCAGGACTATCTGAGATTTCAATTCAAATTGCCTTCTGTTAGGCCCCCGATTAATTGGCACTTTACTTAGTGTAAGGTACACTCAACAATTCCTCAGTTTGCTTACCTGTTTACATATTATTTGCAATTTGATTTTTCTCTACAATTTAACGGTCAAATGTATAATAAATAGTAAATACGTAATCAACGATATGTCGGTTCAAGGAAAAAAGTTGAAGCAATAAGAACAAAAGCGCAATTGTTAATAACTAATAAATGACACACCTTCTAATAGGGGAGATTAAACACAGTTTTTTGCACATGTACTTTATGTATGTATTAATGAAAAAAAAATAAAAAAAAAGAAAACCGAAAAATATTACAATAAATAATATGAGTTTTTGATATTCAAATTTATTGTTATGTCAAATCATTTGCGTTCATTAATTATACCGTACACACTACTTGTGATGCAGAGTCTATTAAGTTTGTGCGCTTGCATACAACACCCATGGACTGATCTCTCATTGCATCGGTAGATTCTTAATTATTTTCTGAATTTACTTAAATTTGTTTGTCTGTCCGTCCATACGTCCATTTGATTTCTCTCCAAGTATTTCGGTCTTTGTGATATTTTCACAAAACATAGCGAGCACGCATTAATATTCCCCCAAGGGCGAACCTCCTCGATCCCTTTAACAACTACTCCCCATAAAATCCCTTAACTTAGTGTCACTACGTGAAAAAAAATTTGCAACTTTGCAAAATTTATGGGAGAAATTTGGATCGAATGGACTGATAGACTAATATCCTCCCATACATAACCGTTTCTAGGAAAAGTGAATTTTCACATTGCAATAAAACCTAACTTTTTAATATTTTGTAAGGAAAATTGATCCATGACAGTAACTGGGCTTAAAACTTAAGCAATTTTAGCAAATTTAGACCACGTAGGTCTACTTCTGGATATTGCCAATCTTCGCTATTTTATGATGAAAATAAAAGACCCGTAACAAAATCTTTACTAAGAAAAGTAATTTTCCTAGATTTGGACCACATTGGCCAATTTTTTGGCCAATTTGGAATTTGGTGCGCACATAGAAAGGTTCTAAATTTTATTGTACTTTATGATGGACAACAAAATCGAATTTTTTTAGTGTTTTATGACGAAAATAATAAAATCTATACTAAGAGAGTTAATTTTACTAAATTTGGATCACGTAGGTCTATTGTTCTGGACGCGACCAGCGTATATAAGCGTTGCGTCACGTTGAGATTGCAAAAAAATTTAGTACTTAGCACTTTCTGATGAAAACAAATGGACGATAGTAAAATCTTTACCAAGAAAATCATTGTTGTACTAAATATGGACGGCTTTGCTTCACGTTCTGATCCATCTCTCATAAAAGTGCTCCCACCAACACTATGCCTGCCTTGAACATGCAAAAAAGATGTAATTGTTAGTATTTGAACGTAAAAATCAATAAAGAGTTACATCAGTCAAAATGATGAGGATAGTTAATGGTCGACCTTGCCCGGCTATAACGTTTTTCTGGTTGCTTTCCGTTTAAATTTTGTATTTATATAAATTTAGTACAAAATAGATGCAATTTATGTCATTATGCATGTTGTGTGTGTGTGTGTGTGTGTGTGTGTGTGTGTGTGTGTGTGTGTGTAAGTGTGCACGTCTTAAAAAGAATTCTAATTTTATTTTTGTTTTTCATCATTAATATTATTTTCTTATGAATTTAAACGGGTTCTTATTATTATTGCTATTATGATTGTTATTGTTGCTGCTATTATTGCAGTTCAATATCGTATAGATATCGCTTAACATTCCAAGAGTTTTCCACCGCAATTCGTTGCAATCAATTCAAACGTGCTTAAGTACAATTTTTTATTATTGTTTTTGTTGTCGTTTTTTTTTTTTTTTTATTTCTGCTGCCATACAACGGAAATGTTTATGAAATACTTATACATATGCAGATTAGAAATTTTTAACAAAAGTTTTTTGCTTTTTTTTCTGGCTTTTTTTTTTTTTTGTACCTTTTCGTTTCTCTTTACTGAATGTGACGATAGCTGGAAAATGTACAATGAATGACACATGTACGGTCATTGATATCAAAACGAAAGAGAATATATATATGAGAAAAGGCAAAAAAAAGAAAGAGAAATGATAGCCTATCTATCTATAGCATTGTGAAACACCTGCACATTTCATTTGCTTTTTTTTTTTTAAACCCGTATGCATTTGAAATATAGTAAGTAATAAGTACCATGCGCTTGCATATATTAGGTTTAAGGGGAAGGTTATATATTCGTGTCGTTAAAACATTTATACAGGTTTGTAGATAAAATAATTTCTGGATTGTAACCCTAAAGCAAACACTTCATAATGCCATCCCCCAAATTAGACTCATGGCGTTTTATTGTTAGAGCTTAGCAGGAGCAAAGGATTCCTAGGATCGGCTCAACCTCTTCGCTAAAAAAAAACGGTTATTCTTAAATCTGAGCTGGAGACGATGGCACAATTTTTGTCTTTGTCTTAGTCATAGTTGCACAAGCTATGTTAGGCCCTTTTATCAGCATTTGCTCCTTCAGACAACTTGTTGCTTTGGTAAAAGCCAGACCCTGACCAAGGTAATCTCTCAAGAAATTGGAAAATTCAACAGAATCCTTGACATGTCAGTCCTTCAATTTCGTTAGGCAGAGTTTGCAACCGTTGACCTCATTGCGCAGTATTGACTGCATTGAAAGCCTCATAGAAGTTTTTCATTCACCGCAACAGTAAAGTTACCCTAACGTTAGCTGCTAATATATTTTTATTTTCATATTTTAGTTTTAATTCATTTAGTTGTACTCTACACCACTTATGGCATAAGCGTATTTTAAGCTTTTGCGGATGTATGCAACACCCCGAAGAGCTTGATTTTTATTAACCCAATAGATTCAGAATCAGTTTCTTCATCAATCTAAGTTGGTCTGTCCCTCTGTCCGTTATACATTCTTGTGTTTAACCAACTGGTCGCAACTTTTTGATATATTTTGATGAAATTTGTCCATGTGTCCGTCTCTCCATTACATATTCTTGCGTTCAACCTACTGGTCGCGCTGATACATTTTAAAGAAATTTGGTACACCATCATGTTTTGGCCCAAGGACGAATGCTATTGAAAATGATTCGGATCGCCCACTCCCCATGTAAAGCCTTGTTTTAAAAAACCGCTATATGAATAACTGTATTACAGATAAAGTAGTATAGAGTGTCTAATGTTGGGACGTGTCCCCCTATAGCGTTTCTATTCGTTTGTGTATGTACAAGTTCTTGCGAAAACTTGTTCCCTCAGATCGTATTCAAACTTAAGGACATTTTAAGGATCCCTCATAAGTAAGGAAGCAATCCCCTTTAAGTGCCACTCACTAAACAATTTACAGAGGAATCTTTAATAAACATTGGATCGAATCATCGAGCCTTAGCCAACGCTTGACCATTATCGAAGCCTTCACTGCTCACCGCTTCATTTCATTCATTTCGCCTTTGTGCAATATTAACTTCTCTCCAGCTGTATAATATGATACCAATGCTGTAATAGACTAAGATATCATCTCATTGAATATACGATCTTAGGTGATAATAAATTCTTCTTTCGATCTTCTACTATGCGTAAACATATTCCTACTTTTGTGTTTCCTCGCTTAGCTGGCTTGCTTTAGTTAATTATGAAAGTTATGCCATTTTTTCAGTACGAAAATAAACTTTTGAAGAAGAAGTGTGTTGTGATAAGAATTTATCTATAAAGCACTCTATATTTTTCTCGAAGCTCACTATTGCCATTGTTGTTGCTCTTATTATTGTAATCGTCATTCTTGTTGTTCTTGTTGTTGTTGTTGTTGTTGCTTTATTTTGTAGTTTTAAACGAATATAAAATGCTAACGATAAAATAGAATACAAAACGCAATATATACTGTGAACAGAGTTTTGCATTATCACCGAGTTTTGCAGTTACGCTTGAACGTGGTTCACATTTTTTTTTTTTTTTTTTTTTTCATATATATATTTTTATTTTGCTTTATGCTTTTTCTTTTTTTTCTTTCTTTTTCTATTTTCTATAAAATGCATAGATAACTCACTAATTCATTGTGTTATCATTAGCTTTTAGTGTTGTTTCCATTATTGTTTGTTGTTGCTGCTATTGCTTTTATAATGCTGTTGCTCCTGCTAATGTTTACTGTGTGTGTGTGTGTGTGTGTGTGTGTGTGTGTGTTGTATTGTATTTCTTTGCTTGCCCCTCGAAAAAGTTTAAAAAAAAAGAAGAAGAAGAAGAAGAAAATTTGTCACTTTTATATAAAAAAAATTGTATATAAAAACGTGCTCATTTTCATTGTTCAGATAATTAGAACTAAACTCCATTTATAGAAAAAAAAAGAAACGTATAAATGATTCTATAACTGAAGTATGATCACAAACTAAAGTGAAAATTTTTTATGAAATGACTTTTGCGATAAAAAGATTCAGGGAGTTTTAAACAAGTACTTAAATAGAATCAGCTACAGTGACGGTATTAAGAAATGTGTGGTGATAACTTAACAATAAACACAAAAATAACTATTTTTTCCTTAATCGAGCTGTTTTGATTTTTCAACACTTTTGCGCAGTTAAACGAAAAAGATATTTAGGATTATTATTATCCACATGTAAAAACACTGTAGTGGACCACGACTCACCATTAAATGCCCTACATGATCCTAGGGCTATTCACATAAAGACTTTTCAAGATAAATTCAAGATAT
The DNA here is from genome assembly GCA_000688715.1 of Glossina pallidipes. NCBI lineage: Eukaryota > Metazoa > Arthropoda > Insecta > Diptera > Glossinidae > Glossina > Glossina pallidipes. The sequence continues at coordinate 886,628 of KK499873.1, read as the reverse complement.
TATATGGCATGTGATCGAAAAACTGATCTGATCGGAACCATTTTCAATAGCACTTGTCCTTGTGCCAAAACATGTCGGTGGACCGAATTTTATCAAAATATTTCAAAAATTATTACCTATATATTGAACACAAAAGAATAAGATGGACAGACGGACCGACAACCTTAGATTGATGCAGAAAGTGATTCTAAATCGGTCGGTGTATTGAAAGGCGGGTCTATCTAAAGTCATTCTTTATCCAAAAAAGTGGTCCGATCCGAGGCATTTTCAACAACTTTGATTTTTGGTCCTAAAACTGTCTGTGTATCAAATTTCATCAAAATATTTGGAATTTTGCAGACTGGAGGTTGAACACAAGAAAACAAGACACACTGGCGGATAGACAGACAAACGACCTTAAAAATCATCAAAATATTTGGAATTTTTTAGACTGGAGCTTGAACACAAGAAAACAAAACAGACAGGCGGATAGACAGACAGGCGACCTTAAGTCGACTTAGAAGATGATTTGGTATTAAACGGTATACGGTCTTTCTCAAATCTTTCTGGATGTTACACACATTCGCACAAACTGAATATACCTTTTTACCACAAGCGGTGTAGGGTGTAAATAACATGTGAATGACTTCGAATCTGAGTGAGTTATCGATGCTTGAATGTCGACTTCGTAATAATTATTAAGTAAAGTAAGTTTTGTCTGAGCTGAGTAACGATTTAACTATTTTGGCATTGACAAGCAAAAATATCATTTGTTAAAAGTTTCGTTGAGATATTTCAGAAAGACATGGAAAAAGTATCTCCTTATAGCGGAACATTTACATGCTTCAATATCAACATAAATCTACATTTCGCTTAAGTGAACATCTAAGCTTTTTTGTACATTTACGCAAAATATCATTAATTAAAGATTTAGCTAAGATAATTAAGTCATTTTTATATCGCGAAAACAAAACGAGAAAATGGTTATATATTGGCTGTGCACCTACACTCTGTTCATTGAAATTAGTGCATTTCATAAAACGGACTTGAGCGGTTCACTTCAGTGTTTAAGTGCTTATCAACTGCCTTCTAGTGTGTATCAAACTATAAGGAAATGAATGTCATTTAGGGAGCTATGAGTTTTTCTGCTTTTCTATTTTCTGTCTGGACAAAATGCAGCTAAAGGTACGAAAATGATTCAGTCGACTTGGAATCAAAATGCAGCAAGCTACGAAATGGATAGGCAGTGGTTTTGCGAGATTTTGGGGAAAAACTTTTAGCCTTGAAAACGATAACAATTCGCTTGCGTCCGTCCGTCTCCACTAAAAGGAATCCAAGAAGAGATTTGCAACTTCATCTGGGAACATCTGCCGATAGTGGTGCAATTTTCCAGGTCTGTATCCTTCTAACTAGTACTAGTTCAACTCGATGCAGTCATATCTAGCAGATCAGGGGGCTCCGCAAAGTTAAAGATACGCGAAAATGCGTTGATGGTTTTTTCTCTTCTGAGCCACGAAGTTCGTACCACGTGGCGGGCAAAAGGCAAAAGACCCTAGATAATGATGATGAATAATTCGATTATTAAGCTTTTTAAATAAAGTTTAGTTGTATCAACAAATCCCTAGAATCTGTTTGCACCTTTGCTTTTTATGTGTAGCATGTGTAGCAAATCTGAAGTTCAAATAATAAGCAAATATTTTGTGAAGTTGTTTCATACAATGAAACTGAGAAATATATTCCTGTCAGAGGTGATCCGACAATCGCCATAACATTCTGCTATTGCCGTCACTATACAGAGTTATGTTATTGCATATGTATTGTCGTTCCACTTCTTAAAATCCGTTATATTAGAGAAGTGCTGCACCTACTTGCCAGTAAAACAATTTATTGATCTACACTTTCAGGTACCTTTGATTTTTTTTTAGTTATATTAGCTTAAGACTTTTCATATTTTTAACATTTTTATCAAAATGTCCGAAGGCGCATCCCGAAGCTTCTTCCACTCATGACTATGTTGATGTTAATTATAATCATGATTAGAAAAGTCGCGGTTTCCAACTATTTTCGTATAGTTTCCCTCTCTGTTTTCGGAATACGTTCTTCCTCCTTTTTCTTTTACACAACCAACCGCTTAAGATATTTCGCCTATAACCATAGCACAAAGTGAGGAAAGAGATTAGGAGTGGTCACAGTATACTGCTTACGCGCTCAATCGCTAAGCATTATAACTATAGCAGTCAAGCGCTCACTACAGCTACGGCCAAGGTTGGTCACATTGCAATCAGGTTTGAAGGTCCGAACATCGTCTTGGCAACCGCAACTCTTATCTACTTGGCTATGTTGCAGGACGCTAGTAAAAAGGCTACCGATTTTCTGCTTGACGATCTTAGGTTAACGATAAGATGCAAAGTAAGTGTATTTGCTCGTCTGTATTCCTTATATCATAGAAATATTTGGCTATGTATCAAGTAAAAACCATTTCCTCCCTAATCTTCTAGACACTAAAATCTTCGTTAATATTTGGCACAAACGTACGATCTTTTTATTATAGAACGATTTCTTAAGAACTTTAAAATAGGCTTTAGTTTCCTTAGAGGCCTCATTATCTGATTTAAATCTTTTGACCTTAAGCATCTGCATTTGATCATTATGGCAATTCTGGAAAATACTGGTTGCTGGGGCAGCACTTAACATTCCAATTCACGCAATTTGGACAGCACTGCGAATAAGTTAATCTAAGATAGGTATCCTTCTCTTGAAAATGTTTTCAATTATCGAGAAAAATTTTCTTCTTCTTCTTTTTGTTACGTCTTTCGAGTTCTCGCGCGAATAAATTCTCATCCATTGTTAGAGTTCGTATGGCGTAGTTTAGAAATTGTAAGCCCGCAACAACCAGTTATTGTCGACGGAGAAGAGCTGCCATAATAACTTTAAAGTCAACACTGAGTTTAACCGCAAGTTTTTTTCGGACATACAGCGATATTTAGCCAACATACGAAATTTGGATTTTTTCAGGCTTCCGTTCACTTCCTAAAAATAAAACGGACTTTTTGCTAGCGACGCATTGTTATGTGAACCTCTCGGACATTATCGCCTAATTTGTCTAAACGGCCTATCCACGATGGGTTAGCAGTGTTTGGACTTAAGCGATTTTCCTCATACATTAGTTTAAAAAAATTCTGTTCTGGATTAGTTTTGCTTACTTTCTCAAAAAACTAAACGCATTTTTTAATTTGTTTAATTATTATTTATTTTTATTTAATTGTTATACATCTAGGTGTGTGTGTAAGAAACTCACTCTGTTAGGTTATAGACTGTGTAATTCAAAAAATATTGAGCGTTCAAAAGACGAAAGCTTAAATTTTCCTTTCACTCAACCAAGTTGTACCCGCATCCGGGGACTTTTAGGATTCCACCCATGGGTATTATCAGACTTAATCAATGATCAATTCAGTTCTGATTGTGACAATACTTTTTAAATATCAATCAAGAATGATTGTTGATAATGTCTTCATGGTCTACTAACAGAACTTGGCCAAATATGTGCTGCCGTTAAACTGTTGGGAAACCCGTAGCCGCGCGAGACCCCTGGGGCAAACAAAACAATACGAATACTATGGAGGATAGTACCATCTCGAATCGAGCATTATTCCTTTGGAAATTATTCAAACATTCTAAGAATCTCGTCCGTGAAGAATTGCAGCTGTTCTGCAAGCAAATCGTGGCTCAAAACATTATTAATAAATAAGTAATGCGTGTATGTCAGGTGCTAATATTGTTTTGTGCGTCCCCAGTATGCGCCACGTACTTGTTTTTTGCCCCGCCTGCGGGCTTCCCATGTCCCATTTATGTCCGTAGGTCTAACCAATTGACCGTAAGGGCTATAGGAAAAAGAAACACGCAATTTCAGAAAAATATGAAAATGTCCATCTGTATGCACTTTCCTCGACAGTGTACAATGACGTACATTGACCAAAATGCACATCAACATGTATTATTTTTTACCTCATAAACTGGACTTATAAAGCACGACTATTTAAGTCAGACCAAGTTTCTTGTTTTAGTAGCATGTAAGTACTTCCTAGAGGTAGATGTTGTAACAACATTTATTATGATGTACGATTAAAGGGGAAACATGCCACAAAACCAGGATTTCAGCACGGTTTGAACCGTTCAAAATGTGCGAATGTCCAGCCGTTGATAGTGGAAACAAATATAAGAATAATGTCCGACTTAAATGAGGAATATGAATAAGCCACGTTTTCGCATTCCAGCCGTCACAGTTTTGTGACAAATTTACTACCGATTTAGATTCACGAAGTTGTTCGACCAGTGTGAGCAAAGTTTCAGTCTTTTTAATAATTCTTTTTTGTCCCTTCTTTCCATCGAATGAGTTCATAAGCAACTGAAAAATCCATATGTATTTTGATGCAAACTTTCGCTACGAAACATGCTTGAAAACAACATATCTCTCAAAATCCTTGATGAGACTTATGCTTAACTAAACGGACAACTGTGTTCATAAGATTGCAAGCCTTTGCAGTTTTTAGTTTATGTTTCTTTAATTTTCGAATTACTACATGTTTTTTTTCCAATATATGTGAATATGTCCAAATATCAGTCCAGCCTTCCAATAGACTAACAGCTTCAGTTTGAGTGATTATTATGCTTATCAAAGCATATACCGCTTCAGCACTGATATTTAATTACCATATTTTAATAATGACGAGCAACATAAGCGCTGATAATCACAAATAGGTGCTAGTACCTCAATTCGAAAAATTTTGAAATTAAAAAATTTATGTTTCTTATTTTCTTATACTTAACTTGGGCTCTCCAAATTTTAGGGACGACAACGGCGGAGCTTTACGCGTCGTAAGATAGATTTCTTCGCTTTGCTCTGCTTAAGAAAACTTCTTCTCAAATTTTGAAATTTCCGAACAGAAAAGTCAAATTTTGCCGCCCATGAATTCTCACTCATCGACTTTCTCCGCCCGAAATACAATTATTTCAACTAACTCAGTTAAATGTTAATAGCCGATCCGTTGCTAACTTTTTAAAAGAAAAAAAAAAAAAAAAAAGTAAATGAAAGACGATTTCCTATTCTTAAACGTTGAGCAAGTCTACAACAGATAATGTGTTATGAAAAAAAGATCCATTGCGAATACGAAATTCATTGTCTGAGCTTGAGCAAAGTTGGATCTTAGTTTTCATATATTATTTTTATTTTATTATTGCATCATTAAATTTCGTTTAAATCAAGGACTTATTGATTTTTACGTATTTTACGTCCGTCATCTTTTTTTTCATTATCGTATGTTAAGGGACCACAACGTTAAAACTCAAATTCAAATTCCAAGAATCGAAATCAATCTTAGACTGCTTTATACTTCACCCCAACAACCGATTGCAAACCCTTTAAAAAAAGTCTTTAGGTCACCGCTAAAATCCCAAAAAAAATTTCTCTCCCACATTCAATATTAAATTAAAACTTCTTACAGCAGTAGATCGTCGCATTTTATTATGGATCATTTGCCAATGAAATGGAAAAAGCGCTGAAGAGAATATCGAAGTTTTTTGCGAATGATTTACACAACAAGAATATGAACTTTTGAATTACGAGCTGTTTAACCCGCTCAGAGTTGTTTGCAAGAACATAAATGACGTCTATCACCTATTTTCATTATCGGGCTCTTCAAAGTCCATTAAAGCAACATTGAGATTTACGAATGTCCTACTTAAACTAGCTTTTAACCCTAAAAAGTCATTATGACTCGGAAATGAATTGTTGTTAGGCTTGTTGATGGCTTAGGGGTTCATTTGCAGTTTGGTCCTGTACCGGTTGTGGGTGTGGCTCTGTGCTGGTTGTGAACATGCTTTTTTTCTTTTCCTTTTTTTTCTCTTTTTTCCTTTTATTTGTTTTATTGTACTTATACTAAGTTTTAATAATAATTATTTGAAGATTTATTTTAAGAGTCATTTGAACACGACTGTCATTTGTTTTTAGTTGAATTCCTGTATAAGTAGAATAAATAAATAAACTTTATGCAATTCCGCGCTATTCTCAAGCACAAGGCATTGTTAGCGCCTTTCCGTAGGATATTTTCGGCACAAACTCAAGCAATTAGACAGAAGTGCTTCAAACAAGACGATCTACGCTACCGCAAAAGGATCAAGTTACCGGCAATTAATCTTGGGTCGGCGCGCTTTTACTAAGAAAAGCTGCATTTATTTTCAGACCTATTGTTTATTGTCTATTAAATAGAATCATGTTTTACCATAAGACAGTTGAATATGTAACGGAATTGAAACATATTTTAAAGACAAAAAGAAAGCCCGTAGAAGTAGTTGATGACAAGGAAATAGATTGAAGTCAGATTGCCACATACTTCAAACTTTGTTAAGAACTAAGCATTCTGTAAAAATGCGCAAAATTTACTTAAGCAAGAACTCAAAGTATCCAATAATAGATGGATTCAGACAACCATCAACTAACATAAGAGCATGCTATAGCTTTCGATCCATGCAATATGCAAGGTTTCAAACTTTGACTTAAGCTCAATGCTTAGTACAATAAGACGCAACAGCTTAACAACGAGTTAATTAATTCCACCAAAAACCTATCACTTTAACATGACGAGCGGGAACGTCAATGATTTTTAGAGAACACCATAATGGTTTGGTATAATTTGCAAAACTTTGTGACATTAAAGTCAATGAAAGTATTCCAATATTGGTTGTATCAGATTTCACTCCTTACCGTTTCAAAGTTTTATTTTCAAAATCTCGAGATCATTGGGTAAACAAACATGTATCTTGATTAGAGCGAGGACATTGACGAAGCGTTCATGGATTGTGCAATATGCTTGTAGTTTCTGTCACAGTAATTGCTCATCTAACTTTTATCAGTGAACACCGAAGCGAAGATCATTTCACGCGTTTGCCTTTACACGATTACAATTTCCGGCGAAAAAACTCTTTGAAAATCCATTTACAAGTAAATGTGCATGTGTAACAACACCGAAGGCTCACGCTCAGCCTTAAAAAAAAAAAAAAACTACAACTTCATATTATAATAAAGAACGAATTGTAAAAGTTTATATGACTGAAGAATCTCGATCTATGTTCTTGATCGTCGTCTGCAAAAAGAGAATGAAACTTAAGTCCTAAAAATGATACATACCTTTATTTAACGGCTTAGGATTCAATTGTTTGCGACGTGACATTGTTTGCTAACATAAAAGAAAGCACAGGAAATCCGTTAAAATAATTTAACGTTTTGTTTAAAACAAAAAGAAAATCAAATTGATGTTTTCAAGCAGCTACATTAAAATTTCCGTTAATAAAATGTTTTCAAGAGAATTCAATAAAATATAAATAAATTTTATTCATATATGGGTAAAAACTTGTAATATTTATATATAGAAGACACTTGTTTAAATCTGCTTACGATATAAAATTTTTAAAAATATTTTTTCTTATTTTCATTAATTTTAACAAAAATAGTCGAACATTTTCCTATTCTTTTTTTTTTTTTTTTTTGTTTAATACACTTGTTTTGTTTTTCTTTTATATATTTTTTAATAAACATAAATTATTATTCCATCGTGATAAACTTGCTTCTTTTGAGTTTCTGTTTCTTTCCCACATCATAAAATTACCATTTTTTTTTTTCCTTTTTTTTTCTTTGCTTCTTTCTTTTGTATTTTATTGGCAATTGATAATCAATCGTTAAACCGAATTATTATGCGCTAACAAAACGTACATTGAATATTAATCGTGTGTGAGCCAACGAGTAGTAGATTAGAACACGTCCAAACAACACGGCGAATTAGTCACTACTGAAATCCATGTCGTATCAAATGAAAATGCAAACAGCGTGTCCATATAATGCCAGTTTTGCCAGTTACCAGCAGCACTAATACCGACATCGCATTACGGGCATTACAGCTCCAACAACGAAACAGCGCCAAAATCATTTTAACACTTTAAGTACACACTAACAAAACACACCGTGTAAAAATTCATACAAATCCATATGCAGAATAAAAAAAAAATTATACAATCAAAACAAATAATAAAAAAACCAAAGCAACAGTAATTGAGAAAGAGAATTGTTAAAGCAAAAAAAAAGAAGAGAGAAAGAGAGCATATACGGTATGGTATGTGAAACCGGAACCGGATTTATATTCGTTTATATTCGTTAGTTATAATTCAAAAATAAATAAACAATCTTTTGTAGAGCAAAAAAAGAAACAAAAAAAAAACTGGTCAATCCCAACGTACGTTTCTTTAAAAGAGTCTGAGCGAGAGAGATTGAGAGAGCGAAAATAACAATTACTTGAAGAGTTTAATAAATCATATGAAGATAACTGAAAATGTTCTCTTTGTTTTTGCTCTCCTCCATTAGTTTATGCTTCATTTTACTGATAAGAAGAGTAATGTCAATGCAATGCTTTTATCAAGCGAATATTGTGATTTTAATTACAAATAACAAAATCTTTATGGAAATTCGACGAGTATGAAAATGTCGTGCACTACGTTAAAAATTTATTGAACTTACAACAAAAAACACTGTATAGAATCACTTTATTTTGTATAATAAATTTTCTCGTTTTAATTGCATTCATTCATCTTTTTTGCATTCAAAACATTAGCATCACTGGTCAAGAGAATCAAAACAAAAATGAAAATGAAAGCAAATATGAGCCTATAATAACAACAAATTTAACATTGCTACAAATTTGTTGAAAATCATATGAAAAATTTCGCACTTGTCCCTTGCAATTAAATATTTTTAAACCAAATTTGCATAAACTGAATTTGCACTCTTATGAAAATCACATTTTATTTATTTTAAATTATTCGTAAAAATTCTTTACACATTATTTTATGTTAATGTAAATAACCGTCTGACTTTAGTCAAAAATTAATTGAATTTGTGCTTAATGTGACGTTAAAGCAACACGTAGTGTTGCCATCAGCTCATTGTTATGCTCTTTTAATGTATTATTACCTTAAAACGATGTAAATATTGCCAAAATATAAAATGGGTATAAAAAATGAACATTCAAATATCGTATCCACAATAGGAGGGTTTCCCCATTTCAAATTAATCATCTGGTGGGTGGAAATGCAGAGTAATGTGATTGATGAAGAATTTATTTAACATAAGACAAAATTTGAATAATTGTTGCTTTATTACACATTATTATATAAAAATCAAAAGTAATAACATAAAACGTGTGAGTCTGATATGAAATTCCTTTAAAGGGGATGTTAATGACACTTAAGAACTGTAAATATCTAGAAATGTAGCTGAATAAACGTTCATTTTAGGCAGAAGAAGCATTTATTAAAAGGGACACAGTTCAGTTTTAATTTTAAGGCGCCTGCTCACCCTTTATGTATGGATGCCAGTGTGAGGCTAAGAGGGCGTTTACTACCGAAAATAGTTTTATTTACTTAAAAACTAATAAATGCTGAAAACATTTCGCTACGATACTTAGAACATCATGTCGATAGACATTCACTGTGCGGCTAATCTTAAACCGTTACGCTTAAGTCGTTATCAACAAATTTTAAATGAATTTCTTCAAGCAAAAGTCAAATTTGAATAATCTCAACTATGTGTAGCAGATTCCAACAATCCCGGAGTTATTAAGCAAACTTATCATGAATAACATGCTATATCCTTATATATTACTTAACTATATTCAAGTTGCTAACGCAATCTCATCATCCATAAAATAAAATGAAAAATAAATAAGGCTTTACATGTAGATCTTAAATCCATGTAAACATTTAAGAAGAGACAAACCTCCCGAATTCCAAACACGCTATATCATTGCGTATAACTGTAGCCAAGTTGTTAAAACAAAATCGTCAATACAATAAAAAAAAACAATAAACAAACCCTTACATGTAGGCCGGAAAGATAAGAAGAGAAAAGCCTAACTGAGTTAAGCATTTCTGCGTAGTTAGAAACAAAACTATGCTGAGTTTTTCCAAACTTAAAGCATGTCGTAACTCTCGCGTTCATTTAAGATATCGCCTACCGCTGCTACTATTTGAATGATTGATATAACACTAAAGAGCCTTAAAAGGCCTAAATTAGTCTATAAGTAATACACAATTATGCTATGTACGCTCTCCCCAAGCACTCAAATCGATCAGATCTATTGAGAAAAACTCAGATGTTGCGGTAATTACAGCAATGTGTAGCGTCTTGAGTTTTTTTCATTTCTTACATATACATCTTCGAAGGCGAGAGTAAACTAATTGCATTGTTTTCCATGTAATATCCAGAAATTTGTTATAATCATGTAATTAAATTAGGATTCTCGAAAGTCGATGTGCTGTATACGATATTTGCATTTAGCTTCTCGATATATACGAAAGCTGTCTGGCTGTAAAACTTTGAAGCGATATTCATATGCGGTTGTGTTATAGGCTAAACAATAAAACTTAACACAGCATGTTTATTACTGCTTTCCATTAAAATATACGTTTATTTGTACCTTACATTCAAATGCAAATCCATATACTCCTAATATAACAATAAAAAAAAAAGCTGCATCATTTAGCCTTCACAAGGTCTACAAAGTTTCCATTACCATGACATTTAATCATTTTCATCTGTGATGTTTTTTTTTTTTTTTATTATTTAATTAATAAACATCATTAGATGTTTAGCAAACCTTATGTCGTTTATGGTCAACATGACAAGAAAAAAGTGGCAGCTTATACTATGTTGTGTTATACCTCACATCACTTGTTGTTCAACTGTATATTAAATTCGTCCGGATGCATACAACACTTGATCATTTACAACACAAAATCATTTTCTGAGTCGATTTAGGCATAATTGTCCTCACTCAACCGTCTTGTTTTCTTTTGTTCAACTTATAGGTCGTAATTTTAGAGACATTTTAAGGAAATTTGGTACAGTGATCGAACACGATCGCTATTGAAAATGGTTCCGATTGGTCCACTTTTTCGACCACTCCCCATATAACGTCCTATTCTGAAAGGTTGTTATGTGGAAAAAATTTGGAATTTTCAAAATTTCTCGGCAAAAGTGGCTAAGCAATAGGTATTTTCGCATTCTAAATTGATACGAAAACTTTGGACCCCCCTTTTATATAACGAAAACTGAAGTTCATACGACGAAAAGGTATAATTTTCAATGTTTCATGATGAAAATTATATCGTACCAGCCTCGGCCTACTTTTTGGATCCTGTCCTATGTAAGGATCAAGCTTGGACTACTTTCATATATATGCCTTTATATAATAAGAATTATGTTAAACAATGTGGTAGGGTATTTAATGATCGGGCTTGCCCAACTATAATGTTCTTAATTGTTTAGTGTAAATTTGAATCTAAAAAAAAAAATCATTTTACCTACATTTCTATAACTAGAAAATCACATTCATTTTCCATTGGTTAACGTATTTTTAAGTGAAAATTTTAATTTTTAAGTGATAGAAAGGCAATCTTTTATTAACAAAAAAAAATGTTTAAATTAACTCATGGATTTTTCTAGAGAACGTTATTTTAAAGACAAAATAAATATTTTGTTAATATTTAACATTAGTTTGCAATCCCAGGACTAAAAAAATACCCTCCACGTTTTCTAATTTGGTGGATGAGCAAAGTTTAGAGTTTTCCTTTTTTTTTTTTGTATACGTCCGTATGGACGAAATATTACATATTATTTTAGAAAAATTATTAGCCAATGAAACCATTAGGAGAAAATTGAAAAAGAAAAAAAATCCATATATATGTATAGAAGGTGTTGCGCAAACGAAAAGAATGTAACGGAAATGATATTATTTCCGTTTTGTGTCATCGCATATTAAATTAAATTCTTATATGAAATTATAAAACAAAGTGTAGCCGTATAAAAAAGAAGGTAAATTTAAAAAATATTCCAGATGCTCATAAATTTTCATATAGTAAAACAAATAAAAACGCTATAGTGGACCACGGTCGACTTTTCAATACCCTACACCACCCTACACTTATTCATACAATGACTTCTCAAAATGTGCTGTAATAAGAGAAATGGTAAGAAAGTGCTCCGAGTACTATTCGTCTTTGGGCCAAAATGTGTCGGTTCATCAAACTATCTCAAATGTTAGAATCTGCAGTTTGCATACAAGAAAAGAAGACGAACAGGTGGACTAATGGACGGATGGACAGATGGACAGACAAGCTTAGATTCAGCAAGTGATTCGGAATCGATTGGCATAATAACAAGTGGGTCTACCCTAAGTCTGTCTCTATGTAACGCACATCCGCATAAACATCCGCACTACTTTGCACTACAAGTCATGTAATTTGCATTACAATCAAATACTTCTGCCTGTTGCCTACCTTTGCATGAACTTAATATGCGTTAGTATCATAAGTCCTGTAGGGTATGATAGAAGAATTTATGTAACTATGGCCGATTTTAATATGAAATAGGTAAACGAGCACGCATTTGTTTTATTTTTGCCATAGAACCTGATTTAGTGGTATAGTGGTGAAAAGAAAGACATGAAAAAAAAAAAACAAAGACCAACTTGAATATATATAAAAATATATAAATTTTGTAGTTTAATTTCCGTTTTGTACCTTAACGTATAATTTTCATATTTAAATGAAAAGAAAAAAAAACAAAAAAAAAAAAACGAAAAAAATTAAAATAAAACGGCGTAGAGAATAAATAAATGATTAAAACGGCGAATTACAACAGAGAGAGAGCAATGAAAAGAATTTCTCGAAAAATACTCATTAATATGTAAACGATGCGAAACTGGCAGATTTATTTGCAATTAAGTAGAAAATTTATGGTCAAGCACTTGAAAAAGCAGTTTTTAAATAGCAAATACAATCGTAGAGTAAGATAATCCAACAATTATTAGCTTTTTAGGAGGTAAGCGGTTTTATGTCTACCGTCTAAAGAAGATAATGCGAACGATTTGCTATTTAAGTTGCCACATCCAGAAATTAACTACAGAGATGCCACATAAGATTCTTAGGCGTCTTCGCTCGTCCATTACTTGGAGCTTCTGGAGCGCTAATCAGCTGCAAATACCTTGGCACATATTCTTCGCGCATGAACTAAGTCAGTGACCGCACAGCAGATTTGGCAGCGTCCCTAACAAGTCGCCCCTAATAGTCTAGAAAAACGCAGGGGTTCTGAAGTATTAATAGTATTTATAGCGTAGAAAAACGGAAGGGTTCTTAACTATTAGCTACGGGACGATAGGAAGTATCTTTCCGAATATAATCTACTTAGTAGATTTTATTTCAACTTTGAACTGAATTTCTTGGTTTTTTTCTTTCTAATATCCAGACACAAGCACCAAATATTTCATGAACTTTGTGCAGGTCCATTAGAGCTCACGTTAACAAGAAACATTGAACACATTTTCTTCTAGTTAATGATCGCAAACAAAGTTTGAGAATAAGCCCGCAGTCATGTCTACAATATACGAACCCGATTACTGACGACTGGTGTAGAAAACGTTTGCCAAGACATTGTAAAACTTTTACCTGATCTGCCTACAAGTATGACAGCAATAACAAATAACGGTAACTTACATCTACGTCGATCTAGAATGTACTACAAATACTTCTTGGCGTTATTTAGGCGCCAATGGCCAGTGAGAGTGATACGGTGCTGATTTACAAAAAGCAAGGGAAGAGGCTTCCGAAAAGTATAGAAAATTACATTCGGCTGTGACTGAAGCGTTTATAACTACCATTTTCATCTTTAAAAAACTAGAAGAAAACTAAATTTTAATGCCCTATAATATAGGGTGGGCGTGGATGATTTTTTCCATTTTCCACGTGGACATTTTTCTTCTATATCTTTTGTAGCTTATGAGTAGTTAGCAAAAAAAAAAAAATCTGAAAGCAAAAATATACTCAGTTTATGTTACACTGTAGGTGTGTCCATTGACCAAATTGGTCCATTTTCAAAACTAACCTGCGTGTGAGAAGCTCTGGATATGAAAACACAAAAAACAATGGAGGAGTGGATAACTATTTTTCAATATTCGTACTGGCAGCAGATAATAAAGTTTGGAAATGTCTGACTTAAAACGATTATAACTTTCTTACTCATTAACTACACACGCTCAAGCACGTACCCATGTTTTTCATTATCAACCAAACCTTATAAATGATTTAATAATAGCTTACAACATATATATACATATAGATATATATATACATATATAAAAAAAAGGCCAAATTATGACTCTGTCAAAGCTTATCAATAATAAATTCATAATAAAAATCCCGAAACAAAATCGTAAATAAAGCAAAAATTGTTTGTAAACAATTTGTAGGAGGCAAACGAGAAATGACGTCGCTTCTATATAAATTTGTATTTTTTAAATTGCATTGAATTCAGTCGAAGTATTATTTAACTTTATTTCATCCAATTTACAATCGCTATGGTTTTAATTATAAAGGAAATCATATCGAACTTAGGCAAAACTTGTTAAAAGATGAGTTTATCAGGGCTTCAAACAGGGGCTTCAAACAAGCCCGAAGTAGCTTTTTTTTAAAGAACTGACATTACAAACACCAAGCCTTAAACGACCAAGGAAGTGTCAAAGAAGACATCCAATGTCAAGCTATGACTTCTGCATATGCACTAAGCTCTATCAAGCTATGCAAAATGGAAGCTTTGAACAAACGAAACTCTTTACAAAAAAAAGACCAAAGCCTTACTTTTCTGGCCTAACTTGACGGGCAACACTTTGCCTTTGAGATGGACGATGGATAATGGATGCATTAAGATATCTACAAAGCATTTAAGCACGATGCAGGTTAGAGGTATCCTTCACATTGTCGATAAAGGCAAAAGTCGATGGCATTCGCGCTACGATGTATGCCATTAGGCGTTCCTTCTACCAAACACTACATCATCACTAGAGAAACCTAATTCATGCAATTGATTCCAGAAACGAGCGTAACATGGCAAGAGTACCGATATTGTGGCATTTTCAACTCATGACTCGGCTCTAGATGGCAAAGCTCGTACAGGAAAGCTTAGCGGCATGTACAATGTTTCAGCAAACCTTATGCCTTTTGCTGAAGACTGATTTCAATTGATGGCTTATTGAAAGGTTCAAATTTCGGCTTTAAAATTAATTCAATTAGCTCGAGGGTTTATTCCTAATTATTAATACTTCACTGCCCCTTTAATGGCCCGAAACCAGTCGTTAATCGGTTGTTTATTTAAAAAGTTTAAATCAACTGTATATTTAAAAAAAAAGTGACTTAAGCGATACTACGGGGCTATGAGTGTGACAGGGGATGGGTCACTGCCGAATGACTTTGGTTGCAATAACTATTTAAAAAGAAACTGGCGACGCAAAAACTCTCACAACGTACAAACAGTTTTTGCAGCACTTCCTTCTTTTGTATCATTGATGCACTTTTGGTTCTGAATAGATTAACCTCACTTATAAATCCAATCCGATCTGTTAGCCATTGTTATCCACCAAAAAAAAGGTAACAAAAAAGACTTCACCCTGTAGTGAATAAATACGCGAGCTTTGACTATGGCCGGATTATATATGAGAGGATATCATCCGATCTGTTATCCACCAAAAAAAAGTAACAAAAGAAAGCTTCAGGGTGTAGTGAATAAATATGCGAGCTTTGACTATATCCGACTTAAATATGAGAGAGGATATCATCCGATCTGTTATCCATTGT
>KK499873.1:759896-870146 GCA_000688715.1 Glossina pallidipes | reverse complement strand
TTATCCACCAAAAAAAAAGGTAACAAAAAAAAGACTTCAAGCTGCAGTGAATAAATATGCGAGCTTTGCCTATATCCGGCTTAAATATGAGAGAGGATATCATCCGATCTGTTATCCACCAAAAAAAAAGGTAACAAAAAAAAGACTTCAAGCTGCAGTGAATAAATATGCGAGCTTTGCCTATATCCGGTTTAAATATGAGAGAGGATATCATCCGATCTGTTATCCACCAAAATAAAAGCAACAAAAAAGACTTCACCATGTAGTGAATAAATATGCGAGCTTTGACTATGTCCGGCTTAAATATGAGAGGATATCATTATTCGTGTGAACATTGGGCATCAAAACTGTAAATATATATATGTATATATATAATAAATAAATGTAAATAATTCTGCCCGATTACAGGTGTTTAACATCGTCAAGACTGCTTTTTGCAAATATATGGTTTCCTATGCCGGGTCTCTTTTAAGATTAATGTTAACCCGAAAAGGTTTACAAAAGAAGTTAAGGATTTGTACAGAATTTCTTAACCGTCGCGTTACTCCTCGATATGTTATAATGTGTGATAATTTTAGACTTATTACTTTGGTATAATTTTATATGACTGCATGGTTTTATAATCAATTAAAGTTAATTATAATTCTTATCTGTATCTAAGGGTCTCTGTATTTTATCAGATCTTTTATTTAGCAAATAGTATCTATATGTATGTATATGTATTTGAACGCTGTCAGAGATCTGTTTATATATTGCTATTCAATTTAAGTGGCAAACTTATCTCAACTGATCGGAATGTCTGTTAAACAACAACACCGACAGACCCGTAGAAAATGGGTAAATTAAATACATGAGCAAATGTTATCATTAATACATTTTTTTATTATGAATTGCGCCGAAGGAGACAATATCGTCTTGCAGGTACAATAATTTATTGATTGCTTATTAATTAGAGTTAACTAATTGATAAGTAAATTGCGAAAAATTGAATTGAAAACAAGCGAAAACACTTGAGTGGGACAGGGCTTGCCTGCTATCAAATACTACACACCACCTTACAGTTATTCCTATAACGACTTTTCAAAATCAGGTATTATATGGGAAGTGTTCGGAAAGTTGATCATCCACTCCAAGGCATTTTCAATGGCTTCCATCCTTGGTCTAAAAACTGTCGGTGTAGTAAATTTCTTGTACGTTGAACACAAGAAAGCAAGATGGACAGACGGACAAACAGACAAGCAAGCTTAGTTTTTTTTTGGAAACATGATTCTGAATCGATTGGTCTAATAAAAAGTAACTCTATTTCAAGTTCTTCTGTATGTTCCATACATCCATACAAACTTAATATGCCCTTGCACCGCGAACAGTGTAGGTGTGTACAAAATATATTTAAAAATAGGTAAATTTTGATACTTTATAACACTTAATTGGCCGATTTCTTCTTCTTACCGTATAGGTGGTACAGAATCGGCAATAAAGTATCCGTGAAAATGTGCATCATCTTATCTGTTAAAGTTTATGAGTAAATAGATGAGAAACGCAGAAAATAGATAGGTTTTCGATTTATCCTACACTAAAGGTATGCACTTTGACTAATCCATATCCAACAACAATCTGTTGGGCAAAAATTTTGAATGAAATCGATATCGAAAAAAATCTTGGCAACAGACATTATGGCCGACGAGAAATAGGCAGAGGAACATGAGCAAATCGAGCGAAATATTGATGTTGACGAATGTGCTTAACAGAATGTTCGAACTTCTCTTCTGATCGTTGCGAACGTTTTAACAAAACAACTATACCATCCATCTTCGGGTGGTGGATATAAAAAAAAAACAGGGTCAACAATTTTATATCTATATACAAAGCTTAAAACACTAACACATATATACGCATTTACTTGCATATCGGTTATATTTACTTTTCGTGATAAATTTTTTATTTAAACGTGAGTTTTATTTGTACGTAACACTAGTTTGTTTACTTTGCTGATCATAAAGATAAACCTTACGTTTATAAGAGAAAAGAAAAATATTGCGATATATATATGTACTGTATTGAGTTATATACATATACATTTTATATATATATCATATTATATAGATTTATATATGGATGTGTGCCATATACACACACATATATATGTTAGAATCCACTACCGAAAGATGGGATATATTTATTTTGTTACAAAGCTTTGCGAAGTCCAGAAAGAAGCCTCAGATACCATACAAAAAATATGTAACGGGTATTAGTATTATTTAGTTATATCCTTCTGTCCATCTATCCATGTCCTTCTGTCCATCCACTCATGTCTGCAATATTTGTCACAAGCATTCGTCTGATCGTAAAACTTAAAATATCGGTTCCCATTTTGCGGAAACATTGAAAGTTCTTGCAAGTAGGTTGTTAAACAGTGAAACGGTACGCCCACAGTACAACGTAAACTGAGAACGTCTCTGTTCTCAAACATATGAATTCGAGCAGATGTAATGATAACTAATGATGTTATGTACCTGTGCAAAAATGAAAAAAATCTGCCACACCCACCTAAGAATAGCGAGTATCGAAATTTCATTTGTTCTTCGTGTTTTCCTTTTTAGATGCAAGTACCGGTTATAGAAAATTCGGCCATAGCTAATTGCAATTTTTTCAATTGTTTTTTTTTTTTGTGTCTTTAGAGGGTGGGTACAATATTAAGTGCTTATAATTTAATAAACTTTCAATGTTGTTTGTTGCTCTTTTGCTACAATGTGTGAGAGTATATATGAAAATGCAGAAGTAAGAAAGAGAAGGAAAATTTTAAATTTTTAAACTTGTAATAAAATCATAACTAATTTCACTTTTAAGTTTAAATTTAACTCTACAAATTTAATAATAAAATGAAAAGTTTCAAGAACCAATTTTTCAGCTCTTCGCCCGGTTACATTCTACAATGGATTTAGTCAGCGAAAACGTTGGACTACAAATAGGAAAACTTCGCAAAGTTAAGAGAACTCTTCGTGTAATAATCCTCTACGTTATTGACCAAATTACTTTTCAATCTGGCTTTATATTGAACTATCTTTCCCAGCATATTTATTTTTTATCCCCTATACCACTTGTGGTACAAGGGTGTATTAAGTTTATGGGAATGCATGCAACACATAGAGGGGCTTGGAGGAGATCGATCTTTTATTATACCAATTCACTTAGAATCACTTTCTAAATCGAGTTAAACTTGTCTGTCCGTCTTATTTTCTTGTATTCAACCTACAGGCTGCAATTTTTCAGATATTTTAATAAAATTTAATGCACTGGCTTGTTTTGGCCCAAGGAAGAATGCTTTTGAAAATGACTGGGTTCAGCCCACTTTTTCCTACCATAATTCACCTTAGTTTTATAAGGCACTTAATGTTGGGATGTAGACCACCATAGTCTTTTCATTTGTTGTTTCATTTGTTGTTCATATACCCTACATCACATGGAGTGCGCCCGTAACACGTATGTAATACGCGCAAGGTCTTTAGATAGACCTACTTTTTATTATACCAATCTGTCCGTTCCAATTTCAAAAGTGATGAAAATTACTTGATAATAGTAAATTAACAAAGAAATCAATTTTATCGAAAATCTATTTTTTGGAGTTCACCGCCTATAAGGATTTCCCCGATATACGGGCATTCCAGAAAAGTATGCCTGTGCATGAAAGTAATGTGTAAAATCTGGGGTATTATTACCAAACGAGTGTGTAACAGTATTAGGCGAAGTGGTGCCGGAGATCGAACGGTCGGCCTTGCTCGCTTATAATATTCTTACTTGTTTATTGTAATATTTTCAATATCAACTTAGTATGTTCATATAGAATAAAGAAGCACTCAGAACTGCCAGAGTAACATACCACCCAAGTGGCTTGCAGCTAATTGCAACCATAAAGCCATAAAGCGGTTTAAGTCAATCTTTTATCTACGAAAGTAAGCAGGAGTACCTGTCGCCCGCGTTATGCCAAAAAGGCACTATATCATGCTTGATCACTTCAGATTAGTTCAAAGTTTATTTAACTCGCAATGTTATTATAATTTTTTTAGTTCAAATATTTGCCATTTATGCGAACAAATAGTGGAGATTTTTTGTGTTCTCCTGAAGTGCGCAATATTTAATTGCTCTAATCATACGAACCATGATTAGATTGCTCTTCTAACCTTCTTGATTGTTTCGAAAACCATGAAATATAAAGCTAAACTACTTTTTAATTTTAAGAAGGAAAGAATTCATTCCCTCAGGATAAGTAATCGATACGGGCCCGAGGATTGCGTAATATTACCGCATTATTTATTTTAGAATGAAATGAATGAACAGAGTAAGGAAAGTATTGGCTATCGCTGGCTACTTATATTTTTTCCCATCTCTCAGCCCCATTCGAGAAAATAATAAATCATTTCTTAAAATCCCCGTAACTCGTATAGAAATAATGTTTGCTGCCTTTGTACTTAAAAGTCGCGCTATCATCACTCTTGGCATATCAACAGTAAGAACAAGATTCTTTACTAGTATTAGTCCAGATATAATCATAAAAACTTAGAACCACAGACAAAATATTCAAAAAAAAATCCTGAAATTCTTGCACTTTCTCTCTAATGATTTCAAAATTTTATGCAATTAAGAGACAAAATAAATAAATGTATTTTGCTTTTATTCTTTCATTTTCTTTTCTTTTCTTTTTTTTTTTATAAATAAAAAAGAAATTAAAAAAAATAAAAAAAAAAAAATAAAACACTTGTTTGCTTGATAATATATTTTTGTTTTCATTTTAATGTCTACGCGTGTCTACATGAGTTTTAAATTTAAAACACACGCATACGTCCGACTTATTTTAATTTGCGTACGTGTATTAGTATCGGAATAATACCAAGAGACCTTTGTATACACGCACGCATTACATATGAACGCAAGCATGCATAAACAAAGCCATCCATTGCGGATTGAACTTTGAAATGATGTCATGCCTCATATGCGCTGTCTCTCTGTAATGTAAAGGAAAATTACAATAACATTAATATGAAAACTGAGTTGTACAAAAAAAAAAAAAAAAAAAAAAAAAAAAAAAAAAGAAGAAAAACAACTTAAAAAGTTGTTGGACAATCTCCGCTCCCAAAAAGAGGAATCATTACTTACTACGAAGTACACATGTGCTCAGAACCCTATGCAAGGTATTGGCTTGGCAAGAAAACAATTTCCTTCAATTTAAATTTCTTTCCAATGTTCAGGTATTTCAGTCATTCGATTAACTTCGAAAGAGTTCTATCCATAAATTGGCGCCAACGGACGTGAATGAAAACATTTTTCACTAAAGTAACATATATTTTTTTCGCATTTTCCATGCTTGTAGGTGAGATGTAGATTAGTACGATCTCCAAAAATAAGTAAATTTTACGAAAACGGGACTTCCCACGTTAAGCTGCCTACTTACAGTCTATGGCTCTCCACAGAAAAACAAGAAGAAGAGTAGTTAGTAGAAATGTATTGAATTTTTCTTTTTATCTGTAACATCCAGCGAAACGTCCCGGAAGCGTCATAATTTTCTAGCAGCGTAAAGTTCCGCTTTTGGGTCATCCATTGTTCGAACAAAAATTAGTATAAGAGACATGAGCTAAATGGATGAAGATCAAGAGATTTAGTAAGCTAGAAAGAAAAGCTGAGCTGACAGAGACACGCCCACAGCAGATTGGAACTGTTATGTTCGCAAATAAGTCTGATACTCTTACAATGAGCAAATAAGTGATAATAGATTAGTAATATCTTCGCACACCCTACACTACCTTTTTTATAACTAATTTGCAGATAGCGTATTTGGGGCGACGTTGGGCGATAATAAACCCTGGACATGGTAATGAAATTAAGTCTTTGTGGTAGTTTTCAGCGTCCTTTGCGACATATCAAGAGACTGCACTTGAATAAATGCCTTAACCATTATTATAACACACTTTGTATATTGTTGCTTATCGCCCATATAGCGTACACTACACTTTGTGGTAAATAGTAACAATAAATTTCTATTTTAATTTATATTTATTTGTATTATCTATTTTTGTTTCATTGTTTCTCATCGTTTTGTTATTCTTTCAATATTGTTCAACTATCAATTACTTTAGCCGAGGTCCGAACCAAGTATAAATATAACTCTCCCTTTGGCAAAAGCTAAGGCAAAGACTATCGACTACGTACAGCGGGCTAACTTCACGCTTGCCACTTTTGAAAAAGTTTAAAAAGTGGCGGCAACAGGTCGAACAATTTTTCAGTTAAGAGCCCATAGACTGGAAATTAAAAAAAAAATCACTTAGTCTACATGCCTTTCGTTCCGAAAATAGAGCCGATAGTCGAGTATTTTATTAATAATCTACATGACTACAGCTAGTGAAGCATATATAGAGGCTTTTAAAAATATCGTTTATTATCAAAGTTCAAATTTTCGTCAAAAAAAAGGCGCTCCGTCATTCAATAAGAAAGTGTTTCAATTAACTTACCGAACATGCCCTGTGCGCTACACTTTAGCATCCTATTTTAAAGATATTGGCGAAAAATTCGAAAAAAAAATTCGAAAGATTGCAAGTTTTGTTTTATGGGCCGTTTCGAACTATTGTGTTTCGAGAAAAGCTCGTTTAAAATTTGGGAAGATATTCCAGGCATGATTTTCTCTGTTATAACAAACATGCATAATAAAAATATTCCTTTCTGTTTATTCTGCAATCCCAGGAACATAAAATTGGCTTTGCATGTTTAAATATTTTTTCTAATACTCTTCCTCTTCTCTCGGTAATTTTATGCTAGGACTTGCGAGCCTATGCTGTCTCTGTCATAGATAGTGAAAGGAATATATCACCGTACGCCAAAGATATGACAGACAAAATTTCCAAAAATTTATAGGTCATCATGCTAAACTTTTAAGTACTTGGCAGAATTCATAGCTTCCTCTTACAGTACGCTCAACCGCTTATCTATTTAATGGTCGCTCACGCTAAAAGTGGATCCTTGTTCTTCATCTTTTTTTCTTTTTAAATGGCAATAACGTACCTCTTAAGAATTGTGCAAAATATCTTGGCTTATCATGAAAATCTCATTCCTAATCCAAACATTAACGACTCAACTAAAAAGCAGGTAACAACAATATAGTAGCTTGCGGCACACCATTGGATACCTATCCTCCCATTTTTCATATAACAAGTTTTCAACGCTATAAGCGTTAATTCTTGAACCAAAACAAGGCAGACAAGCCAAGTCAGCCATAGTTCATGAAAATATTTCAGAAATTGGGGCCTACCGGTTGAGCACAAGCAAACCAAAATCCTTGTAGAAAATATTTCTGAATCGATAGGCATAATAAAAGGTGGATCTATGTCAAGTCTTTCTGGGTGTTGTGTACATCCGCCCGCCCTTAATATATCCTTGCATCACGAATTGTGTAGGATATAATCTGAAAAATTACCTATGGCTTACGATTGTGGAGCAGTCAGTAACTCTAATATTGAATCTTAGACCTGTGGTTCGTTTGCAGCAAAACTATTGGTGATGGCCTGAATATTCCATATGTTAAACATCGAATTCAATGTTTTTTTTTTTTTTTCAAAATATCTTGTCAGGCTGGCCGCATACGTAAATCCTTGGACAATATCTCTTTTTTAGAAATTGAAAGTAAGGATTGTTCCCTGTTGAAGAAATGTAGAAAATGTAAATATATCAGAGAAAAAAATTTGTTCACTTCACTGCAAAACTTTCTTCCGAATATTGCATTTACATACCAAGGTGTGATACAAAGGTATATTCAGTTTATGCGAATGCATGCAATACACAGAATGGCTTGAGATAGACCTCTCTTTACCGATCGGTATCATTTTTGCAATCGATTTAAGCTTGTCTGTCCGTCTGTCCGCTTTGCTTTCTTGTGCAATTTTTTTGAGATATTTTTATGAAATTTGGTGGCCTGGCGGGTTTTGACAACAGAACGAATTTATTTTTTTTATTGATCGGTACAGATTGGCTCGCTTTCCTGCGCCTTATATTGAAAAGCCGTTTATACAAAATACTTGCGTTAAACGAAGTAGTGTAGGGTATTTAAATGGTGTGCCGTGCTCTACTATAGTGTTTTTACCTCTTTATGAATCTTTTAAACTTGTATAGTTTCTTTTCATTTATTTAAATAACATAACTATGTCGTTATATTGTTCTCATTGAAGGGCAATAACCTCTGTGACTTTCCTCACTTTGCCATATTATTTACTTGTTATCTTTTTGGATACATTCTAAATTAAACCTAAAATAAACAGAAAAAAAATACTTAACGTTCGTCACGGTGACGCTACGTTAACATACTTTTGTTCCGAAATGTTTTTAAATGAATACAAGAACACCTTCTAAAAACATTTATTAACATATCATAGAAGAAGCAGAGAAAGAGGTAAAATATTAGGCTCTAACTTCACAGCAGACATTTAATTCTGATGGGCCGGAAAACATGAAATTCTGAAGGAAAAAGTTTCGTTCTGATAATGAGTACTGAGTAGAAAAGTCTTAAATTTTCATAGCTGTGCTCCTCCTAAACGTCGTGTTAGCTTTCAAAATCTTGTAGCGCTTGACGGCTTCACTCTCTTCACGCTCTTATTGTTCTTACTTGTTCTATATGCCACTTGTGGTACAAGCTATATTAAGTAAGCGTCGTCATCTTTTATTATACCGATCGATGCAGAATTATAATCTAAGCCTGTCTATCCGTCTGATGTCTGCCCATGTAAATTTATGATCAATCTACAGGTCGCAATATTTGAAATATTTTGAGGAAATTCGATACAGTGACATGTTTTGATCGTTATTGAAAATGGTTCGGATCGGTCCGCTTTTTCGATAACGCCCTATTCTAAAAAGTCCTGACGTGGAACAAATTTGTAATCTTCTCGGAAAAATTTCTCGGCAAAAGTGGCTAAGTAGTAGTATTTCGGTATTCTAAATTAGTATGAAGACCTTGGATCGGCTGCTGCAATTTTTGAACCCCCTCTCATATAACGAAATTTTGAACCCCCTGTCAGGATAATGTCAGGTGTAATGCTTCACGATGAAAATTATATCATAATAGTAATTTAACACAAAAAAATTAACTGCGCCAAATTTGGACCATCTCGGCTTATATTTTGGATCCTACTCCTAGTAAGGATTTTCACGAAAATTGATCGGTTCTAGAGCAGAAATGTCAAAGTTTTAATATGTGCTGATGGAAATTGACCCACAATATTATAATAATTTCATACAAAAATGAACTTTACAAAATTTGGACCATCTACACCTATTTTTGCATCCTGCAAAATACTAAATTAGGTTGTATTTTGGGCCCATAAATACGCACATGAAAAATATGCCTTTATATAGAAAAAGGGATATAATTTTTGCATTTTATAATAGAAATAAGAATTATGTTAGACAATGTGCTAAGGTAGGGTGTGTAAAGATCGGCCTTGTGCGACTATAATGTTCTTAGTTGCTACAATTATGTTTATACTATTTTTTTTTTCTATTACCACTACGCCACTTGTGGTACATTAAGTTTCTGCATATGTAGGCAACACCCAGAAGAACTTAAGACAGCTCCTGCCTTTATTATACCGATCGATTCAGAATCATGTTTTGAATAGATCTAAGTTTGTCTGCCCGTCTGTCCGTGTTGTTTTCTTGTGTTCAACCTACAACTCGCAATTTTTGACATATTTTGATTAAAGTTGGAACACCGACATGTTTTGTCCCAAGAAAAATAAAAAAACGTTATTGAGAATGGTCCGAATCGAACAACTTTTTCGACCGCTTCCCTTATAACGCCTCATATTAAAAGGTATTTTGTAGGAATGGCTGCATAAAACAAGGTGTTGAAAAGTATTATATTTAATAGTGGAACGCGTCGCACCAAAGTGTTTTCGTTTACTTATAACTGGCTTATATAACTATAACTGGTGATATAACTGCAGCCACTACATTTCTTTAGTCAGTACAAGTTTTGTGTCCTCATTGACATGCACAAGTTAAGTGACTGTATCCAGTCTCCCATTTAAACTAATAATTACTACATATAACTCTGATTAATTAAAAATATATCAAGAAATAGTTCAGTGTCATTTCAGATACTACAATCGGTATTAAGGTGAACAAGATTTTAACTACATTTTATAATAACAACAAACAAAACAAAAAAAAATCTGTTTTTCTCCAAAAGGACACATAAACTAATTGATGTAAAACTTTAGACAGCAAAATTCCCATTCACGTAAAACCTTGACCTTTATACCCAGTAGTAAAATAAGAGTATGGGAGATAACTACATGTATACGTATATGTAAGTTTGTAAACACAAGCACACCCCATTTCATTATATCTATAAAATAAAGAAAACAGACATTTGAACTTGAAAACGGTCAAAAACCCAATACTAAATGTGAATACGACACACACGCACACACACACACACACACATGTACACAACGCACGCACCGTAAATTATTAATGATAATAATGTTTTTGGTGGAAGTCAGGAAATAAATATCGCTGCTGCTTAATAATGACATCGAACATTAACCTAAAATGAAATGAAAACAAAGTAATCAAAATGAAGGAAAAGACGGTAAAGTAGAAGCGGTTAATACCTTAAAGCAAATTTTTCCATTTTTTTTTTTTTTTTTTTCAGCAAAAGATATTATCCAAGCATAGCTTTTGTCATTTTCTTAGGAATTATTTTAGCGACTATTCATCTATTCATCATCGGATTTGCGAAGCTCACGCAAACCTTACAAATCAGCATCTAAATGGAAAGAGCAGATACAATTCTTTATTCTTTGCAATCTTTAGAATTAACTTAAAACACCTTGCGATGCCTGAAGCATGCTACGCTCAAGTATTTTACAAATTAATTAAAATTCAAGTTGTTGATCTTCGTAAAGGTCAGACTGCAAGGAGAAATCATGATAAAAATAAATTATTTTCATTTTGATAGGCCCATAACATATAGACGACTTTAGTTATAAAATTTAAACTTAAAAGTGAAACATTGACGTGATTCAATCATTTATTCCAAGCGAAAGTATGATTTACATTAGCCAAACATTATTAACATACACCCTGCTACATGTACCGTTTCCGGTACACGTTAAAATGCATTTGTACGTCAATTATTTTCATTTTATATTACGATATTACAAAATGAAAATGTATTCTCTTTATTTTATGCGATGTAATGGTGCCTAGAAGGCTATTTCGGGCGTGTAAGCGATGACGGTACCAGCTGCGACGAAAAATATAAACGTTGTATCATGAACATGAAAAAAGTGTCTATTCAAACTTATTAAATACATTAGCATGTACCGTAAACGGTGCACATGAAATGGGCATGTCGTCTACTTATAAGTAGCTTGACATGGAAAGCATTAGATGGAATGGACATCAATCGTCAGATCATTCAAAAAAAAAAAAATTGTTTTTCGCCGGTAGCTTGACATAGAAAGCATCAGATGGAATGGGCATCAATCGTCAGATCATTCAAAAAAAAAAAAAATTGTTCTTCGCCGCTATTAGTAGTAATGTTCTCTTTACTTTTAAGAAAAACTGCTAAAAACATTATAGTGGGAGACAGCGCAGCAATCAATACCCTGCACCGCTTCGCTTAATTCCATTACGCATATGACGACTTTTCAAAGCAAAGTATTATCCGAAATTTATACGCGCAGGCACCAGACGAACAGACAGACAATCGGATGGGCAGATTTCGATAAGTATAATAAAAGGTGATTGTTAAGCCCTTCTGCGTGTTATATACGTCCGCAAAAACTTAATGCACCACTTATGGTATAGGGTATACAAAGAACACATAAAAACATTATATCCTACACCACCCGTCTGTTATTCACGCAACGGCTTTTCAAACTAAGGCGTTAGGTGGTGGAAAACGTAGATCGTCTCGTATTCATTTTTGATATAATAAAAGTGGATCTATCTCAAGTCTTTCTAGTTGTTAGATACGTCTTAATTCAATATACCCTGTTTGTAGGGTATAAATAAGAAAAAGGCAGATGCACACGAGTCTACATTTTATTCCGAAAAGATTCTACGATCAAAAAGTAAGGTGAGTTTGTTTATAAAATCAAAATTTTTTGATTGCCTTCAAGTTAATCAAATCAATTCAATGGTCGTTATTTTTAAGCGATTTTGTCGCGATTTCCTCCTTCTTGGTCCATCTTTTGCACAATGCTCGCTCGATCGGTCTGCTCTTTTCGGACGTACGCATAGATTCAAGTCTTATCTTTATTTTATGACGTCTTAAATGTTTGAATAATAAATACGGACGATTTGGCAGACTCTCATACGATATAAGACGTTTGGCAAACTTCTAGAGAAAGGTTAAGGCGATAAGATCGAGAAGTTTTAATGAAATAAACGCAAGTCTATGTAGACAGTGTGGCAAAATTTCCGAATCGGAAACTATAGCCTGAAGGATAAGATTTTAAGGCTTCGAAGATGTCACTGCGTCCGTTGAACATGTAAGAATTTTCTTTTTATCGTTCCATTTCATCGGCTATCATTTGATCGCACTTTCAAATTTGCGAGTATTCATTAAGAATGGCATTCATATACGGCGTTCGATTGCATTGCTATCTGATTCCAATACCCCGCATGAAAAATAACAGCTTCATACATATTTTTACTATTTACACTTGATAAGAAGCGTTGTAGCCTTGATGTCCCCAAAAAAGAAAAAAGCAAGAGATACTCAGATACTCAGAGAATAGCGCATGTAAAACCTATCTTCGAATCCTTAAAAGGGGTGGTTTCGATTTCAAAATCATCCAAGAGTTTATTAATATTATGAAAATGAACACGATAGGCAAGCGGATATAATGGCAGAAAAATTAAAGATGATCAGCCACAGGTTCAGTGCATGCCACGGAGAAGATGAAAAAGGTATGCAAATGGGCGCAACAAAGACCATTCGCATTTATTTAGGGTCAGGAAAAATAGATTTATTTCAAAAAAAAACAAAACTCGTGAAAAGATTGTTGACTGATTTAGGCCAGGCAACAACAATATAGTCCGGTAAAGCCGGCCATTAGATGTCCTACAGCACTTGACAGAATAGAGTCATTCACTCAATTTCCTAATAATGCACTAAAAATTATACATTATTTTTAGGTAAATGCATAATTTTCATGAAAGCCTTTATATTGGAGGATACTCAAAACGTCAACCAACGCGATCTCAAGTTGGCAAACTTAATGTACTTGCCAAAGATCTTATTACTTTGCAGCTGTATTCGTCATAACAAACCACAAATTAGATCTTATCGCCATTAAAAGTCTTGTTTTCGTGAGATCTCCTAAAAAATGGACCTAAGTGATCTAAATGCTGTTTGGCACGAATTTTCATTACAAAATATTAAAAATTAGACCTATTTGTCATACAAAACTTATTTTTCATTGACACCATTTTGTGGGTTGGGGTTCAAAATATATCTATTTGGTTCAAATTCGGTAAGATTAATTTTTATGTTAAACTGTTATTATGAAGGAGTTTTCATCAAGGATTCATATAAGGATTCAGTTTCGCTATAAGTAGTTATATGGCAAGGGCTTCAAAACATTGCCGATCCAAAGTTTTCATACCAAATTGAGAAATACAAAGCAACTCGGGGTTCTAAAAAATGCACTATTTTTTTTATTTGAAGAGGGGGTTAAAGGGACAGACGGACAGACAAGCCTAAATCGATTCTGAATCATTTTCTAAGTCGATCAATTCAACAACGATTTAATAAAAGGTGAGCCTATCCCAAGTCTTTGTGAGCGTTACATACATCCGCACAAACTTGACATACGTGTACCGCAAGTGGTGTAGCGTATGAGTAGACTCTCTTTTTGGCCTAAAAATTCACGGTTGCTATAAAAACCAGGTGACGAAACTTTTAATATTCAATGCTATCAGATCAAAATACGCCCATAGATATAGTAAATTGATCTTTCTTCGCTTCAGCGTCGACATGACCAACAAACCTAATTATGGACAAGCTGAAATATAGCAAACCGGACATAACATGTAGGAAAGATTAGAAGGTGAAATCCACTATTGTCAGATCTTTACAAATTTTGACTATATCTGTGATCGGTCAGTAGACGCAGACATAACGAAAAATTGTTGTGTTCAACACTTAAATAGATTGGGCTGTTAATGACAACCAAAAGTTTCATCTCTAATATATATAAAAATTGTATATGTTGTCTGATTTGGGCGTGTCACAGCAACAATATTGCTTCGTCAAGCAAAAAAAAAAAACCAATCAGCATATGTTCGCGTGCTACCGCAATGATAAGCGCGATAAGGAGAATAAATCTATAAGTATATATATAGATTTACATATATTTAAGTTAATTAAAATAATTGAACCCTGGGTATTAATATTTAAAATATTTCTATAATTACATACATATACACCGTATGTATATAATCTTTTCTATAAATCAAGGCATGCTCATGCGTTCAATTGTGTTATAAAAATTTATTTTTAAAACGATTCATTTCGTACAATTGATTTTATTTTTATTATTTAGTTTTTTGAGATTTGGGCGGCCACTTATGGTACTTTGAACCGGTTAGCCTGGTACTCAATAAAAGTGGAACACAAATGTTTATACAGGTAACCATATCATAACGACTAATCTTAAAATTTCTTTGCAATGTTTCATACGCATCCGAGTACAGTTTTCATTATTTCGATTGTTCTGCTAATGAGATATGCATTCTTGATCAGCGTAAGATTTCATGTCGATTAAATTTTATCACAATATCGCTAAAGAGCTAACAAAGCAAGTAAGAAAGAAAGTTACATTTGCCTTGTAGCCAATATTCGAAAACTACCAGCAGAAATTATAATTATAATTAAGATTACAGAACATTTTATTGATTACGGGATGCTAAGGAGTGCCAAGAACTTGTGTATAAAGTTTTCAATCAACATTACGACTTTTGACGATTATTGGTCTAAAATTCAGCACAAATAGTTTACCGTCTACGTACGGATGTAGCTACATATGATTGGTCAACTAGTATGCGCTCAATTCACAAATCTGAATCCTTTGTAACGACGTTCGTCCTTGGGCAAAAACTCGTCATTGCACTAAATTTCATCGAAATATCTCAAAAATAGCGACTTGTAGATTGAATGCAAGAAAACAATAGGGACAGAGGGACAGACACGCTTAGATCGATCGAGAAAGTGATATTGAATCGATCGAGAATGTGATTGTGAATCGGTCAGTATAAAAAATTGTGTGTTCAGATCAAGTTCAGGTCAAGTTCATAACCACTTTCTGAATCGATGGGTATAATATAGCATGGGTCTATCTCACTTTCACTTTGTGAATGGCTTGGTGTAATAAAAAATGGGTCTCAAGTATTCCCACAGGCTGTACGCTCCTACACTGTCTCACAAGTGGTGTAGGGTATAATACGTGAAGATAAGCAAAATTTTACACGCTGGCTACATAGGCCGACGTCATATTTTTGGCACTACTATAACTCGTCAATTAAAAAAATTATAGTGAAATTTTCAATATTTTTAGACATTAATTTTCTTCAGTTCGACATCTAACAGCTAAAATTAATACTACGTATAATTTATAGTTAAAATTGCACTATACTTTGCTAAGTACGGAATTTATAGTTGATCTATTATGCCTTTGAGCAGCCCGAACTTTTATATAAAGCTTTCAATCAATATGACAGGTTATGACGTTCTAAATGAATTTCTAAAATGTTAGAAATAAGTTGACATATGAAGATAGGTAGATATGATTAGCTAACGAGTGAGTATGCGTGATTGTGAGTGAGAATGAATTCATGAACGTGTTTGCGGTTTAAAAGGTTCCCCAGACTATTTTGTCTTAAAGATAGGTTTGTCTTTTGTATTCGGCGACATGTCCGTCCTTCCTTCATTCCTCTATATTTACACTTTCGTAATGGCATATTATGATAATTTCAACTTGGTTAAGAGCAAGAACCTGATGATGTAAACTCTGTGGCACACCCCCATTTCTTTCAGATCCCTACAATTTTTACGATTTTTTTTTGTTTTCATTTACATCGCAGGGAATTTTGACGATTATTAATGTGTTTGATTATTTGACGCCTCGAAGAATTTTTTATTTAATAAAACACTAATTAATGTCAAAGAAATATATACCCATTATGAAGTCCCTCTACTATTATGTGTATTCGTATGTAAGATTTTTTTTTTGTTAAATTATTGATTTATTTAAACGTCAAACAATATGTTTTCTTATAACATAAGCTTCGATAATGGGCTCAAGGTATACTGAAAAGAAAAAAAAAAAAAAAATCTTATCTCATAAAATCATAATTTGTAAACAAAAATAATCAATTGATCACTGTACCCACACATACATGAACGTATAAGTATGCATACACCGATTAATTTTTCAATTTTTTTTTTTTTTTTTTTTAGTCAAAGTATGTTAACAGTGCAAAGGTTTAAAATTATTTCCTGGCTGCTAGCATTATTACCTCATAGCGTCGACCTTCTCTCTCTTTCTGTATTTGTCAGACTTGGGGAACCTTGAAAAATTACATTTACATTGAAAATTCAATGATGAATTATTTTGAAGGATATATTAGCGTTACTATCAACATCATCTGTATATATGCAAAAATGTATCTATCTGATGGTACAATATGTTGAATGAATATTTAAAACCATTCGTAGCGAAAAGGATATCGCGGTTGGTCCTAGCATGTGTAACATCGATAAATAGTACCGTTAAGTCTTTCTTAAGAAAACGCTTCAACAAATGTTCGCGAAAATCGCTAAACCAAGCAAAAAAGCAGAGAAGGAAATTTGATATTCGTCACCACCAGCCGATATATAACAATAGCAACATAGTTAATAATGATCTTCGCTACGTCTGCGCTAACTTTTTGAAATGTCTATATGTTGTAAGTTACACTTTATTGTTGTTCTTTTATCACATGACCAATCGCTTAGAAAATATGCTTAGAAAAATATGAGGAAAAGAAAGAGATTGGGGAAGCGGCCGGAGCCTAATGGATGTGTGCACAATCGGTATGTGTTGCGCCTTCACCGACTGACTCCTCCCTATAACTATAACAGAAGTAAAGTCTATGCCATTGAGATTTGATCTCGCGACCGCAGACTTGGTAGCCGCAATTCCTAGCTGCTAGGATACACGTACGTATGGGCCTGATTGTAAGTGGATCATTCGAATTTTTCAGGCTTGTCTATAGCTATTGATGAAAAGACTTTCCGTACCGAGGAAAATTACATAATCTGCGTGCCATTTTGTGAAGGACAAGGTCAGCACTATCCCTCTCAAGACGATGAATGCAATAAAAAAGGATTATGTTCGCCTTTAGTCAGTTCGTTGAGCAACCGACACTTTTACTTATTCCTCTTTTAAATACGAAAGTCAGTGGAATATATGGCTTCAAAATGGAAGATATCTTGTGAGAATAATCATAGCTTGACAGTTGATATATGGCAAAAAAGCATATAAAGCTTTCATTATCATTGGGCCGACAGACGTCCGTGCACCAAATATCCTCGAAATAAAAAAAAATTGCGACTTGTAAGTTGAACACAAGAATACATGGATAGA
Source organism: Glossina pallidipes (assembly GCA_000688715.1). Classification (NCBI taxonomy): domain Eukaryota; kingdom Metazoa; phylum Arthropoda; class Insecta; order Diptera; family Glossinidae; genus Glossina; species Glossina pallidipes. The sequence continues at coordinate 852,468 of KK499873.1, read as the reverse complement.
CATCTTGCACACGGACAAACAAACTTACGTGAATTCAAACAATGATACCGAGTCGATCGGTAAAAGAACAGGTAAGTCTGTCGTAAGTCCTTCCGTATGTTACAAACCTCCGCGCAAACTTAATATACGCTATACCGCAAGCGATGTAATTTCTATTATATTATAGTATGTACCAGATCGCTTGAAGGCTCTAAATGAAAATGGTCCCGTTTGGCCGATGTCTAGTCAGATCTACTGCAAAAGAAATACTCTCCGTCAACAGCACGTAAATGTGTGCTTCTCTACTTTGAAAATTACATATGCTTTAAGCCATAAAAATCGGATATTCTGATTCGATTTAACCATATTCCCCCGAACTACGATCTATCTTGTGGGCATTCATTGAAGCGCCTAATAAATTAAAATAAAAGTTTGTAACTGAGCGCCTAAGTTTTGCACTTAAGATGACAGAAAAACTTTGAAGAATATATTGCGTGGAAACATCTTACAATTGATGAGAGGGTATCAAAAATTCGCTCTTAAATAAATAAAGTTTTCTTTTTTCCATCTAGATTGCGTAGTAGTGTACATTAAAAATTCCCTGCCACATGCCTATAGATGTTATGAATAGAATAAAAAGTACGATTTGTACATTCACATGATAATTAAATTTTCGATGCAAGTGGGTCAGATTGTCAAAGTTTCAAAAAAATTTGAATCGAAATTTATTCTAAAATTTGAAAAAGCTTGAAATATTTTTGGAAAACATGTATCCCATTACGGATGCTTTATAATTCGATTACATACCCCATTCCCCGAAATGATTTAGCGATTGTTTCAAATAAGTAAGAAACTGACACATCGAGGTAACACAAATGCAGCATTATAGATCACAGCCGTTTACCTATCCCGTATGTTAACAATCGACCAAAGTAAATAACATAAGAGAAATTATATTCAACTTAAAGCGAATCGGTTAAAACTTAACAACCTGAACGCAGTACGCATTTAAGTGCCCTTTTTTATAAATATATACTTTTCACATTTATTTATATAATTGACAAGCGTAAAAACTCAAGCGGTCCGCCGTAGAGCACACTACGTCACCTTACTTTTGAAACCAGGGCAAATATATGGCAAATGTTTGAAACGATGGGCCAATCCGAACCATTTTCAGCAGCGTTTGTCGTTGGGGCAAAATACGTTTGTGAAGACAATTTCAACAAAATATCCCGAAAATTGTGATCTGTAGATTGAACACAGGAAGACAAGAAGAACAGGACCGGCGAACAGAGATGAGATACTGAATCGAACGGGATAATGATTGTGCATCGATCAACATAATAAAATGTGCGTTCACGCCAAGTTCTTGTCAAGTTCATAATCAATTTCTGAATCAAGCGGAACAATAAAAGATGAATCCATCTCAAGTCCTTCTGGATGCTGCATAAATCCGCACAATCTCAATATATCATTGGACCACGAATGCTGCAGCGTATTACAAGAGGACAGCAGGAAAAATTTTATATGCAGGGTCGAATAATCGACGTTAAATTTTTACTCACCGCTGTAGTTCGCCAGTTAAAGAAATTCTAGCAAAATTTTCGATATATGTTTAGATTTTTAGACAATAATTTTTGTCAGTCAAATTGCGTGACAATTCATATTTTGCGAATCAGGTTTCTGGGCAGCCTGGTTTTTTTTTATCGCAATCGTTCGTTTCACACAACAAAACAATAAACGCCTATTATTATCTTTGCGTTTATGTGTTCTTCCGACATACATGAAGTGGAAGAATACCTATGTAGTCCTCGGTCAAGACGAATAGGCAAATAGGAATACGTACATCTGTTTGCCTTATTCTACACATCTAGCTTCTGCAAATGAAAGGGCCAAACAATTGATTTTGAATTTTTCCATCTTGCTGTGGAAGCATACAAAGATTGAAGGTAAGCCTCATGTGATCTTCAGAGCTTAGAGGTGTGACAAACTGAAAGAAAATAGTAACAGACGCGCTATTTCAGAAGTGGCTGTAGCAAATACGCACATATTAGCACGTCGTCTCTCTGAATTGGAAATACTCTTGTCCCTCTGTCCGCATTAGATGGTACTTCACGTAATAATTAGCTTTAGAATGCTTGCCAGACATTTCTTAAACTTTCAAGCCAATCACAGTCACAACAATATAAAAACATGATAACACGACAATGCACGTATGCATATACGTATATATATATATATATATATACATATGTATATATGTACATTCATGTATATGCATATACAGTTCTTTAAACACCTAATGCATACATACAATAAATAACGTAAAGGCCCTTGAACAAAACATACTGTACACAACAATCTTGCACTGTTCACGTGAACATTTAACGATAATCACGCGGGCAACGCGTGAACGTATGGTTACGAAAATAATACTTAGTATACGTATTTTTTGAATGGTATTGTTGTTCAGATGAGTATGCATGCGTGTGTGTGTGTATTCATGAAACTCATTCTCTTTGAAATATTTTGCAAGTCAATTACCTTGACGTTGATTGGCTGTACAGGAAACGAGCCCCTTTTCATAAGCATTGCCAGCAGCGGTTATCACATCAAAATTTACGAATCTCTATATAATATCCCAAAAAATTTCTTATATATATCTAAAGAATAATCAACTATATGCGAAATATTAATTATAAGAATAATATATCAATAAATACTTTTGTGCCGAATAATTCAATTTGTAATTCATCTCCAACTGGCAGTGCCATTAATGATGTACTTTTAAACAACACTCTTGAAATGCTCTCATTCGAGAAGAAACAGATAGAGTGGGAGAGGGAGAGAGAGACAGGGAGAGAGAGAGTTGTTATGTGATAATTATGTCTTTTGTGTTATTGCAATTATACTACTTACTATGCGATATCAACAGTTGGCTTGGCTTATACACAACCAATGTGAAATGTAAATGCAATAACAAATCAACCTAGTTTCCATTAATAAAATAGTCTAAATTTATCAAAATAAAAACAATTGTATCTAAGTTGATACATTCATAAATCCTTTAAAAGCATATTTTAAAAGCACTTATTAATGAAATTCTTCATTCCGTTAAAACTTAATGACATTCTATATCGACGTTTGGGGATACAAGTGCATACACATTCATGCAAAAAGTATATATGTACGATATATGTATGCCTAACGTTTTCAACAATCTCTGTTTCTATCTCCGTTACTACCAGGCATTGTTTATTATTATTTTCATTTAGGTATGTGTTGGTATGTGTGGGAACGGTCGCTTAGCTGCTGTCTTACGATGCTTGTTGTTGGTGATGCAAATATGATGTGTCATGGATCACGCTCTTATAGCGTGAATCGTTTTGAAATACTATTTGAATTTAAATTTATTTCAAAAACAACAGTGCTGCTTAATATAAGAAATATGTTAACAGCTGTTTTATAACGTATAAAAAGCGACAATTTTCGAGAAATGATTAAAGCGAGAGAGAGTGTATACGGTGGAGAAATTTTTGTGATAACATCATACATATGCATGTCTTTATATACGTTTGCTCAGGCATATTTCCTTTCTCTACACATACGCAATATATGTACATTCTTCTCTTTGATTAGAAATTTAATTGCTTATACTTATATATACTAATAGTTTTACAACGACCTTGTGACTGGCATTACAGATTGACCTTATAAATGATACAATAATAGCATATCTTAACATTGGTATTGCAAGTACATCAATAATATAATTTATTTAGGACTCACACGTGTTTGTGAATGTGTCTCTGATTGACACCTCAACCATCTTTATATAACTACGCATATGTAACTGGATGCGTGGAAGCGTAAGCATTAAGCGAAAGGTGTTTGGTGAATAGGCTAACGTGTAATTAATTAACTCATGAAAATTTTTTGAACAATAGGATCGCAATTTATAAATTGAAACTTTCCAAACTTGAAGAGTCTTATAAAGATATTCGTACTAGATTTGATATACTTTATAAACTTCTACTTGTATTTCCAGTGCTTGTAAAACCTTAATTAATTGGAATTGGAATGTAGACAATTGGCAACAGTATGCATTTAAGAGTTAAGCGGGAAAATGCGACACGTAACCGAGTGAAAACTTTAGAGTTGCCTTACACCTGTAGTAAATCTTTATCGCAATGTCAATGCGTTTCTCCTGGAGCCTTGAAACAAAAGTAGATCAACCGCTACTTCTATACGCATCAATAAAATCGCAAAAATGTTCATTAAAATTGATCGTCTAACTGACTTTATATGAATATCGATACATAACATTGTAGATCTGGAAGTTCGCATAACTTTGAATAAAAATTTCCTTTCGTTAACCTACATTCATTTAAGGTATTCAACAGAATACATTTAATATATTATATTATTCATTGTTATTGCTCTCAGCATTAATGGTTCATTTTATGATTTTTTGATATAATACTTGAATAAAGAATAAATGTTTCGAATGAATTTTCGTATTAAATAATGAAGGTCACGTTCTGTATATCATATATTATTCATGAGAATATATATGTATAACAACAAAGAAATCTGGTTCGACTTAAACCGATCTTTTTGGCATCTTTCTCTTACGTTTGGCTTTTTTGTTTTTTTTTTTTTTAATAATAAATAGAAAAGAAAGTGGTGTTTGGCAATGTAACCCTAACGTGCTACATAAACTTATCTTTCCAATACATAAGATGTTATTTTCAAGATATGATGAAATAAAACTTTACATAGACTTATGACTCGAAGTGATCAACGTGATCCAAAGAGATCACAAATTACAGATAAAGAATTTAAAAAAAAAATCTAGCTGAGAACTTTCTTCTTCTTTTCTTAGAAACTAAATGCCGGTCAACTGGAAATTTGCTTATCTTTTGTTTAGTCGTCATTGCACTTTCCTCCATTTTTAAAATGGAAGCACAAAACACCAAAATATGTAAAAATGCAACGCACTCACAATAAAAGGAATTGCGCTACCTAACAAGTAGCGTTTAGCATGAACGCACAAGCGTAAAACGAAAGTGTATTCGATTTGTCTTTCTGCCGGAATTATCCGTTTGTGAAACATGTCTTACCAGCTGTCTAAACAGCAAAATGCTTTATCTTTCTTAAGCATTAACTTAATAAGATAAATATAAAAATTTCTTCCCAAACTCAATAAAACATGTTTATTTCTTTAGAATCCAACTGTAAAGACCACTTAGACTGCATACACATACATATATATAAATGGCCTAAAAAAAAAAAAATGTTGAAGTAAATTTCAGGTATAAAACACTCTAAGCCCGTTCCTATTATGCTAAAAGTAAAATAGATAGAGAAAATCAGGACGACTTGCATGATTGCAAAATTTTGAAAATAATTCCAATACTTCAGTCATAGCATATGGATTGGCAAGCGAAGTTGTGGATTTAAACCAAGAGCAAGCAGTAGCTCAAATCTGACTTTCTCTAAGCATGTCACAAATAGAGTCCAAAAATGAATATAACCATTTGTTTTGGTGGTGGGTATGTAAACTATATAGTTACGTATATATGTGGTATGTTTCAACCACCACCAATTCAAATGCCCGTACAATGTTATACACATACATTTATGCTTATTGCAGAGATAGTGCAACAAGAAATCAGAAAGAGAAACAAAAAAAGAGCGTAGAAATCTTGTCCCTCTTTTAGTTTTATGTTGTCGAATGCATATAAATATGTGTATATGTATATGTGTTAACTATATTAATAAATAACCAAACGCAAAGTCCATATAAAAGAAACATTTCCCATATTTAAATGAATACTCACACTGCTATAGAAACATCTGCTCTACCTATGTGCATGTTTTCGTTTGTATACGAGAAGAAAAATAAAAACGAGCCTCCTTTTTTTCGTTGAGACGCTCTTTACTTGAAGGCAAACAAATCCGTTGTGTTTTCATTTCATTCGTTATTTTTGAACGTGAATGTTCTGTTTGCTTCACTTAATGTGTGCATGAATTAAAAGAAAATTAATTTAAATCAAAAAAAAAAATTTCTTTTGTGAAAATAAAAAGAAAATTGAAAACTTGAAAGAAAACAAGATAGTGTTGAAAAATAATACAAGAAATCATTGAAGGCTTGTAACAAATTTTCGTAAAAACATTATATAAAGGACTTAAAAATGGATATCAATCTATTACCGTCACCACCAGCCACACCTCCTTTACTCGAAAATAAAATCGAAAATGTAAGTAGTCCTTATAAAACAGAGTGAATGGTCAAATATATATATATATACAAAAAAAAAAAAAAATTAATAAATAAATTAAATTAAATATTTATTATATAAAAAATAAAAAAAAAGAAGTGGAAATTAATAAATAATAAAATTTAATGAAAAATAAAAAAAATTTTCAGAAACAATTTTTTATAATTAATAATTTATTAATAACTTATTAAATTATTTTTTAATATAAATATGTTTTCGTTTTAAGTAAAATAGCAATAAAATAATTTGAAAATTTTTTGAATTAATTTAAATAAATAAAAGAATTTATTCACAATTTTTATAAAACAAAATTTATAATTAGAAATGGATTTTTGTTTCTACAATTTCTATAGATATTTAATTATTTTATCTAATTAGATGTACTAGAATCCACACTTCGCTTGCTTAAAAAAAAAATAAAATAAAAATAATACCCCAATAAATTATAATGTAATAAAAAAAGAATTTCATTGCAGTGTTTTTTTTTTTTTTGTCTTTTTATTTTCTTCTCTTTGCTGCTTTAAAATCCTGCTTTCTTTGTTTTACTTAAAGAATTTTTGAAAACAAATGTGTTTTATCTCTTTCCAACTAATAGAACATGTTTTGATCACGCAGTAATCATTCGTCTATCAGCTGGTGTTCACGTGAACACAATACACACATTTTATAGTACAGACATGCAGTAAACGAGTGATACTTCATTGCTAAAAACAAATACAAACGTTGCATGTGCACATTACAAACACATACACATACATAAGTCATAGAAAGACAAACGACCTAGGCATCGCATGCATGAAATAAAATGAGCTCTATGTGTGTGTGCGTGTGTGTGTTTATGTGAATTTTTTGTTGTTTTTTTTTCTTTTTTGTTGTAGATGATGTATAAATGATGTGATGTGTGTTGCTGGTCGCGTATGAAATCATTATTATTATAAAAAAAAATTGGGGGAACGGCAATCATTACGGATGTGCATGCACAGAAGCAGACAAACACACACACACACACACACACACACGCACTCCCATTTATACATTGCTGCACCCAGGTCTTAATAAGCAATAGTATTGGATTATTTTTATACATAAACACATAGTACGTTTACGTCTAGGTTCATAGAAATATGAACGTGAAATATATACATATATATATTTACGTCTACTTTTATAGAGAGGGCCTTGATAACTGACGTCGTCAACTAGTTTTATAAGCCTAAGTCTCGATTGTAACGTTTGTGTCATACATTTACCTATAGGTTTACAATTGTTGTCTCTACCTCTCTATCAATGTAAAGCAAAAGCAACTCAGAAAAAAAGAGGGAGTCGTTTCGTACGCTTGCATATACACATTCATCTATATATATATATATATATGTATGTATATCTAAAGTGTTTAATTTTACAACTTTACTCAGAGCACAGGCCGAACAACAACAAGAGCTAAGCATCACCACCGAGCCCATATGAAAAGAAATGCCTTTACGTAGCTGTTATTATTATTATAGCGCTTACATACATAGAGAAATGCATGCCTGGGTGTGTTTGCGCGTTATTTTGTATTTATTTATTTATTTATCTCTTTTTTTGCTTTAAAAATAAACAATATTAGCTCGTGTATGACGTAGACCTTTGTATTTATAAAATCATGCATTTGACGCGTGTTGTTTATGTCGGTTTTTTTTTTCTGCATGCGAAGAGAAAGACCTGTTTTGTTGGGGCGATAAGGGGGGGCCTTACACATACAGTATATAGTTATTATTGTGTTTGTTGCTTTCTCACACAGTTTATTTATTTTCAAACTTTCTTATAATAAAAACCATTAGAATTACGTTGATTTTTCTGAAGACCTGGTAAAAATGTGCATTGTACGTATTTATGTCATTTTTTTGTAATTTTTGTTTTCAGCTAAGTAAGAAAATATAATAAGAAAATTAATTAATAACAACTAGACAATATAATAAATATAAAAAAATTGTATTTTGAAAAAAATTAATCCGCGAGGAATTTTTCGAAAATTTTCTAGAAAAACTTGCTTAAAGTTTTTCCACATTCAAAAAAAAAAAAAAAAAAACTTACAATTTTTTTTTCATGAAGTTTCTAATAAGATTTCATTTCACCTACCTTTGCAGGGCTCGTCAAATGTTCAACAATTGGACGAAAAGCTGCTAAAGGTGAAATTGCAATTTAAATTGCAAGCGAATGGTATTATTACCCCACAACCCTCGGACACTGAAGATGATGGCGACGCAGCAACGGCATCATCGGTGCCTGCGGCTAAGAAGCCGCGCTTAGATGAACCAATAGGCGAGCATCAAATCCAATCAAAATTACCCAACCAACAGCAGCAGCAGCAGCAGCAACAAAGAGCCAGTGTTATAATGCATGTAAACAGTTCCGGAATATGTTCCAGTTTGGATGAAAATTCATGCTCATCACTTCTATCTTCAACGTTGCAAAGCACAACGTCCAACAGCTCTTGCTCAAATACGACGGATGATGATTGCACGGAAACGAATGTATGGCGCAGTTTAAAATTTAAAATGAATCGTAAACGTACGTATACCGAGAATTCCGATCCTGAACAAAAATTACAATCAATGCAAGCACAACAAGAGCCTAGAAAAACTGATGACAACATAACGGAAATTAAAGCTTCCGTTATAACCACAGAAGTATTAAATAACCAAAGAAACGCTAACGACAATAGCTTAGCGAGTAAAGCTATACCAACACCAATAGCAAATGGATCAGTTCAAAATCCCTTCCAATTTACATTGCCAGATAATACAAATGGACGATCTTGTTCGATTGGCCAACCGTTTCAAGTTATAGCACCAAAAACGACTTTTTTAGAGGCAACGGTTCAATGCCCGACGGCAACGCCTGCATCGTTAATACCCTCACAATTCCTGTTATTACATCCGAATGTATTACTGCAAAGCTTAGCTAGTAAACCTTTAAATACCACAGTTACTACCGACACCTCCACTGCACCAAATACAGCCAAATCCAATAGCTCCCAGACATCGAGCGAGCGTAAACGTATTTACGAATGCAATCATCCCGATTGCGGTAAAAACTATTTCAAATCCAGCCACTTAAAGGCCCATCAGCGGGTGCATACCGGGGAAAGACCTTTCATTTGCAAATGGGAAAATTGTGATAAACGATTTTCCCGCTCCGATGAACTCTCCCGCCACAAGCGTACTCACACAGGCGAAAAGAAATTTGTTTGCGGTGTTTGCGATAAAAAATTTATGCGTAGCGATCATTTATCTAAGCATGTAAAACGTCATACGTCCAAGCGTCCTGAGTGTACACGTAATACATCAGCTAATTATGGAAATGTTGGTTCACTCGTATTAGAAGAAAATACCACCAGCTCTTCAGCATCTTCGTCAAGTCAAATGTTACATCATTTAAGACCGATAGCGCCAGCCAACAGTAATCCTGGTTTACAAATTCCCATATCTAGCCTACAAAAACAACAATCACAAATAAAACCTTTACAAGTTCCCTTAAAAATCGATTTCACTACCGCGGAATTGTTAAGTATGCAACAGGTGGCCACTCTTACACAAAATCTTCTTACCAATCTATAAGCAATAAAGAGCAATTTGTTGAGGAAAAACATGAGATAATAGTTATCGGGCCTGGCATTCCCCTTTTGTAAAAGGACCACATTTTTGAGCTTTTAAGAGAAGATATACTTGCTTCCTTTCATTCTTATTACAAATTATGACTGTAATCAAAGGTAATTTCTATTCGCTCTAATTAATAAACTTTACATATAAACTGTGATATTTAGGTTTTCGTTTCGCGATCATAAGATTGTATTTAATTTATTCTTTATTTTAACCTACACACATATGTACTTTTTCTAAATAAGAAAAAAAAAAATGAAATCTGTTTTCATCTAAAAAACATTAAAAGAATCTGCTTTTCACATAATATTGGAGTTTTATTTGTAGTCAGCTAATTTACATGCCGAAGAGAGCGGTCAGTTCGCAAATAGGTTTGCTGGTGTTGGGCGAACAAGCTTGCCGTACCGACATTTCCCACGTATTCAACAAATGCGATAAAGAATAGATTTTGGGCAGTTTAGCTATCCGAGCTATGAAGGCACTTTGCACGGACTTCAAAAATGATGTACAAGAGTAGTCCTGTTCGATCAAAATGCAATCCGGCGAAGACAAAGGATATTCCTCTGCAATACCAAATATCATCAATTTCAGAAATTTTCTTATTAATTAATTCATTAAACTTAATTGTTCCTACCTGGTATGTTGATATTTATGGGTGGCACGCTAGGCAACTTTTTATCATCCAAACAGCATATCAGTTTAATCGATTTGGTATTATTCTGCACTGTCGTATCCAACGAAACTTTAAATTTGGTATCCAAACGTGCTAATTCTCCTTGCAGTAAGTGCGGTATTTCTGTTTCGTTTGAGTTGATTGTTTTTGACTTTTTGAGTGGTGGTGGCGCAGAAATATCCGTCCCAAGCAGCAATTCCAGAGTTGGACGGAACGTACGATATAAGGTGTGATTAGCTATGGGACTTTGCAATGTATTGGTTATCACTTCCATTAGAGGATTGGGTGATTTGCCAAATTGTTGCACTATATTGCCGATTTCCATTTTTTCCAAAACCTTTTCACACTTAAGCAGAGTTTCCAAGGACACTCTCTGCGAGGGATTCGATAAGATTTCTAAAAGTTTACGCATTTTTGTTTGCCCTTCGATCTGAGCACCATCGTTACTAAATTTTGCCACCATTCTCTTAAGAGGTTCAATATATTTAGTAAGCTGTTTGTACTTTTCTCGATATAATTGTTCTTCGTGCGGATTAAAAGGACTATTAGCTACTTGACCAGGAGTATTTAGATTAGAACTGGGCGATTGTCGCATTTGTCTTTGATTGGGATTTTGCATTAGTCCAGACATTTGGGGGCTTGAGGTTGGTACCAAAGCGGGGCTGGGTATCATTTGCGCATTTGGTAACGTCTGATTAGATTGAGGTCCCCCAGTTTGGTTGGCTTGTTGCTGCTGTTGTTGCTGTAATTGCTGTTGATTGTTGACAACTTGTTGCAGTTGTTGTTGTTGTTGCTGCTGCTGCACGGTAAGTCCACCTGCCGGTGAAGATACCGTACTAGGTGAGGGACTTTGCCGAAGAAATTGTTGCTGTCCTACCACGCCCCGGTTAACGTTAAACATCTGATTGTTTTGTGCTAGAGGCATGTTCGGATTTTTCTGCATGCCAGGCGGCATATTTAACATTTGATTGAGGTTCCCTAATATTATCATATTAAAAAAATTATAGATTTGTAATTCATATTACCCACCTTGTCCTGCATTATTGCCCATAGCGCTTGAAGGAACTTGCGGCCCGCCACTTACGTTACCAGAATGCATTTGACTTACTGTTCCTGCTCCTTGATTCTGTTGTAAATTACCAGGTAGGCCTTGCATACCTTGAGCAGCACCACCAGTTGGTCCTGCCGTTATGTTTCCACCAGGGCCCGCCTGATTCATTCGAGCATTCATCATTTGATTAAGCTGAGAGTGCTGTTGCATGCTCATCTGTTGCATTTGTTGTTGCGGCATTTGCCCGGGCAGCTGTTGTACATTCATCCCGTGAACATTCATAGGCCCACCTTGCATTTGTCCGGCGGCCGCTTGCATCTGCATTTGATTTGGTCCACCGGCGCCCGAACCCATCGGCCCCCCCGATCCTGGACCGACCATTTGATTCATTTGCCCTGGTCCCAGTCCTTGACCAACACCGGGACCACTACCGCCCGCAGTCATTTGCTGGGCATTGCCAACCATTTGACTTTGTTGAGGTCCGCCCGGCCCTCCCATAATATTCATTTGCAAACCGCCTGGTCCAACCATTTGATTCATCATTTGTTGTTGGGTACTAGGGCCGCCCACCACATTTCCTTGTTGTTGACCAGGCACACCTCCCATAGGCATTTGTGGTCGCATGCCCTGCATTTGCTGCATTTGTTGCTGTCCTGGTCGTTGCTGGTTAAGACTTTGCAACAAATTAGAAGCAGTTACTGGCCCTCCTGGACCTCCACCCATGGACATCATTTGCGGATTACGATTACCTTGACTCGCCAAATTTTGTAAAGCATTTAGAGGATCTTGCATCATATTTTGTTGAGATATTTCATTAGTCAATTTCCCTTCAGATATATAGAAAAACACTTTTGTTGATTACTTATTCTGTGGGCTACTATTAAACTTACTTGAATTCTCCTTAAAATGCGAATATATTTTTGTTAATAGGGTCATGTATTCTTCCTTGCTTTTAGATTTCTTAAATATGTGATTCTCCATAACATTGGCATTTTTATCAAGATGCTGGCCAGACGCTTGCAGCAGGTCTTTTCTAAAAGATATGAGCGCAAATATATAAATTCCTTGCAATGGAACATGTCAACGGTGAACTCTTACATCTTCGCAATGGCACTTTGACGAAACTGCTGACTTTGCCAATCGTCCGACATAATTGTTGGAAATAATTTTTTTTAAATTATAAGCAAATGGTAAAATATTTTCATAAACGCTTGTACTTCGTTTTTTTACGTTAGTATTGCCAACAGTAAGCAAAATATATTAAATTATGGATAAAACTGTAAAATCCCTACAAAAATACAGGTTTTTTTTTAAAACGTATACAATAATTTAATAAACAATATTAAAAAATTTATACATCAAGGCGAAGATCATAAATTTCATTTATATGCATGTAAGTACTACAAAATAAGCCCATTTAAATGTAAAAAGTATTACACAGGAGAAGCAATAAAAATAAGTGTATTGACAGCAAAAGGTTTAGAAAAAAACTAAATGGATTTTGCTATTAGGAATAGATTTCTTAAAGAGAAAAAAACAATATCGAAAGATTAGAAATCAAATGTCTGTCTGTATTCATCGTTGGCTGGAGACAATTACAAGTACATGCGCTTGGTTAGTTTATTTCTGTATTAGGAGGAGTTGCTTGTTGATTTTTTCTAAATGCAAAAGAAGTGAAGAATATAATTATATATATCGGATTCAGAACAATGGCAATAATACGCTACAATTACTTATTGGCATTTCCTTCAAATATAAGTATAATTGATCCAGCAAACCCAAATATTCATCTTTAGTTTTAGATTTACTAAATATGTGATTTTCCATTAAGCTGGCACTCTTAATGGATTCTTTATCATTGCTTCGTAGCATATCCTTTCTGAATAAGAATAATTGAAGTATTAAAAAAATAAATTATTATATGGACAAATTGAAGTTTCTGCAATTGTTTCCCCGAGTCAGAAATTCTTACTAAATTCTTGATAAAAAAATACCCCAAACAAAGATATCTTTAAAATGCGCTATAATCCGATGTGTCCAGGGGACTTGTTTTAAATTTTATCCATTAGCAATGTAAACAGGCGGAAAAGTTCCAACTTCCGCTCAATAAAAATTCTTCATCTTGTTCATATAATTTCACATTTTGTAATATATAACAAAAAAAAAAAAAAAATGAGAAAAACTATTTTCCTACTAAATCACTTACATTTTCATGACAATTTTCTGACGAGATTGTTCATCTTGCCAATCATCGGACATGATTAAACTGTTTTTTATTTTTTATTTATTTGTTTATTGATTTGTGGAACTGTTGAGAAAATTGAAGAAATTGCGGAATTTTCTACTAAACATAATTTTTCCAAATATCCGTTTTTTTTATTTGAGAGTAAGAGAGTTGCCAATTGAACGATTTCCTAGCATTTGAGAAAAATAAAATAAATAATTTTTCACTGTAGGAATAACAAAACTCTAGATTTCCAATAAGAAGATTTATGGTTTGAAAAAATAACTATATGATTAGATATTACTACCATTGCTTAATTAACAAGTTATTACTACAATTAAATTAATTTTATGATTAATTGAAGTAATAATTAGTAAGAAGTAATACATAACATCATCGCACCATTCAATAATCATAAGAAGCTTGAAATATTAACAATGTGATTAAATTTGGTTAACATAAACGCCATTGTTTTGCGTGCTAATGTAAACATATGCAGCAAAATGAATAGTTTTCCAATGTTAACTGTAGATTCCACTGTACGTGGTCGCATACAACCAACTTACATTTTGGCATTTGCGTGCATGATGCACAATGCAAGAGCGATTAATGTTTTATCTGGATTAACAGAGGTCTTTACAGAGCGTTTATGTTGACTTAAGAGCATCCCTAACTTCGTGTAATTTTATTGATCCGACCGTCGAATGAATAGGAGGCCGAGAGCGATTCAAAATATGTTGACGTTTCTACCAACAATTAAACTAAATAGTGGGCGATGAAGTTATGAATTCAGCAATAGAATAATAAACTTTATTATCGGTTTTCCCACCATTTCGAAAAATGTAACTTTGGCAAATGCAGTATACCGTAGTACCACATTTTCGAAAAAAGTGGAAGAATGTTTGAAGGTGGAAGCAGTTTTATGATTAATGGGCAAAAATATAAAGATTATTGTAATAAAGAAGATTTCTTTTGCGTATTTCATCACAGATAATTTGCCGGTCATAAATGTTGTCCTAAATCCCTTAAATTTCAAGTGGCACACTATTAACAAAGTGACAAACACCACTGTTACTTATGGAGATAAAGTATAATATTAGTGTATTTTTGTTAACAAATCATATTAGTCTCTTGGGAAATGCGCGAGCAGTAGCCAAATCCGGATCTTCGACGCCTTTAATTACGGGTGATACAATGAAAAAGATTAACCTTCCAAAATATATTAGAAAATAAGTCAGAACACTTAGTAAGAACACTATATTGACGCACGTCCCACCGTCAAACATCCTACAACACCCTACAATTATTCATATATCGACTTTTCAAAATTGGGCGTTGTATGACGAGTAGTCGAAAAAGATGACCGATTCGAATCACTTTCAATAGTATTCGTTCCTGGGCCGAAAAAAGTCACTGTACTCAATTTCATCAAAATGTCTCAAAAATTATGACCAGTAGGATGAACAAAAGAATGCAAGACAGACAGTCGAACAAACAAACTGAGATCAATTCAAGACGTTACTCCAAATCCATCGGTATAATAAAAGGCGATTTTATCTCAAAACCTTTCAGCTATTACGCACATCCTGTCGAACTTAGCATATCCTTGTATCGCAAGTGGCATAGACTATCATGAAAAGGGAATATAATAAGTTACGTCAAACTTCTAAGACGGGTAAAGTATGATAGTTTACAACTTTGATGAATTCAATAAATTGTCAATGCAATGTGTACAAGACTTAATTTAGAAAATTTATGAATTTGAACGATTGGAAGGTTTGGAAAATTCCTAAATACTTTTGAAGCTCTTATTTTGAGTTACTTCAAGGCGCCTATTAAATCCTTTATATTGTAATATTGTATTACCTTCTCATTCATTCAAAAAAATTGTCAAAAAAACAGTCTTTGTACCATACCCCACTTGTGGTACAGTTTAGAGAAGGACTTAAGATGGTCCTGCCTTGTATTATACCGTTCGATTCAGAACCATTTTCTGATCGATTCAAATTCAGCCGACCTGTCCGATTGATGTCTGCCCATGTAAATTTATGTTCAAGCTATACGTCGGAATTTGTGATTTGCGTCCCCATATAAGGCACTATATAAAAAAGTTATACAGAAAAAAATTTCAATTTTTCAAAAGTTCTCGACAAAAGTGACTAAGTAACAGTATCTTGGCTCTCTAAATTGATGTGGAAAATTTGGAGTGGTTGGAGCAATCCGCTGCTCTCCTTCCTCTCATATAAGGAAAACTGAAGCTCATATGACAAAATGGTCTAATTTTCAATGCTTCACGATGACAGTCAGATCGTTATATTAATTCAAAATAAAAAAATGAACTGCACCAAATTTGAACCCTGTATGTCTATTTTGAGATCCTAACCTAAATACGAATTTTGTATTTTTTAGGGCAGAAAAGTTTAAGTTTTAATATTTTGTGATAAAAATCGATCCGTAATCGTAATTTGATATCTGTTCTGAATTTTGCACACGTATCTCAATTTTTGTACCTTTTGCCAACAATCAATCTTAAGGAAAGTGAGCTTTTATTTGCAAAGAGGTCTGACTTTTGATATACGGTTCCATAATAGTAAGTTGATGTAAAAACAGCGTGTAATTTGTGTGTTCCATGGCAAAGTGAAGAATTCTGTTAGGCAACGTGGAGTACGGCAATTAATAGTCGACCTAGCCCGACTGTAATGTTTCCGCTTGTTTTAGATTATAAAAATAATTCCCTCCTTTAAGTTTCAGGCTCTTTGTTTGTCCTTGATTTTTTTTAGTGCGTTTATTTAACCGTTAGTTATATTGTAGAGAGTAGGAACATTGTGTTGAAATTCAAACTAAATGACCTGCCTTACGTTTATCACAAGAAATGAGTTCTTTGAACTAAAGGACATAAATCATAATTTATTTTTAATCTTCGTTTATACCCTACACCACTTGCGGGTAATATTATGTTTCTCTGCAAGTATGTAATACCCAGAAAAACCTGACCTAGACATTCCTTTTATTATACCGATCGATTCAAAATCATTTTCTGAATCGATGTAAGCATATCTGTCCGTCCGCCATGTAAATGTTGCTACTACGAAAACTAAATCTTTATATGGTAAAAAGGAGTAATTTTCAATATTTCTTGATGAAATCTCGTTTATAATAACAATTTGACATAAAAATTAACCTTATCGAATTTGGACCACATAGGTCTATATTGTGATTCCAATTCATATAAGGGTTCTAATGAAAGATAAGCCTTCATATGGAAAATGGTCTAACTGGTAATATCTTATGGTAAAAAGTGATCCTTATTAAGTTAACTATAGGGAATTCGGATCACATAGGTTTATATTTTAGATCGCACCATAGAGAGGGGCTCTCATCAGTGCAAACCCACAAAGTCGAGTGTGTGTTGTGACGGAAACAAGTGGAAATTACCAAAATCTTTGACAATTAAATCAAGTTTGCTTAATTTAGACTACGTTAGTACACGTTTGAGTATCCTCCGATATGAGGGCCTTCATGAAAATTATGCATTTACATGAAAGTGATGTCTAATGTGTAGTGTAAAAAAAATGAGTGAATGACTGCATGAGACGAAGCGGTGTAAGATATCTGATGATCGGCCTTACCCGAGTATGGCATTCTAAGTTGTTTTATAGTAAATCTTAGGAAATTACAATAGCAGACCTTTTTCAAACTCTCAAGTAAAAAAAAAAAGTAAAAGTCAGCTCTGCATTAAAACTGTCAGAGTTCCTCTTGTTTGGAAATTTTTTAAAAATATTTAAGATTGTTTTGGAGAATCCGCGTTATCATGTCTACTGATTGGCCAAATCAACAATTTCGACAAAATGTTACAATCAAAATGTAAGTTGATCAACAGATTTACCTTTTTTTCCTTAATTTGTTTTTTACTCATCGATGGAGGAACGGAACTAGATAACCATATATTTTAGATATAAATTTTGTAGAACTTTTAAGCCTTATAAATGAAGTCGAATTCTGTGACCCAATGCGGAAAGTGTACATGTAATAGAGTAAAGTGTAAAGAGTTTAGTACTAAACTAAAATCATTAACAAAGCTGTAAATGCTCAACAATCGAGCGGCTTTCATATCAAAATATTCCAAATATCTTGTCATTTCAGTCAAAAATATTTCATACAAAATGAACTATTTCGCAAGTCATTCAACTGTGTTATAAAAGTTGAGAATACTATATGTATACACCCATTCTAATCGTTTTACACGGTACATACGTTTGTTAGAAAACCGTGGAAAAAGAATCGTGTAAAAAATGCCTATGGCATATGGCAAATTTGAAAATGAGCTCCACAACTTTGAAAAATCGTGTAAGATGAACAAAACTCGCAAATATTTTCCCAAAAAACCGTGCAAAAAAAGTAATAATGAGATTAACATTACAAGTTTATAAAGGAAAAACAAATTCAGGTTAGTGCACAGTGAAAATACAGCCGATAAGCATAAGAATTAAAAATCAATTTCGAAACGATCCAACGCTGCTTAATAGCAATCGTGCACGTTTATTATGGCTTAGCTCACCCACGAACGGTCAAGAATTTTTGGATTTTATTGAAATTATTTATCGCATCTGCTGAACTGAACACTCGTAAACACAGAATAAATACTGAATAACGGAATGCTATGTTCAAGTTGACATGCAACGAGATAAAGAAAAAGGGATCGTAAAATTTGGGTATTCCCTTTAATAGACCATGTCATTAACAAACTCAAACTTGGAATTGAAAAAAAATTTTTTGTTGGAGTTCGTGGTAGAAGAAATAAGAAAATTCGTGAAAAAAAAGTGTATTTGTTGTTATTGGTGAACTGTGTTATTTCAAAAACGACCGTGTAAAAAAAGATTTGGATGCATACATTTAGTGATTGAACATATAATTCAATTTTGTTAACTAGTTGTTAACTAATTGTTCCGAAAGTTATGACATTGTTGTTAGTACAACAATTTAATTATAACTAATGGTTATGAAATCATTATAATTGTAATTTTATAATTATAATTACTATTAATAGATTATTAATGTGATTAGAATTAATGTTTAATCCTCCTACCATGTAGATGGCTGATTACTAATTATTATTCCTAACAACAAAAGCCCATAACCAACAATGTTTGATTTTAACAAAGATTTGATGCCAAAGTCTGTTGAAGATCCTGCTAAAAATGCCGTTGTCATGGAAGATCATATTTTTAGTAATACAAAATCTGGGGAGGAGTATTTGAATCTGCTGGATAAATTGTATTTACACTTTATGAATATGCCAAGTAAGCGTATCGCTGATGGGTTATTAATATTTTTAAATTTAATATGCATTTCTTTACTTACCTTTACAGGAAAAATTCTACAAGAAATATTCCTGGAAAGAAGAAAATGATGTAACGACTTGATATATTAACGATCCACACAAGAGTCGTTGCATTTTGTTCCGTTTTCTCGCTTTCAAGAATAAATTTTTAATTGCAAAATTATATGTGAGGAAAATTTAATTAATCAGAACATTCTTCATAATATATATCTTTATAGTTCATATCTACTGTGTCTATGACGAATTTCTTTTCTTTTATGTACGTAAATTTTATGAAACTGAATTAATCTATTTTATTGTGGGCCCATTAAAATCTGTTTACATGAGCTAAACCTATTATCAATTTTTAATCTAAATTCAATTCTTCTATAATGTAATCTTGTAGTCCAGGGGTAAGACGCAGAAGGGCTTAACATAGACCCATCTTTTATTATACAAGGCGAAATAATTTTCTGAATTGATCTAAGCTTGTCTGCCCGTCTGTCTGTCCATCCGGCTGTGCATGTAAATCTGCGTTCAAGCTACAGTGGCATGCTTGCACCCAAGAAGGAACGCTGTTGAAAATGGTTCGTTTCGGTTCAACTTTTCTACGAAGCCCCAAATCCCGCCTTTTTTTGAAAAGTTTGAAAAAAGTTGCATTTTGCAAAATTTTTCGACAAAATTCGTTGAGTAATAGCAATTTGGTATTCTAAATTGGTATGAATAATTTGGTTCGGCTGGAGCAATTTTTTGTAACGATTCCTATGTAAACTGAATGTTTTTGTGATAAAAAGAATTTTCCATATTTTATGGTCAAAATTGGTCCATAATAATAAATCGACTTGGAAATCATCTTTACTGAATTTGGACGACATGGATATATTTTGTGACCCACAACAGCATATAAGTATTCTCAAGAAATGTAAACTCTTATCCACCAAAAAGAGAAACCTTTCATGAAAACTCGAATATTGGAGGATAGCCAAAGCATCACATGGCGTGATCCAAATTTGACGAACTTAGTTTACTATTACTTAGTACGAACTTAGTTTACTATTTAGAAATCTTATTATTTTTCAGTATCCATTATAAAAAACTAGGAATTAGGCTTTCTTTCCATACAAAGGCTGTGTTCCATGATAACCCCTATATATGTTGGGATCTTAAATATATACTTATGCGGTCCAAATTGCCTACCGTTAATTTTTTTGCTAAATTGTTATTATGGACCAATTTTCATAATAAAATATTAAAAATTCAAACATTTTCTGAATAGACTCCAACAAATGGACGTATACGGTTCACATTTCGTCCACTTAATTTTTCTGTCAAACTAATGTCATAAGCACATTTTCATCATAAACTATTAAGAATTAAGGCTTTTTGGCATGGCTGGTACCCAAACTATAGACCTGCGGGGCTCAAATTCGGTAAGTTTGGCTGTTATGAAATAATTTTCGCCATGAAATATATATATAATTATACGTTTTTACCGTGTAAAGATTTAGTCTCCGTAGGGCGGTTATATGGCAAGGTGTTCAGAAAATTGCTCTATCCGATCCAAAGTTTTTACACTAATTTAAAATTCCGAAATACTATTATTAAGCGATTTTTGTCGCGAAATTCTGAAAATTGCACTATTTATTCTTATTAAAATTAGACTTTATATGGGCAATGGTCGAATCCGATCGATCCGATTCGAACCATTTTCAATAGTAGTAGTCCTCGAGCCAAAACAAGTCAGTGTACCAAATTTCGTCAAAATATCTCAAAAATTACGACATATAGGTTGAACACAAAAAACAAGACGGACAGACAGACAAAATTAGGGCGATAAGATGATTCTGCATCAATCGGTGTATTAAAAGATGAGTTTGTCGCAAGTCCTTTGGGTATTACTTTGTAATATAAGTGATGTAAGGTACAATGATAATAAATCGACAATATACATAAGGGTGGGGTGTGCAAATCTTGTATGAACGAAAGACGATTGTATTTGGCGCTAAATATTTCAAACATATAATTGTTGGCAAACAAATTTAGATAATTAAGTCAATCTTGGTATTGGACGCCCGGACAATAACATTTTTATGAAAAAATGAGAGTCAATATTACAAAAAATACCTCCATATAAACAAGTAAAAATTTATATTAAGGTCTAAAATTTATAATCAAATATGTAAACTAAATCAAATTTATATGGAAATTAAAAGAAATTTCTGTTAAGTTTATTTACATATATATTTATTATATTGTATCTATGTATGTGTTTATATATATATATACATAAACACATAAATTTGTGTGTATGTTTAAATTCTCTCTTTTCGCTTTTAAAATTAATTTCTAAGATAAAGGGTAAGCTCTCTCACTCTCTCTCTCTCTCTCTCTAACTCTCTCTCTATTTTGAAAGAGCGCACATTCTCTGATTTATTTATAATTCGCGACTCAGCTGAATTTAAATACTGAATAATATATTAAATATTGTTATTGTAAAGTAAACCGTAAAGAAGTTAAAACGTAGTCGCGGTGCATTCAAAGTAATAGAAAAAAAATGAAAAAAAATGAGTGTGCGTTACGTTGATTGTTGATTGTTATGCGCATGCACTATCAGAGAAGAAGATACATATACGCGTTTTATTTATTTACTATTATTATTAAATTGCAACCGTGCATAA
Source organism: Glossina pallidipes (assembly GCA_000688715.1). NCBI lineage: Eukaryota > Metazoa > Arthropoda > Insecta > Diptera > Glossinidae > Glossina > Glossina pallidipes. The sequence goes on along the minus strand of KK499873.1, from coordinate 830,615 downwards.
AGAGACAGTGTTTTATTTTATGATCTGTGCTAAGCATCATTTAACTGTAAAGAGATTTGTTTTATTCGTTTTGTTTTTTTTCGTTTTGATTTACCCGTGCTTTTTAACTCGCGCTCAATGCTTCTTACAAATATTTTTGCTCATCTTTCGCGCTCTTTGCATTATTGTGTTTTAGTTTTGAAATGTTTACGGTGGCTCTTATAAATAAATGTTTGCATCGGATTTACGTTTTTTTTTTTTTTTTTGAATAGCTATTTACACGGTTTGTTTGCCTGGTTAAATCAATACGCACATCGCGAATAGTATACTTTGAGTCGTGTAAGACGTTGTTTTGTGTGTTAAGTAATTTTTGTGGTTTTTTTTTTTTATTATAATATTTTGCTGACGTTTTGCTAAAAATTTTCGTTTAAATTATTTATACACTATTTTGCCGAGTTTTTTATGTTATTAAAGCGATAAAATAATTCATAAAACGTCATGTAAAAAAAGAGTGTATTTAAGTGTAAGTTCATTAAAAATATTGGAAAAAAAATAAAATCAAAAATATATATATATAAATATTTTTCTAAGTGTTTTTGGAAAATTATCCAAACAACAATAACAACAGCAACAACATCCCAGCAGTAAATAAAAAAAGCAACAAGAAATGTAAGTATGAGCGAACGTATATATGTATATATGTATACAATATATAAACGTATGGATAACAACAAATGTCAAAACTATTTAGATAATTAACAAGAAACATACAAAATAAATAAACAAGCAACTACCTTGAAGTCTGCCTTAAATGAACAAAAAAAAAAAAAAAAAATTACAACAAAAAAACAAATTTTGTGATAAATTATTTTTATTTTATTTTATTTTTTTTCAAAGACAAATAGGGAAAAATTGTATTAAGAAAACTGCATGATTTTCAAAAACGACAAGTGCAAGGTACAAAACCAATAACACACATAAGATACACTAATGTATTTAAAACCTATAGAGAGCTTTAGAGCACTTATTTATGTTTATATAAAATGTAAATACATATGTACACATAGAATGTGTGTCATACTGTGCGGTCACTTTTTTATAAAGTAAAAACAAAATTAAAAAAAAATATCAAAAGAAAACGAAAAGAAAAAAAAACACTATTCATGTGTCTGTTATCTATAAAATGCAAACACACATACACGCATGCAACATGAATGTATATATATATGCATATATATATACATATACATATACATATATTTCAAGTTTATATGCACATAGATGTTTATCGCCTTTCGTCAGTTTGTAATCTCTTTACTTACTATGTTCACTCTTCGTCCTTTCTTCACTATTTTTTCTCACGGCGTTTAGTTCATTAAAAAAAAAAAAAAAAAAAACAAACCGAATGTAACATAATTGTAGGAAAAAATATGGGTTAAATTGGGTGAAATTATTAAAGTGTCAAACTTGAGCATGTTTGCATAATTTCATGCGTGTGCATGTCTTTTAAATTATATATGATTTTATTTAATTGTATGTTCATATCAGGAAAGGGGGAATTTTTTTGTAAATTGTTTTTTTTTGTTTAGTTATTGTGTACGTGTTTTAAACATTTCGCTTCTACCTCATCAATTTGCATGTAAAGATATACAAACGCACACATCTATATACAGCACACAGCTTATACAACAAATGTCGTTTCATATTTATATGTATATTCATTCCAGTGTATGTGTGCGCGCTTGTGTGTTTGTATATATATATATATATATATATATAAAATAAAATACAATAGCCGCTGTTCGGTGTATCGCTATTGTTTTGTATTGTTGTTGTTATTGTTGTTTTATGTGTTTTATTTATTTGTTTTTCTTTTTTTTTTTTGTTCTTTTATTTGTCTGTTCAGATAGCACCTACATGCATGTGTATGTGCTTGTGTGCGTGCTTGTTAAAATCTTGTCAACTGTTTTGACTTTAACGTTGTTCGACGTTTGCCGCTTCTGCCTTCGCACACAGCCGCATCGGTTTACTGCATTGTATATATCGGTTGTACACATTTAGGTGGTGTTTGCTCCACTTATTTTGCTTTGCTTGGTCGAATAGATAGATGGGTAACGTAGACATGACTCTGTATGTATATGCTCTGCTTGCACTCTCTTCGTTTTCACACAGTTACTGTGTTTTAGATAAATATTAAATTTGAACCAATTAATAAAATTTTTTTACAAACTATTGGTTGATTTTCTTATTCGACCTACATACTAAAAACGAAAGAATATATCGGTTTTTCTATTTATATCATAAGCAACGCCCGAAGAGACTTAAAATAGACAAACATTTTATTTTATCGTTGGTTTCAGAAAGCAATTCTGAGCTTGGCTCAGAAACTTGCTTGTTGTTTGTTTGTCCGTCATGTTTTCTTGTGTTCAACTTGCAGGTCATAATTTTTGATATATTTTGATGAAATTTGTTACATCGATCTATTTTCGCCCAAAGATGAACGCTATTGAAATGGATGCCTTCTTCGACGAACCTCATAAAACAGATTATTTTGAAAACTCGTTATATGTACACTATGTACACTATACATATGCTTACTATATATAGTAAGTAAATGTATACTATATATATAAATAAACTGTAGGGTGGTGTACGGTATTCAATGATGCGTCCTGCTCCATCATCTTCATATTTGAATTAGCAATTAATGAGAAAAAAAAAAAACTGGAAATCATATTTAAGAAGAGTTTTAAGTTTTAATCCGGAAAAAAGCAAACAGTTATTGGACTAATTATGGACGAAGGATTAAGAAATTTGACTTGTCTTGAAGAAGAAATAAGAAATTTTATTCATCATATGACGAATATTTGGTACAGTATGCATAAAAACTGGGCGTGTCAAATAGGCGTTTAGTAAAGCTTTCACACTAAGCTTTTATATATTTGTAGAATTTTTCAAATTAAAATCGTCCATGGACAGTAAGTTATAGGTTTTTGCTTTACAGACTTTATACGTTAGTCATTTCGGTGACTCTAAGAAGCGTTTGAATCGTTTGTGCTTTAGGTCAGTGCCTTTTATAGATTATAAGTTCCAGTTTCTTGGCTACTGTGAGCGTATTTGTAAGTCGATCGCGTTCATCTTTTCACAGAAATTTTGGATGATTTTCACAAATACATGCACGTATCGAATTTCACATTAGAATCTTTTATATATATAAACTATAAATCATCTTTTTTTGACTATTGTAGCTTTGATTTATGCAATCTCTGGTGTAAATGCTCGAGAGACAGCAAAAGTCCAATTTTGTCCGGTGTATTTAGCTTATCTTCTAAAACGAAGCAAATTCATTGAGAAAACTAAGTTTATTTAAGCAGCTTCTTATATTTGGATTATATATGATAAATAAATAAAATTGAAAAAAAACAAAATAAATAAACGTTCATTAAAAAAAAAAAAATCAAACTGGTATGCCATAGTACCTGGATATTAACTCAATATTTAATCAACATAATATAATAATAAATTAATACGTTAGAGTATTAATACTCTGTATGAACTCACTATTAATTGAGCACGCCGTCAATGTATTAGTTTTATTATATAAATGAAAAAAATCAAGCTGTTATGCAGCGTTACTGAGCATTAACTTAACATCAGCGCTTAAACTTATTTTCTCATTTTACATTTTATTCTATTTTACATAAGCGAAATATTCGTTTCGCTCATCGAACGAATCTATGTCAAAGTGCAGGCAATAAGCAGTACTGTCCGGCACGTGACAAATCTCTGAAACATTCATCGTAAGCTCTCTTCTTTTGCGTTATGCAAAATATATGGGATGAATATTGCGTTCATTTTAAAGGAAACGCCTGTCGAGTGCTAAAGCAAATTTAAGGAGAGACTGTTTCATTCATGGGCATAATATGAAGAGCGGTTTAGGCAATTCAGACATGAGTGTTTACGTCGAATCTAACGACAAAGAAGGTTCGTCAAAATCGAAAAACTTTGAAAGCCACGACTTCCAAGGTACATTAGAAGACGATCCACGCCAACTCTTTAAAGAAATAGGAGAATTTGGAAACGTCGAGAAACCTATGGAATCGGAAACAATGAATTCTGAACATTACTATGGACAAAAAATAATGAGAATGTATTTTTTTTAAATGCCCCCGCTATAATGTCGATGTGTGTATTTTTTTGATAGATTGGTATGATTCTAGTGTGAAGAGCTGGCATAAATTTCCTGACAAGTACGCTGTTGGGTCGCTTTTTTTGTTTTTATTTAAAAAGAATGAAAAAATTGGTTCAACAAAAAATTTGAATTTAATTTTACCAAAAAAGCGAAATTAAAGGAATTAAATATGTTACAAACGTGTTATGGTTATGAGTATTTATCAAGGTCGCAAGCTTTCAAGTGGTAAAAGTGATTTAATGAGGAACATGAGATAATCGAAGATGACGTTCTCGTTCACGAAGACCATCAATCTCAACTATTGGTCAATGAAATGGTATAACAAAGCGATCGTTACAAAGAATGAAGAAGAAGAATGATTTGGGCTTGTCTTGGTTGATTTTCTCTTGTCTTGTTCCAAGTTTGTTTCAAAAAAAACGTCGTCTTGAAGTCTCAAAGAAAAGGTTTTCTATGAGCGACAATGATCTAAAATGTATAATCACTAGATATGAAAGATGGAGTTATGTCTATGACCCGGAAAGAGCTTAACAATCTAGTGAATATCATGGCATAGATAAACCAAAAATAAAAATCGTTTACAACAGGGTACGTGTCACGACATTTATGCCAGCTGTTCACAACAATCGGATCAACCTACCGAAAAATACACACCGTAGTGCGGGTGTTTCAAAAAAACTCAGTCTCGTTGCATTTTGTCCATTGTATAGCATACTATTCAAATATTCAAAAACCAAAAAAGTTGGATGCCGTCGAAACCCTCTCATGCTATAAATATTTCCCGCCAGACCAAACTGTTAATATGGGGTATTGTGCGAGCGTTGTGTGTCATTCGTTTGAAACTACGTGCCTGGACAGACAAATTATGGGTTTTGCTTGTTGAACTTTATTGATTTTTCAAGACTTTTTCGCTAAAAATTCAATTCATACCATTTCGTAGTCTCTCGTACTAGGTCCCTGTGAGTTCTGGTTGTTCTCGAAGTTCTTGCATTTTTTTTTAATGAGATTGAAGAAACTTTACTGATTAACTAATGAGGATATTGGTTGTCATGAAATTCGATCTAGATATCAGTGTAAGAAAGCAAAAATAAAAGAAACGGGTCTTTTAAAAAAACTCGCTGAACTTAAATGGAAAAAGTGTTAATATCTTTTGATCACAGTAACGTATTATATCGTATATAGAATATAAGCTCGCATCGTCTTTTCGAAATACTTAATTGACACATACGGTACTTGTATTCAAAGGTGATAAATGCTATATATGCAAACAAGCAGCTGTGCATAAATCGCACTTGAATGTCTAGCATGTTAAAGTCTATGTCAAAGAATTTCAATCGCCGTGATCATGCATAATTTGTAACGTATATCATATACTGTATATGTAATGCTACGTTGGAGGTTAAGTTCAAAGCACTTATATAGAAATTTCTTTGTATTGCAGAACATTTGCTTAAGACTGACTATTCTTACTAAACCTTGAATCGAAACTAATGGTCATTTAAATATTTTCTATTCTGTATTTTAAGTGAAAGTGTTCTGCTATGTAAACAAGAGTAAATTTTTAGTATATATGTATTTATGTATGTATATGTACGGGTATATGAGTATATATAATATATATATCTATATAAGAGTATGTATATTTGTGTAACTGTGTGTACATAGATGGGACGCAAATGATAGATTGAGCGATTTTTGCTATACCAGACGCTGTTGAGTGCCATATATCGGGCGACGTTAATCAGACTGCGCATAGTTTTGCATTCCCTCAACATCTCAAAAGTTTTATTAGCATGAAGGCGGCCTTAGCAGGAAATTTCACATTATGCGGTTCTATAAGCTGATCAAACGATCGAATCTTATTTCTATTATTAGCAGTTAACTAAGTGTATAGCAAACGATTCATACAAACTGGCCAGAATACATTAATTATCACCTTAACTCGTCCGAGTCTCATTTTTTGCCTCTCTACGAAAATCACTAAATGCGAAGTAAAACTGACTTCAAAAGAGAATATGACTTGGTTCAGCTTTTTCGTCCAGAAATTGCAGAAGTTCTATAATGACGGCATAATGTTGTTATTTTTGCCAAAGGTCGTAGACAATAATGACCATTACGTGCTTAAATAAAACTCAGCTTGAATAAAAAGAAAATTTATTAAAAAAAAAAAAAGGTAGAAAAAAAATATTTCTTAACACTTTTTTCCCCAAACTATTCTATGGATGTGTGTATGTGTGTAAGGTGACGGTAGAAATTTACAGAAAAAAAATGTGTTTTTTTTTATGAAAGCTTCCAATGACCAAATGATGAAGGAATGATAGAAAGATAGATGGAAAGAATGATAAAAGAAACGTAATCGAATAAATCAAAATGTGATTAAATCACATGTCAGAGAATATTGACCAGATATACATGGTCTCGCATAGACGTGATTTGCTTGTTTCTTTTACATCAAAGCTGGATTGACTATAGCGCACGATATACTGATAAATTATTACAAAATTCTTAAATCTTTTTTCACGTTCATCATAGGTACTAGAGAGAGTTAGTTTAATGACCGTGTAATTTTCAGAAACGTCGAGGTGAAGTGGCCATCAAGATCAGGCGACATAACTTCAGCGAACCTTGAGGCAGTCTTTGGAGTTACGTTAAGTCCAGTAAAGCAATTTCCAATAAATCACAAACTCCCAATGACCTTAAAATTAGTATTTTTGCTTCTATTGATGATATAAGTGCAGATTTAAGTGAAAAATTGGCTAAAAAGAAATGGAAAGTGGCGGCCAGAATGGAACATTTTTTGAATAGCGTTATCTTTTCAAAGTTTGCGCATGTAGCCATTTAGGGAATTTTTTCTATTACACTGCGAATAATAACTAAGTTCCAGATAAAGCATCCAAACGTAGCCCGAGTAGACTCATTGTGTTTGCAATAAATATCAAGAATTTCCATACGTTCGTGCAACTATATATCATTCCATGATGACTTGTCAAATACTACTGAATACCAATGTGAATTTTAGAGGGAATCTGAAAAAATGTGGGCGGTATGACGTTTAATAAGACATATATGTATACATATATATAAGATATAACTTGATCACCCTGTACCTGTTGTATGGTGAGTATTGGCTATCATTTCAAACAAAAGAATAAAAATTGCAAAACTTCTTGTTAATTATGCTTTGCTTGGCTATCATAAATGAAATTCTACGCGCGTTGATAGAGAATAATCAATATTAGTTCTGTTTCTGTCGCCATCTTTATAGAAATTGAATAAAGAATTCGATAAAAGCGTTATAGAATTTAGTGATATAAAATTACAATTTCTTGGCTAACTTGGCTTCACTTTCGCAAAACATATGATTTCTTTAATTATGAAACAAAAAGACAAATAGACAAGTACTGGGAAGAAACTCTTGTTTTTTTGAATAAAAAAAATATATGTATACGTATATGGACATCATTATATAAATTATATAACACAATAAATATGTGTTTTTTATACCCTACACTGCTTGTGGTGTAAGGGTATATTAAGTTTGTGCGCGTCTTTCCGTCTTTTTTCCTTGCGTTCAACTTATAGACCGCAATTTTTAAGATATTTTGATGAATATATATATATATATACTGGCATGTTTTGATCCAAGGACGAACGCTATTGAAAATGATTCGGATCGGATCGCTTTCTCGACCACTTTTCATATAAGGCCTCACTTTGAAAAGTCATTGTATGAATAACTGTGCTCTAGTGGTGGGCCGCAGTCCACTGTACTGTTTTTATTTGTTTTTCATCTAAATATTTTTTTAATAATTTTAATTTATTTTTCATAGCTTCGGTAGAATTACGTTTTTCCTCGGCTCTTTCTTTTATAAATGTAGCTAGTTTTCGTTTGTAACTGGCGTGAATCTAAAACTTGGCATCACTTAAAAATTCTGCATAGGTTATACGGGATTGAAACAATTCTAGATAGAGCGCGATAAAAACGCTAATATTATTAACACTGATCTGTGGACTTACAGTGAGAATTGTCGGAGACCAACTTTCCGATTTTAATCTCTTTCTTTTTCTCTGTCCGTCTCCGATTTATCTCTCTTTCTCTCTCTTTATTTATTTGCTAATATGAGTGTTCTACGAGCAAATAGCTCATGGACGGAAAGAAAGACATGGTTAAAATAAAGTAGTTTGTTACGTTGACGAAAAATATATATAAATCGGATGTATATACACATGAATTTTTTGGTATTACAAGCAGAATTAAAAATGTATTACCTTTCATTTTTGTGATGTTGAGTGTAAAATATTTGTTAGAAAAAGATTGAAAAGAAAACACTGTTTTGCTGTTCAATGCTTCTGCTTTATAGGGTACTGATCTACTTTCGTTAATATTATTAATACTGTTGTTGTTATTGTAATCGTTTTGGTTATATTTGTTGCTGTTTTTGTAATTGCTGTCGTTATTTTGGTTTTGTTAGGCTTCTCTTTTTTCTTTTAAGCTATGATAACGGTGATATGATAATAATAGTGCCGATGACTGTGGCGAACAAAATTCAGTTGTAGCGCGTGCTATTACATTTGTTATGTTGTTTACCAGCATTATGTTAATTATTGTTGTTTCCCCGTTGTTACTGTTATTTTTATTGTTGTGCTGACGTTTATGTTAATTTTTTAACGTTTAGCTTGATTATTGTTGTTGTTGTTATTATTATCACTGAATTATATATGTATGTAAATATATATATATATTTATTACATTATACATTTATACTTTATACATTTTTTCTTAACAATAAAAGAGCTCAATATGATTTTGAAATTTTTTCTTTTTGTATATTTTGCATATTAATTGACTTTCATTATATATGTACATAATATAATACATACATACATAAGCTTTTATATATTTTTGTTATTGTACCAGTTCTTCTCTCTTCTTCTTTTATTTATTTTTTATTTGTATGTTATTTGTACGGTTTCTTTTTTATTTTTACATTTCACCTTTTTTGTACATATTTTTTTTATTTTTGTTGTTGTTGTTAATTTATTATACATGAGCACGAGAGTGTGCGTAGTGTATATATATACATATATATATACATATATATGTACTTATATATACCCTAGATGTATATATATGTATATATGTGTAGACTTATACATATATATAGACATATGTATATATTGTTTTCGAGTGTGTTTGGAAGGCTAAGTATGAAGTGTTATCTACTATTCTCTGAGTATGCGTTTTTACATAGGCTCCATGCATTTAGTTTGTTTGTGTATTATGATTTACTGTGTGTTTTCTTCTTTCGTTATATATTTTTGTTTTGTTATTTTTCTATATTCGCTCAGTATTTTCGCTTTGGGTATTGTTTTATCTTTTATATACAGTTTAAAGTAAAGCAAAATAAGAAAATAAATTATTTTATTTTTTCATGTAGTACTATAGATGTAGCTGTTGCTTTTCAATAGCTTATGCTAAATTGTAAAAATTGTATTATCATGGATTATGAAAGTTGTTGTTATGTGAGTACATAAATCCATGTATATACATATGTATATATATACTCAATATATATCTATATAAATATGTATATATATATTCATATATTTATATATATATATATATATACGTTTGTATACATATGTATGTATATGAAATTTGTGCTACTAACGGTTTCAAGCTTTCAGTGTTCTCTTTCAATAACAATAAGTTTTTCTTTACAAATCTTTCCTCTCTCACTCTCTCCCTTTCTCTCTAGCTCTTGCTTCCATACTCATTTACTCTTCTATTGATTCATATCATTCTCTTTGCAAGCAAGGAAACGGATATAAACTCTTATTTTTCGTTTTTCTTTCTTATTTATATATATGTTCTCTGTATGTCACACACATGGCACTGCCATGCTCTCATTACCACTACACTCTTTCATATCTCATCACACCATCAACTTATGTATGTATATTATTTATTAAACCCTTTCCGTTTAAAAAGCTAAAATGTAAATATGTCATAAAATGTTTCTGCATGTTTTATTTATATGTTTATAAGTATGTGCGCGTGTGTATATATATATAAGCCACCCACTCTTATTACCCCGGCAACCACTTGTTTTCTTGAAACAAACAACATGCTCTTGCTTGCTGTCTACACGTTAAGCTTTGATGTGATGTATTTTCATTATTGTTTTACACAGTCCTTGTTCATGCCATTTACCGTTAAGTGTACATCGTTGTAAATAGCGCGTTATATGTTAGCCGTGTGTTGTACTGTTATTTAATGTTCGTGCTGTGTAAGTGAATGGACGTTTACGGAAAAATTGTGACATTCTCCGGAGCATTCGTGGCATTTTTTCCTATATTTTTTTTGGTTTTTTTTTTGTTTTTTTCTATTTGGATAGAAAAGAAAACTTAAACAAACTTTTTCAAGCGGAAAATTATCTTTGGAAAAAAATATAAAAAAAAAAAAACAAAATAAAAATAAATAAATAAAAAACGTTATAAATTTAAATTTATATTTCGCTGATTTCTATTGCGGTTTGATTAGGTCGTTCAAGTGAAAGTGTTGTAGGTAGGATTTGAATTTACTTTTATTTTTTGTTTTTTTTTTTCTTTCTTTTTCCAACCACCACTTATCTGCTTCAATTATTTAACTTGTTGTTGTTGTTATTATTGTAATAATTATATTTATATATTTATTATTTATACATATATCTGTGTGTATGTGTGCTTGTGTTTCAATCATTGTTGCTAATGATGATTATCAGAATTGTTGTTTTTGTTATTGTTGCTTTCAAATGAAAAGTTACGAGTGTTTTTCATTCTATTGTATTCTTTATCAGTGGTAACATATGGTTCACAAATGTGTTCAGTTACGTGAAAAATATTGAGAATTTTTTTTTTTTTATATTTTATCAACAATAACAAGGTAAATATACTAATAACAATAATAGAAATTCTTTCCTGTTTACATTTCATATTTAATTTTTTCGTACACATTTGAGAAAAAGAAAAGGCATTAATTATATACTTTTTTCTTTTTGCTTTTTTTTTTTTTTACCGCTATAGATGTGTAGCGTGTGTGCACAATACACTGGTTGCATAAATGTTCAATTTTTTTAGTGAAAGGCAAGCATAGGCGTGATTATTCTTAACTAAATTACATATCTATGGAAATGTTCCTTTGCGGTATATGTGTTTTATAAAAAAAAAAAATAAAAAAATCATTTTATTCATTTTTCTTAGTCGATACTGATTACTAACTGATGGTGGTTAGTTACTAATCTTCCCTCAGTTATTTCTCAATAAATCTAAACAGTGAGTTAATAGGATATCGATACAATATTCGACCCATTTATGAACGTTTTAAAATTTCCTGTCCTGCCGGAATACATCAAAAGAAACTCTTCTTCAAGTATTAATTTTTGTCAAATATTCGTTACGCATAAGTCAGGCATATGCTTTGGACAACCCGCAAAGTATACATATCGCTAAGCATGAACGAGAATAATCAATTTAGAGACATGCGTGTGTTTTTTGCCATTCACTTGTACGTTGAAATCACAATTACGTGTTTCAAAGTCAGTTTTTCCCTATTGCAATAATTTATTACACGCCTTCCGCATGAATAGCCGAATGGCGATTGCAAGAGGTCGGTGGTCGTGGGTTCAAATCTCAAGTGCGTTGGAATTCATTTTGGTCGTAGCTATAGTGAGTACTCGGTGGGTATGCCTTTACACACCCACTAAACAGCTGCCATATCCCTTTCTCTTTCGGGATTTCTTTCTGATCGACACCCTGTTACACGAGTAGGATATATCTTCTGAGTGATCATGTTCATAAAAATCATGTATATAAAAAAAAAATTCGCGCATGGGCTAATGGGCAATTATGGTTTTAAAATTGTAAAAATTCTTCTTCACAGCTTTTCTTAGTCAAATGTCTGCCAAGATTGAACCGAGGGCTTACTCAATTTGAAATTTTCATTATTATCTGCCAGCTGTTGCTGGATCCGGAGGTAAACCTACATGAAGCACATTTCTCTTTAAAATTTGGATAAAAAAATCTTTTTTTTTTTTTTTGTCAATATGTTATCTGAAACTAGCCGGGATAATAGTTGTACAGCGTATACAAATTGTTAAAAGGAAAACAATGAACTCGCGATTATATATACATATGACTAAATGACTTTGTAACTAAGGATCATTGCCCCTTTGGTGTAAAGAAAACACATCTGATGTTCATAAGGAGCTTTGGTAATGGTTTGTGAGCTGAAAACATTGCATTTAAACATGAAAATGACCGTTTTTTCCTAACAAAGATTAGACGATTTCGATGTGGATGATAGATGCCTTCAACAAAATGAGACAATGTGCGATACACTTTGTGACAAAATCAATTTGTTGGGAGAAATGTTCAATTATCGTGTAATCACCAAAAAGACATATGGCAGCTTGACATCGAGTCCAAGAGTCTATTGGACTCTTTACTTTTATGGTGGACTAGACGGGAGCATTACCTCGCTCCAACAAACCACGACATCTCAATAAGCTTATTCACCAGAGTTCGTTCGTATTATTGGTGAGATTTATGTAGACAATTGTTGTTCCAGTATTAAATTTTCGCAGAAGGGCACAGGCGCTTATTTACATACATATGATTTTTAAATAAAATTTGGATGAACCAACATTTAAAATAAAACTTATTGATATCTTGTACACTTTTAATACTTATTTGATGGCCTGTAAAATATTTTCGATATTACACTCGTATTATTTCGTGAATGAGGTCGAGACATGTCGGAAGGAGGTATTAATAGTTTCGGCCCTAGCCGCGTATTTATAAACAATTCTGTTTAAAAAAATTTCATGAAAATTTCAACATTTTTTTTCGTACTGTGAGCAGGGGAGATATTTATTAGACTTTCGTCCTGCTAAAAGAGGAAAGGATTAAGAAAGCAAGAATAAGTGCATAAACATACAAGAGACAGACATTTAACATCAGGAAGCTTGATCAGCGTGCACTACCAAAAAATGGGGCTACGTTAGATTTGACCTTGTCATTGCATTTTCGCATCAGGAACGCTATAAACTATATAGAATGAATAATCTTTGCCTACAAGTTCTGAAAATCTGAAAATGTAAAGATCGTTTATGCATAGTACAATAAACTGTGAAGAATATTAGTTGTCGACTGGTCATGTCTTTGAATTGCTTTAGCCAATTATATGCGTCATGATCCGTCCACTCGTCCTTGTCGGATTTCTTCATAAAATTGCATCATTATGTTTGCCATAATAATGTATTTTTCTAAAATATTTTTGTTTTCAACCGTTCCATTAAAACTTAATTTCGAGTAAGTAAGTAATTGCGAGTACATAGCAACTGGTTAACCCGTTCCTTATCAACGGTCCCAAATTTGTGACACATGCGCTTAACCTAAGTTTTTGGATAATGTACTTAGGCATGTTTGAATCTGTTGTTAATTTCTAAAACGATAAAATGTGTGAACACTGACGTCACTGACATCATTCTTAGCTCACTTGACAAAGTATGTAAGTCAGAGAATATTTGTCCACAAAGTTGGAGTTGGTATACTTAGGCATGCGTTGATGAGTATTTTCCAAGAATTCCGGCATTTTACCAAGGCAAGCCAATTTTACTAAGGCAGTTGTTGTTTGACGCTTCTTAGAAAAAATTGAGCATCAAACATTTTCTTCTAAGAGGCAATACACCCTATATTAATTAAAGACCACTTTGGACGTTCTGTCATGAAGATATTGGCTTGGCCAGCTTGGGTGACGAAAACATCGCCCAAGTTCGAGCGCGACGACGCGCCTCGAGTTGAGGTTCGAGGAATAGCAGAGGTTACATATACATACGTGTGTGGCCTTACGCTGGCTGTCGTGTTTGATGACAGCGAAACAAGAACAACAAGTCACAAGTCAATGCCAGTAATGGCAAAGTCCATATGTGGAAGTTTGATTTTCTGCCACACCCCTCATATTCTCTGAACATAATCCTTAGCGACATTCTATCTATTTGCAAATGTCATGAGAGTACTCCAAGGCAATAAGATTTGACATTGAAGCTCACATTTCGAGGATTTTGAAAAAAAGAAATGTTAGAGAAGAAGAAGATCACGCCGACGAGCAAAATTGAGTTTTGCAAAAAAAAAAAAAAAACAGAATGTTTTTTTCTTACCGAAATCGGAAACTGTTTAGACAACCCTCGTATATATACTTCGCACGATTCTCTAATAAGTGATGAAATGATAAAAACGTTTAATATTTTTACGCAATATTGCATAAATAATTTTATATTTTATAACTAATCAATTCGCTTTGCTTTCGAATTTATTTTTAGACGAATATAAAATTTTGAATCTTTTTTGAAAATTTTTCAATGAAATTCGTTTAATTATGCCTGTAACTGTGACTAAACGAGAGAGAGAGTATGAAACAAAAGACGACACAGGAAGACCCTTAAACCCTTATATTGCTTTCGAGGAAAAAATATATATTTTATATATTAAAAATTATAATAAAAAAAAAAGGTCCGAAAAATAAGAAAAAACTTTTATTTTAATCTACCAAAAAAAAAAACATTTTCTCTAAAATCAATTTTTTTTTTGTTTTTCGAAATTTTTACTGTTTAAACACGCGTAGCATCGATCCTATGGTTAAATGTACTCGAAAATGGACTTGAAGACAATGTTTTGCTCCGTTCATCGGGCTAGTGAAACGAATTTTTCGAATTCAAGAAGTAAAACGAATTACTCTAGATTTTGTTTACTTGCCAGGATATTAGACACACACTTACAAAATTTTCACAGTCACGCTATATCTCAACCAAGAAGAATTTAATATATTTTTGTTAGAAAATATGAAATTATTCTTTCTGCGTTAAGTAACGTAATACGTAGCGAAATCATTTAGCAAAAAAAATTCGATTTTCTCAGTATATTACATGCACTTTTAAATGTTTTCATACTAAAAATTAAACGAAAAGAAAAAAAGAAGATAATAAAAAACTATATTCGACTTTACCGAATCTTGTATACCCCGCATATTTGTCCACTAAAAAAGATTGAAAAAGAAAAGGAATAATAACATTTTGCGGGCGTGGCTAGTTTTTTGTACTTTTGCAGAATACTCTTGTAGAAATTTATCAGTTTTAGTTGTATACACATGTAGGCGTTGTAGGCGTGTTGTTCTATGACCTGTTTTAATTATATTCAAACTCTTTTGCAAATTTGTAAGCGATGTTTTCTTCTTTGTAAACGGAAGGGTGTGTACAGCACACACTATACAATTGGGTAAAGGGACAAAGGGACGTAAAATTTGTAGGCGATGGTTTCTTCTTTCCGAATGGAATACTACACAGTTTGGTAAGGGGACAAGCGGACGGCCCAACAGACAGACACGCTTATGTCAATATAGAATTTGGAATAATAACATTGTGTGGGCGTGGCTGGTTTTTTGTACTTTTATAGAATACTTTTGTAGAAATTTATCAGTTTTACTTGTATAGACATGTAGGCGCTGTAGGCGTGTTGTTGTTTGACCTGTTTTAAGCATATTCAAACTCTTTTGCAAATTTGTAGGCGATGTTTTCTCCTTTGTGAACAGAAGAATGCGTACAGCAGACACTACGCAATTTGGTACAAAGGAACGGAAAATTTGTAGGCGATGGTTTCTTCTTTGCGAACGGAAGAATGTGCATAAAAGATACTACATAGTAAACGGGCAGATGGGCAGACAAATAGGCAGACACGCTTACGTCGACAAAGAATTTGATGCTTATATACCTTGTGGGGTCGCTGAAGCTTTCTTCTATGCGTTGTAAACGTTTCGTCAACATGTTTGTACCTCCCATCCTTCGGATATCGGTGTTTTGCTTTTGTCTTACATAGGCATAAATATTTGCTTATATATTGTACGAAAATGAAAGAAATCGATGACACACACCGAAACATGTCCAGTTCCTGTATGCAGTTTGGAATTGCAAATGGGTCAAATTGGCCGAAGGAGATGCCCACAATACTATGCAGAATGAGGACACCTATGTTTTTCAAAAGCAACAAAAAAATTGGTTTTCGCTCATTACTCATCAACTACAGCAAATAAATCTATAAAGGTTTAAACGTATGTTCCATATATAAAATAAAAAAAATGACCACGCCTACCCAATATTCTAATGTATAAAAATTTAATTTCTTTGTCAAATCATTTATAACACATAACGGTTAGGCCCAAAACCCCCATGAAGTAGATAAATTCGTAGTCCGTCCATCTGTCCATGCCCCAAGTGTGTCGTGTATGTGGTAAGCATTCTTCCTTTCACAAAGAAGAAAAGGGAAAAGAAGCTTAAAAACGTCCCATATAGGTCACGGAGCACGTCTACAACGCTCACACATCTATACAACGAGAACTGAGAAATTTCTTGCTTTTCGTGTCTTTTGCTCGTTGCTCATAAACTAGAACAGATACACGATATAAATATCAAAAATCGGCCACGCCTATCTAGTATTAGGGAGTATACAAATTTACAATTTCCCTTTTTTCGAACCTTTTATAGCAAAATGCTAGCGGACATAAAAGATCCGATCGAAACGGAGTATAATTTCCTTATTAGAACTGACGAAGTAATGATTTAGTTAATAAATTATTCAGATTTTTGTCCAGATTTATGAACTCAATAGTTTCACATGGATAAGCGCTGATTTGCGCTTATTATAATCGCTTGATCAAACGCCCAGGTTTGCGAGGATATGTTAATGGTCAGATGTTCTTCACAATATTTTCGTATTACGTCGACATAGGAAAGTTGGATCGTAAGGAAAACAAGCCTATTGTAGAAGAGAGTTTTGATAACGAGTTGTATCGATCGTTTGTGTGGCTTTTCTAGAAAGGTAGCTTATCGGCAAAGAGAATTTTTTTTGAGGACAATTTGAAAGAATTGAAATGCAATTTCGACAAGGATGAATTAGTCGAGTTAATGAAAAGCTTACTGGCATTGAAAATGAGCGAAAGTGGAAAGTGTTCCTTTGGCATTAATGTTCTCAATATCTTTCAGTAACAACACGAGTTTTCTTTCTTAATAGGAATTTTTTAAAGCATCGTAAACTACTATTTAAGAACCACTCTAATATAAAAATTTCTAAAAGTGAAAATTTCACTTTCATTTAATATTTGATAATTAATTCAATGCATTTCAATTAAATCAAATATTTTTAAGTGGAATTTCATCAACAAAAAAAAGAAAAAAAATTTCTATTTTTTTTATAATTTTTTCTAACTTTAATACAACCAACCATACGTGCTCTGGTAAATATATGGTCATGCTATTATGCTATGTTGACAATTGAGGGTAATTATACTACAACGCGATGGTAACATTAGTGCAGGATGGTTATATACACGAATACAGGCGCATGCATGGAAATTCCCAAACACTATTTGCTTAACTAAAAAAAAAAACAACAAAGAAGAAAAATTTATTAAAATTAATGTCATCCATGCACTTGATATACGTTTATATCAAAAGTTAATGAAAATTTAAAAGCACTCATCTACGTAGGTGCAATTAGGTATATGCGTGTGTGAGAGACGACGAATGAAAAATTAATAATAATAATAATAATAATAATAATAGTAACAATAACACACACAAAGGCAAGTCAGACAATACAGAATATAATTTTTCATTGAAACGCACAAGTGTCTGTAAATGCATGTACTTCATACCGTATATTAAAGCTATTTAGTAGTAAGCCCTGCTCTCTTTACTGTAATAACCTATTAATGTAATTGCGCGACGAACTGGTGTAAAAGTTTATAAAAAAAAAAAAATAAAAAATAATACAGTTCTACAGTTGACTACTTACTATCTTTTTACTTACATACATATATACTTATATACATATATATATATATATATATATATATATACTTATATATATATACATATATATATATATATACTTATATATATATATATATGTGTATGTATATGTGTGTGTTTATCTGTGTATTAGAAAGTATTTGTAAGACGTTAAGTATGCATGCGTTTGTAAATGCGTACCACATTAAGAACATGGTCTATGGTTGTATTGGCCAAGACTTGTATAGAATGTGCCAATAATTAATGTTTGTTTTATTATCGCTATTAATGTCTTTAATATTATTAAAGAATATAAATTTGCTGTAACTGCTGTAAATACTATAAACGAGACCGATTAAAATTTTGCCAATTTTTACAAATATTGCTTATATACATTGTTATAGAACAAAGCAAATATTATCAGCTTAGCCAACCTTTTTTCCTCTTCCTCTTCGTCATCCTCTCTCTCCCTCTCTACGTAAAAGAATTGTCCATTCATTTCATGCACAACTAATCGTTAATATTTAATAACGATTTTTTAGTAACCATATGGAATTACGTACACATTATACATTCATGGGATTTTCAATGTCTATTTAATATGTATTTGTATATATATATATATATATATCTATATATATATACATATACATGTGGTCAATTCTTTTTAAGACTAGGCATGTTTTTCGCCGTTTGCTTTACAATATTTTATTTAAATTTTTATGCATTTGTATTTTTATATCCTACAACACTTCCAATTAAGGGTATATCAAGTTTATGCGGTCGTATGCAACACTCACAATAGTTTAAGATGGAGCGACCTTTTATTATATCGATCAATTCAAAATCATTTTCTAAACCTCTCCGTCCGTCTGTCCGGTTTCTTATGTTCAAACCAAAAGTGACAATTTTTGAGATATTTTGATGAAATACGGTACACCGACAGGTTTTGACGCATGGACGAATGATATTGAAAATAATCTGAATCGGACCATTTCTTCGAGCACTTCCCATAGAACACATTATTTTAAAAATTAAAATTTCTATGGAAAAAAACTGAAAATTTTGCATGGGCTGGGACAATATTTCTAACGTCGTCTAATATAACCGTTCTTACGAAATCTGAATCTTAATATGATTACAAGGTCCAATTTTCAATATTTCATGGTGAAAATTGCTTCATAATAGCAGATTGACGAGAAACCAACCTTGTCGAATTTGGATCACAGAGGTCTATTTTTTGGAGACTACCGCATGTAAGGACACCTCCAATGGGCGGGTTATCATGAAAAGTGTTACTGCATTATTCCTGCATTAGGTGGAGTAGTGTAGTATATCTAATAGTCGGCCTTGCCCGACTAGAATGGTCTTAGTTTTTTCTTTTTTCTTAATATATTTTCTGCTTGTCTTCATCCCTTAGAACGATTATACAGAATTTCGAATCCGTACAAGTGCACACATCAAAGATTCCATCAATCATGTCCGTAGTTCGCGGCTTAAGCTACCGTGCCGATGATTATTATGACGATATTTATTGGTAAAGATTACGTAGAACACTTATGTTAAATTTTTCTAGTTCTTACTCGAAAGTCAGATTTTCTTTTTATATGACCAATCTCTCAGAGATTATGTCCCTATTCCCGTAATACGATAGAAAGAAGTGATGACAGAGGAAGAGATAGTGAAAGCAATTGCTCAACCGGTGAGCGTTATGTGAGTAACGGCAAAGCACTCACTATAGGCCCGATTAAAGAAAACTCTACCGCATTTGTGATAAGCAGTCGCAAGCCTTATATACTCGGTAGTCGCGATTCTTATTTACTCGGCTATACAAGCGTCCATTCAAAATATTCCAAAGGCAGTGAAAGAAGAATATTGTCCCCTCTTTTGTGAATGTTAATGAAATAAATACGCTTATGATCAATGTAATTAGGTCTTCCCATGCGTTCCTCCCGCTTTCTTCTCTTATCGGAATTTTGAAAGCAGCAAAGAAGTGAACTTAAACTAGCCTTAGACCATGAGAAAGAGCGTTTTGCGTGCAACAGCAGTTTAACAAAAAAAAAAAAAAATTTTTTAATCACGCAAAACACTACCGTTTCTCCATGACTAGAACACTCGTCAGAGACAGTTACGTGTCAGCTGAATAGCCATTACGGGCATGAAATCCCGTGAATCGCATAAAAATCTATCACTTAAACATTTAATTATTTACTAAATGTAAGTTTAGTTTAAAAAATTGTACCCAGCTATATACCACTGTCTCCAAACGAGGTATATGATCTCGATTGATCGGTTGTTTCCGTGTCGAATACGTTTCGCGACTGATTGATAATCAGAACTCATCTCCTAAAGGATTTTCAAATGACACTCTTTCGCAAAGAATTTGATTATTTTCGGTACCAATCGAGATTTTACGCGTTTCAGGTCCAAAATTCTTTTAAAATATCGTTGGCTGATCCTTTTGAAATGCCAGCAGTACCAGCAAGATCTCTCATTGTTAATCGTCGATTTTCGAATGTCAAAATCTTTGATTTCGTTGACGTGGCCTTCATCAATAAAAAATCGAAAAAAAAATAATATTTTTTATGTCGTATCAACCAAGCGCAGGTGAAACACTAATGACGTCTATGATGTGAAATTTGACACAGATATCTGTCACAGTGCTACCAAATTAGAGAAATAATAATGCTGATATCCGATATACTCGCGCAGTTTAACTTGAATATTGGTCATACTTTTTGGTCACAGTATTGCAAAAATTATATGTAACAAAGTGCGAATATCCGGCAATAATTGAATAAAGTCCCTCTAGTTCACATATTTTTAAATTGTTTGCCTTCAATATCAAACATATTTATAGGGGGTGGCCATTATTTAATTAAAAAAACAAAAGGTTAAGAATTATTAACCAACGTTGTGCAATGAAAACCCTTTGTACTAATGCAGTATTGCTTCCAAATTTGATTATACTCTCTATAAGAAACCTGAAAATCCATTCACTTCAAAGACCCATTTTCCTGCACCTACGCTTTAATCTTGCAAGCTTGAAAGCTTTGTGGCTTTGCTTCTCTTATAAATTCTCACATTTTGCTCGTTTCTTGCTATTCTTGTCGCCCTAGTTTGCTTGTGGTATAAGACTATATTAAGTGCGGTTTGAGGTAGTGCCGCCTTTTATTACATCGATCGATTTCAGCTTCGTCGTCAGTTCGTCCGTCTATCCCTTGTGTATTCGCAACTTACGGCTAACAATTTTCGAATTATTTCGATAAAATTTAGTACATTGACGTGTTTTTGCCGAAGGACGGACCGCTATTGAAAATGTTTCGGATCGGATCAATTTTTCGACCACTCCCGACATAATGCCTTATTTTGGAAAATCGCCATATAAAAAAGTAATGTAATTTTCAGAATTTCGCGACAAAATTCGCGTTTAGTAATAGTATTTCGGCATTCTAAATTGGTGGGAAACTTTTGGGTCGGCTGCGGACATTTTTTGAACACCCTTTCATGTAACCCGTCAGCATACAAGTTGCAATTTTTGAGAAACTTGGTGCACAGAAACTTGGTGTGACAGTCAAGGGATGAAAGTAATTCAAAATGATTCGGATCGGGTAACTTTTTGGATCTTTTTAAAAGTTGTTCCTTTCTTCAGCGAGAAAAACGAAGAGTTCTCCTCTTCCATAAGAGTTTTTAATTCCGCTACTGCCACTACGACTATTGCGTCCCTAATTTCGCTTATTATCTATGGATTTTCATTTAATTTTCATCTAATGTTTTATAGTTTCTTTCCTCACTGAAGCTTTTTTGACGAAATTTTTTGGCTCGCGTTTCGATTGCAAGAATATGGATGTTAAGAGTACAAAATTCATTTTTAAGTATTTGCACGAAATACAGCAAAAATGAGTAAGATCTATAAGCGATACAGCGATAAACTTGTACATAAATAAATCAAATTTCTTTAATTTCTTTTCGATGTGTTTCTAAAAAGTATCGTTCATCAGTGTATGGTATGTTCATGAAGGTAATACTTATTTAATTGAAGGTGCACACTTACGTCTACATACATCTGACTTGCATTGGTGGTGGTCATGTCATTTTTAATATATAGATAAATAATAATAATAATAATAATATTTTTTCACTTTTATTTCATATTTCCTTCAGTTTTCAATTTCAATTTTACTTTTGTTTTTTATACGTCGATTGTTCAAAAGCTATGTAAACGTCAGTGTTTTTATATTTCTGTGTATGTGTGTTAATGTGAAGGTGACATTATATGTGTATAATATTATTATTATTATTATTATTATTATTATTTTCTGTCATTTTGTATGGTAAGCGGTTTAGTTTTCATTACGAAATTAACTATAGTCGCGGTTTACTGTATTCCAACTCTTCTGTTGCTTGTTATTAAACAAAAAAAAAAAAAAAAAAAAAAACAAAACGAAAGTGAATTTAAATTAGAATAATATCTGAAATTGAACAACTTAAATAAGGTCAAAGGGTGTTTGTTTTTTTCTATTTTTTTTTTTTCAATTCAACTATAGATAGATACATAAAATTAGACTCCGTTATATAGACGATTTTATTTCAAATTTGTTATTGCATTTTATTAGCATTTTGAGGTTTTTACCCTATTTCTTGTCTTAATGGTGCTGCTCAATTAAAGTAATTTATAATCGGTTTTTTTTTTTCTTTCTTTTTTTTTATTACCATCAACAACCATCAAATACGTGCCGTTATTCCGAATTATTTGGTATCAAGACAATTACCTAAGATTTCAAGGTTAATCGTATAATAAAAAAACATATATATATAGACATATATATATCATTCTAATTTATTGTGTAAGAAGTTCTTAATGTGTAAATAGAGGAAGAGAGAGAGAGAGAGAGAGAGAGAGAGAGAGAGAGAGAGAGAGTATTATAAAATGGATAAAAAGTTAATTTCAATAAAAACTTAAACTAATAATATTTTTTTATTTTTCACTTTATTTACTTTTCTTTCACTTCACTTTACTTTCTATCACTTTTTTTTAATACTAAACTGATATATATATATATAAACTTACTTGTTTGTATTTGTAGTGTTGCAAATATTCCCGCAAAAAACGCATCGAATTTATGACGTGTAATCAGCGCATATGGAAGCGATGGATATTGACAGTGCCGCAATAACAATACCCGTCATTGACACCTCATCAATAGGAACAAATGCTGTCAGTGTTAATCAAAGCAATAATAACGCAAATAGACTAAACAACAGTGGTAGTAGTTCCAGCAGCATTAGCAGTAATAGTAGTGGCTATGGCGGTAGCACTACCACAACACCTACCAATAATTATGAATCACAATCGGCGCCCACCACGCCGGTGGCTATTGCTGAACCATTACCGAATACAACAATAGCAACAGTGACACCTTTCATTAACGAAGCTGTACAAACAAAAGTTTTCAATCAATTACAAGAACAACAACAAACATTACAACAACACGTACCGCACTTACAGAAACAGCAGCTTCATCATCATCATCATTTTCATCATCAATATAAACAACACCAATCACCATTAACTCCAGCATCACTACCCACAAGACAACAATACTACAATGCGTACGATTATCATCAACAACAAACACATAATCTAGCCGCAACGCAAGGTGTGGGCGCATCGCCTTCATTTGCTGTTGGCAGCGGTGTAGAATCTTATGATAATATGCTATCCTACGCTGGAGCTGCGTCCTATAAAAAATCATCTGATATAAATTATGAACGCGAGGCCAATCTGAAATCGACTCAAACCCTTTACGACAACAAAACAATGGTAAATATGCAGCAGCAACAACAACAACAACATCAGCAGCAATTTATAGGGATATCAAATATTCAAGAAAAACAGGGACATTTTTTAAACCAAAGATCTAGTAACATTTCTTTAATAAGTAACACAAATACCAATAACTCTAATAAACCTCAAGCGGCGGCGACGCCCTTTTATGCTCAACCGTTTGCCCAACAATACAGCTGCTCGTCATATTATGATAACTTTCATACAAAAGTACCGATGACGTTGTCGGAATATCATGAAAACTACGATCAATCATATCAACAACATAAGTTCTATGCAGCTGCCAAGACACAAATTAAAGAAGCCGCCGGGCTGACTAAACCTTACGCGACTGGCTCTCACACAGCACAATCATTTTATAATAGCAATACGACAAATCATGCATTAACGCCACCTGCCTATGATAAATATTTATATTCACCGAACTCTTTAAACGCGGGGGGATATCATGCCAATCGTGTTGGCAACGAAACGCCGCCGGAACCAAAAGCATATCGCAAAAATTCTGGGAACTCATCCGGCTGGCAGTGGCCGCTAGACAATGTAATCGGCAATAGTCGCCCTTTGCCGCCATCATCTGCGCTACAACAACCACCAATGCCAAGTGCTGGTCATATTCCCACAGCTACAGTAGCACCCACACACGCCGCCAGTTATTTGGCATCAAATCCTACTAGCCTACAGCGAGAAGCCACATATTATTACAGAAATACCACAGCTGCTTATCAATCCCCTTCGTTAGTGCATCCTAATTACCAACCACAGCCGTATATGAGTCCACCAACTGCTAACCGTAACCTATGGCATACCTCTCATGCCCTGCACAATGAACGTTTATCGCACTCCGTGCCACAGAATGGAACCGAAACTACTGGCCCTTCTCATGTTACCATGCACACAACGCCATATTTTCCCACCAACACATCAATAGTTTCAAATAATCGTCAATCATGTTGCTCTCAAGGTTTTTCGCCTCAAAACTGTTACTATCCTTCACGATTGACAGTGCCTCCTCCACCGCCTACTGCGTTACGAAGTGCAACTACATACATGCCACCACAACAAGCTTCCTCGCAACATCTAACTTCTCTAGGTAGTAGTTGTAAATACGGCAGCGTTCAAGATTTTACAGTGAGTAATAAAGTAAAGAACCCAACTGATCTCTTTGTAGGGCCGACAACCTATGAGACACAACCTTCGCATGGTTTGCATGCCCACAACTACAACTATTCAACTCCTGTCAACGGGAATTTTTTTAGCCCAAGTAATCATCATCAGTCAAACTTGACAACAGGATTCAACGGCCCAGCAATGACCCAAAATCAATCGGTCCACCCAAATGATCTCAATTTTCCACCAAACAATTTTAGCAACTACTTATCAAATCCACTAAACCGTGACACTTCATATATGAATAATCACAATGTGGAATTGCCACAACCTACATTCGGATCGACATCAGCCAAAAGTGCCTTACTGGATTATCGAAAACATTTACAGACACCGTCACAATCACAACACCAACCTCACCAACCTTTAGTAACTGACGATTATTATCTGAATACTTCGAGGGACCATAATCAATCGGCAGATTCTAGCAAAGCTATAGGCAATGGAGAGACGTCGTTGTTTCATTTTGATATTGAGCAACAAGGAACGGTAAATATTACTTTTAATCCGTCAAGTGAAGTCACCTCTCCATACGTAAGCGAGGATAAAACCGCATGTGATGACGTTAACAAAAACTTAAGTTTACGTGATTTCATAGCAAACTGGAATGATGACGAGGAAGACTGTGCAGCCAATGAGCAAATAATGGCTAATAATTCAAATCACTTCGTGACCAAACCGACAGAATCGGCCGATTGCGACATAACGATCACGCAGGAATTAGAAAATTCAAAAAAACCGCCCCCAGGGAAAAGTCTTAATGAAGAGAACAAATCGTCTGATAACGGTCTACTGTTAGGAAATATAACCACCGACTTAGATGCCTCAAATCAATATGTAAACTTGCCCGATATTATAATTGATATTGAAAAATCAACAAATACGATAAATAATTTACACCCGGACAATTCGAAGCTGCAGTTAAATCTAGACAACTTCGATGTAGAGCAAGAATTAGATCAGCTACAGTTAAGAAAGTATGGCAATAGTACTGAAGCAGAAAGTGCTATGACCTTCAGCGAGAACTGCGACGTTGCACTTACCGATAAAGCAACAAATTTAAAGGTTAGCGAGAATGAGCAAAATTTAAGCAAAGACCTTAGTGTGAACACTAAGGAAGGTACGCATACCGTCCTCTCACCAGCAATAACACGCCCTTTGTCGAACGATATTGAGCATAGCGTTGAGCAACAATTTTTAAATGATATTGAATCGTACGACGGTAGTAATAGCCATCATTCTAATGAATCGGCATTTGAAAAGGAATATGAAACTTTTATTAATCGAATTAGTAGTGAGATCATTGCAAAAGAATTTAAACGTCAAGATGCCAGCGATCAAGAATTCGAACAAAATGTTAAAGACTTTTCAAAATTTCATAAACGTAAACGCAAACTGAAACATGTCGAAGACGAAGACATAAAGGAGGATCAAGTGTCGAAACAGCAAAAAATACATCCGCAGCCTGAAACAAAAAATAATTCAAATTTTCCACAGGTATACACGCGAAAACCGCGTTTTAGAAAATCGCGCAAAAATATTTTACACAGAAAACGTAAGCCCTCATCAATCTTCTACAGATTAATGCATCCCTTGAAACGATCCTTTCATTTCCATAAAACAAAACCGATACGTCATTATTTGAACGAATTAACTGATAAAACCTTGCCCTTAACCAAAAGAAAATCGCCTAAATCACTTTCCCTTAGTGCCGTGAACACGAAAAATAAGCCAAATACCTTAAAAGTTTTATGTATAATGGCTATAAATACGAAAGAATTTCGGGCAATATTGTTGAACAGTGCAAACTCAAAGTTAAACGAGACGACAGGCCCGCTTAATGAAAATGTTCAGAATTCGTTCGACTCAGTCTATCAGTCAGAAACAATAAATACATACGCTGCCGATGAAGAGCACATTTGTACCGATCCACATTGCGAAACCTGTGAGGTTATTAAAAGTTTAATGGAACCACAATCTTATGAGTTTGATGTTCAGACCAATCAGAATTTATCTGACTCGGATCATAATTGTGACATTGAACCGATCGATCTATCGTCAGAATCTTGTTTTAGAGAAAATTTGAAAACTATTCAACAGATTCCCATTGAAAACGAACATTCCATCAATCAAAATTCTCAAAACTTTTCGGTATCAAGCACTTTCGCGAAATTAACTGAAGCAAATATTGAATCAGATGAACATGAACCTATCATTGAAACCCAGAATCTTGTCAAAATGAATAACGGAACGGAAAATACAAGCAGTTTTCTGGCTCTGAACGAGGATCATGCTGAAGTAGCTGAGGATGAAAAACAACCAACACTTAGTTACATGCCATATAAAACTGAACAAGTCAAAAAAGGTGAAAAGAGTGAGGTTACGAATGAACATAGTGCTCTCCTTTCAGAGATCGAGTTTTCCAAGGGTGACGGAGTTATTGAAGAGCCAATTTGTAAAAATAATCAGCAAAGTAGAACAAAATATTATCAGGCGACAAGCTTTCTCAATTTGGATAAAAAACTTCAGTCTTCTGACGAAAGCAATGAATCATCTTTCGAAGAGTGCAAGACTTCAGCGGCTAATGTAGAGAATAATCAAACAGATTTTGTAAGCAACATAGGAGATGTTGTCTCATCCACGAATTTAAAATCCCCTTCACTTCATGAACAGGCCAACACTTTGCCGTCCTTCGATGCTGCCGATAAAGAACTGTTTGAGTCAGAGCATTCGCAAGATTCTGATCAATTTGTGCGAGAACAAGATTCGAAGAAAACACAACAAAAATTAGAGGATGATAATGCAGCAAGCAATTATTGCAAGGATGGAGAAAATAGTAAAGATAAAGAGTTCAATGGATCTCTTAACCATGGATCACCGGTAGAAAAGCAACATTTCAATTTACATCTGGAGGGGATTAAAGAGTCTGGAAAACCTAGTTCTTTTAATGAATCTGAAAATAATACTTCTAAAGTAGCGAATGATTATTGCGACTCCCGACTGCTGGAAACTTATGAAAAAATTGTGGACAATACAATTGAAGAAATGGAATCTGAAAGTGATAGTGAAGAAACAAATTCTGATACCGAATCGGAAAGTAGTACTTCTCGAACGAGTGACAGTGAAAATGATTCATCATGTTCATCAGTTCCCAGCAGCGGCACTTATCAACGTCAACGTATTCATGAGCACCAAGTAGTAGCTCGAGATGAATCAGCTAAGAAAAAAGTTGCCAATGGCGAAAAAGACCAAACACAATTTGCTTTGATTAAAAGCAGAAAGTATTCAGACACTTATCCCGACGTTGCAATTCATTCAGATTCTGATGTAGAGGTCGAAAGTGATGACGAGCCATCGCACGTTACGCTTACACCTAAAGAGTATAACTTATCTCATTCAATTGAGAAGGACGATGATTCAACAGTATCGGATGCAATTGATGACAACGCCAAACACCCCATTATAATAGATCGTCCCGGTTCACCCGAAGACATGGAGGAGAAAAACGATAACGACGGAATAAATATTATTGTAGGCGGAAAAGAGAACTTGTGTCATTCCAATGAAAGCAATCACAACCACTCACCTTACGCTACAATTTATTTTGAGGACAGCAAGCAAAAGCTAGTTAATAAAAATCAGATACACGATTGCAAGGAATCGGATAATGAATTGAATTTTGAAAGTAATAACAAAAAGTTACATGTTATTGCAGCCAAAGAAGATAAGTTGTCGCAATACGTTGAAAGCGAAAGTGATTTCACGTCGTGTGTTCGTAACGTAGACCTAACGGAAGACCATATTATGAGTTATTCAGAATCAGAAGCATCAAAATATCAAACGATAAAAGAAGATAGATTGCCTCAGCCAATCAAAAGTGATGATGTTCATCTCTCCGCATGTGACGCACTTCATAACGAAGGCAATATTCTAATTAAAGATACGTTAAGTAAAGACTGGGAGACGGAAAGTGATGATGACGAATCACATGCAAATAACGTGACTCCTTCCATGGAAAGTGCTGATAATGCTTCGCTACGTAATTCGCTTTACAATCAAGATTTGCTCGATAATAAATCTCTTCGGCCTGTAGATGAACCGATGCACAATGAAAGTATTTATAGCGAATCAAAATTGAATGAACGTCAAGAAGACAACAACTTGTGTCAACTTGTTGGAACCAATGATGAATCAAATGAACAAAAAAATACAACGGCATACTTAAGGTCAGAGAATGCCATTGAACATGAAAAGACATCTTCAAGAGTTAATATGTCTCCGTCGCATGTATCAAAACAAAGTTACGCAACGTGTGAGCAGAATAAACATGAGAACGTGCTAGAGAATACTGAGCGAAAATTAAATAAAACGATGGACGCAGAGACTAATTCGCAGGCTAATTATGAAAAGGTAAACAGTCATAATTACGACGAAATTAATATCGGTGCTTCAAACGATTTCAATTTACTACAATGTGGGAAAAATTATAATGACTCAACCTCATGTGTGTCGGTATATAATGAAAAAACATGTCAAAGCTTGACTAAAGAATATGACTTAATAACTAGCAATGATTCGAATGAGGAAAGTGAAAGCGAAAGTAGCAGTGAGTATTCCAGTAGCGACGAGGAGGAAGACGAAGAGACTGCAAATAAAGATCTGAAGCGCAAAACGTTCTTTCATGATTTGCCTGAAGAAACTAACAGTAAAAGTAACGGTACGGATTGTCAAAATGTCATATTCAAAGGTGATAGTGTGCAGCATTCTATAGAAAATGAAGAAGAAGTCAAATCCCCCCACGTTCGACTACAGACCATTGAAATCAATGGAAAATCATTACGCGACACTGATGCTAAAGATATTGAAAATGAGAGCCGTGTAAAGGAATTAAAAATTAACATTTTCGATGATGCCGGTTGCGATATGTCCTTTCACGATGACAGTAAATCTTTTTTGACGTCGAAAGAAAATCAAACGCTCCAAGAACAAATCGAAAACGTTACAAGTTTAGCTGACAAATGCGAAGAAAATGAAAATCGAGAAAACAAACTAAATGCTTCTCCATTTATTGAGAGTGAAAAAGAGCGAGAGGAAGTTTGTGTGCATTTTTCCGATAAATATAAAAACACTACCAAATTTGGAGAATCATGTAAAGAAGAGACAACTGAATCTGCAAAAGACCTGGACGAGCAATGTGAAATAGAATCGGAGGTCAGGTATGCTAAAATGCCGTCAAAAGAGATGCCAGAAACGGCAAAGACATCTGCTGTTACTCGAGATCATATACAAGAGGATCATAACGAAATATTGTCTCATTCAACTGAAGCGGAGAAAAATGTGACCTTGAAAATATTAAATAACGATCTTCTTGAACAAATTAGTTTATCACAAGTTCAGCCAATTCCTAAGACAGCAGACGAGTTAAGAAGTATAGTCGGTTGCATTGAAGTAAGCGAAAATATTTCAGAGGTTAGCAAAGAGGAAGATCATGCAATGAAAAATGATGACGAGACAAGTGTTATGGAATTAACAGAGAAGGATATGATACCCTTAAGGAAAACGAGTCCGGTCGAGACAGGCAAAGAATTGTTATCTGATGATGGTGGTGAAGCGATTGAAGAAAATCTGCCAACGAGAAACGTATTTGACACTGGTTTACAATACAAGGACGAGGAAACTAACGAACCCATTTCAAAATGTAAAAAAATTGAAAAAATTGGAGGCGATAATTTTCACCTACACTCTTACATGAAATCAAGTAATGAGTTTTCCTTGCCCCAAAATGTTGAACGTTCGAGGTCTCCGTTGAGTGAAGAAAAAACAACAAATCATACAAATGAGAAAGAGAATAAAAGTCAAGATAAGGCTTCAAGCACAATAAATTTGGATCATTTGCTACAGGATAACCATCGTGGACAAGAAGATAGTGGCAGTAGTGGATCGATGATCGAAGATTTTAGAGGTTTTAGCGAGGAGAAGTGTTTTGAAGAAGAGTCCCAAGACTTTAGGGGTTTCGATGATAAAATGTCTTCAAACAGTATTCGTGCAATGAACTTAGATGAAAATGCCTCATTATCAAATAGCTCAGAGTCAACTGTGAGTTCTTCAAGATCTTTGCATAGTTTTTGTACCACGAAATTTTTGCATAGCAATTTTAAAACGTCACTATCATCCGAAATCAATGAATTGGAAGCCTTGGAAAGAGAACTCTCGCATCGAGATTGGAATTTACAAAATGACGAAGATGAAGAAAAGCATATGAAAAACGAAATTAATTCGCAGCTAATTGTCAATGACAATGATATGGAAAATATCAAAAAGATATTACAAGGTGATGAAATCCCGCCAAAAGAAAATGATCAGAAGAATGCTGAGATAGCATTTGTATCAAAATTAAGTGACCTTTGTAGGGCTGCCTTAAATAGTTCCTTGCATTTACCGAATGTTTGTACAACAATTGAGTCAAATCCTATTGACGAGGAGAATGTGGTGGATAATGAATCTACGGAAGTGCTGTTGAATCGTGAGCTAACGGTTGAAGAAGCTTTAGCTGATATGTATCGTCAAGCGGGCATTTTATCAGATTCCGAAGATAGTGCTAACGAACAGGATCTTGGCGATGAGAGTAAAAATTTCGATGATAAAACCACTGGAACTCAGGATGTTATTCTTATAAATTTACAAGAAATCTTAAATAGCGATAATGATATATATGTGCTGCAATGCGATTTGAATGAAAATATATTAAACATAATGGAAACATCAACGACGTCTTCACCAATTCAAGAACAGCAGCAAAACGAACATATCGATGAAAATATTACGGAAAGAGTAGAGACATTATTAGCAACTCAAAATGAATCGGAAATTCATATTATCAGTTCAGATTCTGAATGCGAAGAGGTTATATTATTAAGTGATGAGGGTGAAGCGGAAACTATACCATTTATCACAGATCATAACCTTTTAGATGAAAATGTATCGTTAATACATCATGAAGAGATTGTACCTGATAATTATAAAGAATTTTTGCGAGAAGAATTTTTCAAATATTTACACGAGAAATATGTACAAAAGAATATATCAAAATATTATCATGCTAATCGAATTTTAAGAAAATATAAAAAACGATACACCAAGCAAAAGAAATAAAATATTTTTTAAAAGAAAAACAAAAACAATAACAACAGCAACAAAAAGAACCAAAACAATACATTCCATACTAAAAAAAAAAATGATACGAGTAATAATTGATAATATATGACCAAAGATAATTTTTTGTTTGAATTTTTTGTTTTTCAATTTTTTTTTTTTTTTTTTTGATGTAACATAAACCAAAGATAAGAAAATCACCTGCCTTCATGACCAGGTAATACAGAATCTTTATTATGGTTTTAAGTTTATTAATTAAACATTTGTGAATCTCGATTTTCAACACAACAAACACACTCACACACACCTACATATATACATACATCCATAACATGATATTTATCCATATTCTCATAATGTACGGAGAAGAAATGATTAAAACACCAATTGATTGAGTTAAGCTAAAGTAAATATTCTTTCCGTTAAGTGAAAAGAGGTTCTCGGAGACTCAATTTTTATAAAAGCAAAAACAAAAAAAAAGAAAAAAGACAGTCGGAAAAGAGTTAAAGGCTTCGTGGGGTTTGACTTTGAAACCGACAATAATCAAATATGTTTTCATACGAGTATGCAAGCTCTTTCAAACTTATAAAAGAATTCTGAAAAATAATTTTTAAGACAGTAAAAAAAATAAATAAATAAATAAAAATACATTTATTGCATTTACATTTACGTAACAAATTCCCCCTATATAGTAAACTAGTAAAAAAAAAAAAAAAAAAAAAAAAAAAAAAAAAAAAAAAAAAAACAAAAACAAGTTTAATAAAAGTGAAAAATTATATTCGTCTTAGGGCGAATCTAAAACACCCACTGCCCCAGTAATTATAAAAATTTTATGTTGATTGATCGGGACGATTTTTCCGGAAAATTGTTCCTCATTGTCAGATATTTCTTATTGAGGGAGCCAAAGAAGCTCGCAGTCTGAGTCGGTGCCTGATGTGTGCTGGGCTGATACCTGCTTCTTGTACGTTGAAATTCAAGTGTGTGTTAGCTGAATCACGTCCAGGAAGTATCGATAATGCAAAAGCAAGAGTATGTCCGTAACAGTAGCACGCGTAGTTGCGATAACTCTAAAGCCCTACAGAATAAAAACTATGACATAACGTGACGCAGGTCACGTTGCCCACTCATGCGCTTTGTAATTATTAGGTGAGTCTGGTAGTGGTAGCGTCGCAAGATACTTCGGTGGAATAGGCGTGTAAGGACTGACTACTGGGTGCGGACCCCTTCGGCGAGTTCTCATGGTGGTTGTAGCTATGCCCAAACATGGAGAATATTCAATAATTGGAGTTTCGTGATAGGTAACGTCTTGCCCAAAGGCAAAGGTATGGACCACAACCAAACTTCCATGTCTGGTATTCTAGTTTTGATATAGGCCCTCTCACTTTCACCATCTTCCAAGATAAGGCGCGTCGGAAATCACTTTACAAATTACCCGATGAAACTGAGAATCTCGTCGGAGTAAGCTTTGAAGATAGGTTGCAGACTTTAAACGTGGAGACTCTCTCTGTCCGATATTTTTATATCTATATTTATTCCCATGGCGGGTTAATAATATTATTGTACGTAGATTTCCTTTCTTTTCTAGTTCTTTCCTATATACAGCTATAACGGGCATATTTCGAGAGATATTAGTTATATTTTCCAACATGACATGTATTAGGTCTATTGCAGATATCTCTCCGTTTTTAGCCTTTTAGTTAAGGAGTTTGGATCGAAATGGTTTGTTGAGCTGCATCAAGCTATTTCGCAATCCCCGCAATGTTGCCAAAAAGGGATTCCATTCGAACATGATCTTGGCAGTATCGTCTTCGATCAAAGATGTTCGCTATAGGGCGCGGCTTATTGGAGAGCTCGAAATCACTTATTTGAAATTTTCCAATCCATCTTCTGCATGTTGTATCAGAAACTGCGGCTTTTCACCAAACCCTTTCAATAAATTTCTACACACTTCTGTATCGTTTCTTCCTTATCGGAATTCGTATAAAATACATTGTGGGCAAATGAACTTTGTCAGTAGCCATGCGTACACGATCGCATTTCACTTAATACTAACTAACCTCTAACAAGGACCTCTTTTGATTCATTTGCCAGGTTTGTATGTCAGTCAGTAATCAGTAATGAAAAGAAATTGTTGTAACCGAAAGGGGCAGAACTTTCTCGTAGATCTGTTATATAACGTACATGCCTATGTAGGCTTTTGCGTGTGGACAATGAATGTAATAGGTGGAGAACGGACGGACTAAAGAGAGTGACTTTAATACAATTAAAATGTTTTCGCTGTCAAGCAAATAAAAACTCTACAAGCTTTTGTTTTATACGCACATCGTGGTCTTACAACCTAATTATTATAAAAAAGGAAGTGGGTGTAATAATAATAATATCAGAAGTCTAGATGGGCAGTTGCAAAGAATTTTTTTTTTTTTTTTTAATTAGAAAAATCAATATATATATATATAATACAAAAACTACTAAACGGGCAGTTGCAAATTTTTTTCATTAGACCAATTGTTTCATAATTTTATTTTAATAAATTTTTAAAAAAAAAAAAAAANCATCAGTTTTTATATATACACCTAAAGTGCGCTTTAAATGTTGTTTTTGTTAAGATATACTTGTAAATACGAAAAAAAAAAAATAATTAATATATGAAACAAAAAAAAAAAAAAATAAAGGAAAAAAATATTTTAGTGAAATGTTATACTTATGTGAGAAAAGATGTATACATATATAAATATTTTTACATTTATTATAAAACGCTATAATATTATCAATGAGGTTAAATTATTTTTTTATTATTTATTTTTCACATTTTTTATAAATATAAATATATAAATGTTTAAAAAATCAAAATCATTTATAAGATAGATTAAAAAAGAAAAACAAAAATTAATAAACAAAAAACAAGAAAATTATATAATATCTTTGCCTTGCCGGCTAATCTTGGACATCCACTACTTTAAAAACTTTTATATAAATTCTACACCTTTTTATTGACAGTGGGCGCAAATCGGAGTTTTATTTATAGCAATTGATTTACAAAGACAAAGTTATGAAAGAGTAGCGAAGGAAAGAAATCCAAGTCTTAGACTAATCAAAAATATATATATATGACAAGACAGGTCTCGTGTTACGGGATAAATAAGCGTCTTAGGTAACGCGGATAAACGGGCGATACCGCGTAACATTAGCAAATTTTTTAAATCTTTTAAAATCAAAGTGATTATAAGGCAATCAGATAGGAGGAGCATATTAGGTTATAATAATTTCGAAAATTTAAGAGGATACGACCAAAGATGAACAAACCTATACCTTGAGAAGAGCCTTTAGTCTTCTTTTAACTAAAATTTTTTTTCATGTTCTAACATAAAAGAAAGCTACTTAAGTGAAAAGGCATCGAGAATAGACAAAGGCGATCTGAGGGAAAGAGAAAATTATGAAAACATGACTTTAAAAAATTAGGTCCAAAATCTTGGTCTGCCAGAAGAAGTGTGCTTATCGTCTACTGATTAAATTTCTTGTTTCCATTGTTGTAAAAATATATTACTGAGAGGATTAAATTTGCCCTGCATCACTGGTGACGCAAACTATATTAAGTTTGTTCAGCTTACTAAATAGACCAACTTTTTATTATGACAATCGGTTCAAAATAATTTTGTTTGCATTCGTCTGATATCTCGTTCACCTGTTTTTGTGTTCATCCTATAGGTAAACATTTTTGAGATTTTGGCAAAGATTTGATACACTAAAGTGTATCAGCCCAAGCACAAATGCTATCGGAAATTGATTAGATTGATTAACAATTCAACAAAAAAATAACAACAAAAAAATTCATTGGTAATTGGTTGGAAAGAATAATTTAAAATATACCAAGTTTGGATTACGTAGAAGTAAATTCACCTTTTCTCTGCAATTGAGTATATATTTTTTTTAGAAACTTTGAACATTCCTATAAGTTATGTAAGCAAAACTCTGCAACAGCGATAATCTTAAACAGCGTAACGGTTTCTGATCACTTTACACCTTCTTGTTCTTTTTTCTGGTTGTTACCTGCAATGGCACTATCGTCATTGCTTTACTCTTCTCTATCTCCCTTTTTTTGTCCCCCTCTCTCTCTCTCTCTTTCTCTCTCTGTCTCTCTTTATTAAAAAAATTAGAGAAAATTAGAGAGATCAACTCATCAAGTGGTTTCTTAAGCTTTCTATATTTGAAGACAAGATTGTGAATATTTTGCCCGTATTGCACTCCATCCGGTTTCTTTTACAGTTCTCTCTCTCTCTCTCTCTCTCTCTCTCTCTCTCTCTCTCTCTCTATCTATCTCTCTATATCTCTGTCTCTCTCCGTCTCTCTCCTTATCTCTCTGTCTCTCTCTCTCTCTCTCTCTCTCTCTCACTCTTTGTGTCTCTTTCTCTTTAGAAAAAAAATTAGATATCTTAACTCATAAAGTGAGATCTTAGGGTTTCTTTATTTGAAGACAAGAGTGCTGATGTTTGCTCTTATTGCACTCCTTCCGATTTCTTTCTCTCTCTCTCTCTCTCTCTCTCTCCCTCCTTTTGAAAAGAAATTAAAAAAAGAATAGGATAAAATATAGTTTGCCTAAAGCGATTTAAAAACTTTATATGCGCCATTGACGGGACAATATGTTTTGTGATTTCAATAAAAACTCCTTATCAAAGGTCTGTAAAAACTTGCTTATTAAAATATATTGCAATATAACCATTCAAGTTCATTTAATCGGTTTAACTCTTAGGCTGCATGCCTCACAAGATTGTGTGCTGATCAAGCAGTTTTTCCAGAAATTTGACATTAGATACGACTTCTTCTTCTTCTACTTATTTCAAATAGCAGCACATATTAATATGAGCTGAATGAGCAGATTATTTGGGATTGGTGTGGGTGTCATAAGTGGAATGACAATTCTAGTATTCTGCCTTCTTATGGTGATGTTTCTTCACATTCCCCATTAGTGCCTGCGCAATATTTAATTTTAAAACGGAATCAAAAATTCACTCGCTCGTAGCGTATATCTACAATACTTGAAATCGTTCGATTTGTTGACAGGACTTTTTATGCAAATGCGTAAACTAAAATCGTATAGAAGTTTTTTTGATAATTGCTAGGGAAACCTTCGCCCGATTTAGCGGATTTTCGAAATCGATGCGGATGCCTTATTAAAGAGAAAGTAAAATTCGAAAAGTTTTAAATTTTGACCACTATTAGCTTATGCTGATGATGAGGGCGGGAGAAAACATACGAACTTAAATTGACGAAAAGAAGAAAAAGAAAAGAAGGAGAAATAAAAGCACAGTTATATCGATTCTATTCTTCACGCTGATCAAGCATATCAATTCTCCATAAGGTGTGAAATGCGCGATTATATGCGTTACAAACGTTTGGGAAATTTACCGTAACGTCTGGAAGAGGAGGTATAAGTAAGAATATAAAATGTGACAAATTTCTCACAAGAACAGATACGCATTATAACGAAAGATATATTTGATAAAAACACCTCAAATCGATATGATATCACTCAATGTTATGACTCAAGTCAAAAGACACAGTAAATTCGATATATATTTTTTTTTAAACAAATTTCATCTGTTTTTGATTTTTCGATCAAAAAATAATATATTTAAATGCGTTTTTCGATATTTAATATGAGATGAGCAAATAGAGCAGGAAAGGGAAGAGATTTTCTACTGATCCGCTTGAATTTTTTAAATTCAAATTTGCTTTATATCCAAGTTTTTCGATGAAAGCCAATATAAATTCGTAATTACGACATGCTATCCTTCACTATCGCTCACTATTGTCTTAGAAAACTTACATTAAGGAGATCAAAAAAGAATTTTTTTTTTGTCTAATAGGAAAGGTTATGGTATGTACACCGGCTAATGTCAACATATATATATATATACATAAGAAAATGATTTGAATATCAATGAAATAAAAGACAAATTTTTACCTCTAGAAGCTGCAACAAGTTTTTTGGTTTCTTCTATTTAGATTCTCCCTTTCCCTCTTTATATAGATGATAGATTAAGTTTTCATCGTTTCGGTTGAAAAATCTTGTAAAAAATTTGCCTTAATTTCATTCATTACAATGGGACATGACTTACCATTACATACTCTACGCCACTTCGCTTAATACAGGTAATCATATAAAGACTTTTCAAAATGAAGCCTTATATTGGAAGCAATCCCTTTGGAACCGTTTCCAATAGCTTTCGGGCGGACACAGGGACAGACAAGCTTAGATCGATTCAAAAAATGATTCTCTGAATCGTACGATATAATAAAAGATAGGATGTTGCATACATTCACACCAACTTGATACATCGTTTTAAAGCAAGTGGTGTAGGGTATGAAAAAAAAAATTTACATAAAAATAATATAAAATTTTATAATGCAAAAAATGTATGTAATACATATTTAAACGATTACATCAAAATGTTGAAAGAAATAAATAATATTTTTAGCTCAATTTTATGTAAAAAATTTAAAAAAAAAAATTGAAAATAAAATCTATTAAAAAACTGGTATTGAGGACGAACAATATATGTATACTTATAAGTATTAAAATACAAAAAAAAAAAAGGTAAAATTTTCAAAATATTACACAAATATGATTGTAGTGGTCTTTCTTTTTTTCTTTGATTTTGAACACCCAAGGATATGGTTCTTAAAATATAACAATAAATAAGGATAATATTGCTTACTTGTAGATTATATGCATTCCTTTTTTGTGTTTTTTTTTTAGTTATTTTATCAACTTGATTAATAGAAAAAGAAAGAAAAAACATTTTAAAGAAGTTAACGGACCAAGCTTTTAAAATGTATATAATTAAATGTTAATATTTAAAATAATTAATGCGTAGATGTATAGTTTTGTTTTATAAGTAAGATACGCTTATTTGTTTAGTACAAAATCAAAAAGAAAGAGATAACATTCGATTTTCGACGAAACTCTTGCACTTACTTATCACTTGTAGTCAACTTTTTAGAAAAAAAAATTCATATCGCAAACCTACCTAAGAGGGGGAAAAAAAAGAATTGCATTTTTTAGTAATAACTTTTTTTTTCATTCGCCGAACTGATTTAGTCCATTTCTCCCCCTAAATATATTAAGCTCTTTATTAATTCAATCTTTTACTTGTTCTCTCTTTTTTTTTTTTTTTTTTTCTATACCATAATGAATGTAACAAAAAGATGAATAAATGATTAGACTTAGGATGAAAAAAAAGAAAAATGAAAAAAAGAAACAGATGTGCATTACTTATGCGGTCTTCGTAATCCATTTTCATATACTGCACAAAAACAAAAGAACAAATTTAATATAACCTTGGGTGGTGGTTAACTATATATATATATATATATGCATATATGTACGACATGAAAAAATTTTAAATTCAATTTCAATTTTTTTTTAAATTCACATTTAATTTAATTAAATGCTTTGATTCATTTACTACGTATACGTTCAATATTAGCAGAAAAAAAAAGTATGAGTAAAATAGTTTTTAAAATCAATCAATTGAAGTTTAATACACATAAACATATTGGGTAACCAAAAATGTTTTCACCGTTTTCTAGCATGAACGAAAAAGTCTACTTCAATTGTTCAGGTATTTACTTAACACAATATGGACATAAACAATTGGCTCCAGTGAGCCAATGAAATGAGAATCGTTTAAATGTTAAGAAAGGTAACATTGATCATAGATTCTAGTTGCGTCTGGTCCATTAAAAAACTCTTTCCAAAAAATTTCTTTTTTCCCTTAATTGATTGTTCTTCAGAAATCAATTGCATTTGAAAATATTATGTAAACTGATGAACAAGGGCCTGGGATTACATATCTTTTCCTTTGTAGATAGAATTCTTACTTGCATTAACTACATTAAGCATAACTTGTGGCTTCTGTTTGTCATTTAAGGCTTTATTCGGAAATAGCACGATTCTCTTTCCATTTGCCTCTGGATTTTCTTCCTTTGATGAACTTTTATTGAGCTCGAGAAATTTCCGCCATGTTGGTTTCTTTAACTTTCACACACATTGAGCAAAGCTTAAAAGTTGATACGGTTCTCACCGTAATTCAAAATTCTATTAGAAACAAGTAAAGACATTATAGCGTGCTGTGCCTTGCGCTTTAAATACCCTCCAACACATCGCTTAATACAGTTATTCATGTAACGACATTTCCAAATAAGACATTAAATGGAAATTGGTTCAAAAAGTGGTCTAATCCGGATTAGCATACCAAAGCTCATCAAAACATCTTAAAAATTGCAATCTGTATAATACCTCGAAATATCTCGAAAATTGTAATCTGCAAGATGCACACAAGAAGCCAAGATGGACGGACGGATAAGTTAAGATCGATCGGTACAACGAAAAATGGGCGAATTTTAAAAAGTTTTAAAAATGCAATTGGCAGAACAGAAGAATACAGGACAGACAGACAGACTGGCAAACTTACAACGATCGGTACAATAAAAGGTGGACCAATCTCAAAGGCACAGAAAGACATATAAGCGTTTAATCGATGGGTATAATAAAAAGTGGATCCATCTCCAGTCCTTCTGTCTGCTGCATATGTCCGCAAAAACTTAATATATCCTTGTACCACAAGTGGTGTAGAGTATAAAAATGTTTTCTGTTAACTTACTAAAGTTTTATATAAGTGAATATACGTTAGGCCGCTACAAATTCTCCGAGTTTCCGAGTTTCTTAGGAGTTCAAACTAGAATTTATTTTATTAAGCCTGTTCCTACTTTGAGGAACCCGCCCAAATCCGTGCTTAATTCATCGTTTTGACCTCAACTTATAAAACCTTTCGGGAGCTGTTTAATTTGTAACTGCTTTTCGACTATCGATGGCTTAGCAATCAATGATTTTAAACTTAAATGATAGACATTCGTGGCTAACATTTAACGGAACTTGAAAAAAAGTGAAAAATGAACTCATTTTCTCCTATCTACGCAAAAATTGAATGATTAATTGACAGTGTGACTAGGAAAAATTTTAAAAAATATGAATAACAAAAAAAAAGATGGAAACTTTTTTTGAGTATTTGATGTACTATATATATACATACATACATACATACATACATATATAAAGTTATTTCTTTTAAATGGAAAATATTTTAGCGAAACGTAGAAAACAAATATTAATTTAATTTAATATTTAAAAACTCCACTGACTGACTTTGATCATTTCTAACATTTTCGATAACGTTTTCGTCAAATTAATTAAGATTTGTTTTAAATAAGTATTTGAAAAATTAAACAAAAAAAAAAAATTGTATATCAAAAGCACGTTTAAGTGTTTAGTTTTGTGTAAGCAGAATACACAAAAAAAAAAAACCAAAACAAACAAAACAAACAAATAAATAAATAAAGAAGATAAAGAAAAAAAAAAATAAAAAAAAAATTACTGTATATTATTTATTTATAATTAAACACATAATTAAAACTTTATATGTGCAATTCGTTTCGTATTCCTTGTAAAAAAAAAATCTGGTTTTTAAAGATCGCCTTCTACTTTAGTCATTGCATTAATAAGTGAATTATGAGAAAACAAAAGCAAAAAACAAAAATAAAAATAAAAAAGCAAAAAAATCAAATAATTATATGTATTTCTAATATCTTTAGATATCAATTAGTGATAATTTTTTTAATTGCATTACATTTAATTGCATTGATTCAATTAATTTATTCATTTGATCTTAAGTGTTTATCGTACTGTATCATGTTGTTTTCAAATTAGCGAAATGAAAGGAAAGAAAGTAAACTCTTAAATGTTGTAAGAAAAAAAAACAAAAAAACAGAAAAAAAAAAAATTATTAAGGATTTGTTGAAAATAGTTAAAATAAATATGTTTTTGGTGTCAACTAAATAATAAAACAATTTTAACATTTTTCTTTCATTAATCAAAGAACAGTAATAAAAACAAGTAAGAAAATTAAATTCGGTCAGGATCGAATTTTTTATACCCATCACCGTTATCTTAAAAACGACAAAAGAAGTAAAAGACTTAAATTTTCATGCTCTATAGTATGGAGCGGGTGAAACTGATTTTTCTATTTTGAAAAAAAAAGTTTTTGCCATATAGGCATGTGGACGTTGCACGCGTGTCGTTGGAAAAGTTTAAATCACTTCCAAATTCGTTTGCAAGTTTGTAGGCGATATCTTTATTTTCGCTAGTGGAAGAATGTTTACCACAAATACTACAGACACAAGTTTACCACAATTGCCACAATACTACTACGAAAAAAGACAGATGGACAGACCAATAAGCGGACATGTTGAAACTGGCCAAGAGTTTGTATGCTTTATGGGGTTTTTGAACCTTGATTCTGCGCGTTGTTAAGGCATTGAAAAAATAATTAAATAAATTGCACTATGATATTGAGTAGGCGTGGTCAACTTCATTTCTGTAGAGGTTGTGTGACTTGGCCCGTAGTATATACGTTCAATCTTTTATAGATTTGTCTGCTTGAGTTTCTGAGTAATTAGAAAAAAACAACTTTTTATATGTCTTGGAAAACAGAGGTACGCTGTAGGCGTGTCCTCTGACCGAATTGGCGCATTTTAAATACCTGCGCGCACGAATTCCCCATGTTTCTGCAAATTTGAAGTCTCTCTGTTCATTTTTACAGCTGGAAGAATGTTTATAACAAATATTACAAAGACGGACAGACGGACATGCGTAAATCAATTTAGAATTGAATGCTAATCCAGAATATGTGAACTTTGTGCGACTTCTGAGGCTTAATTGTGGGTGTTCCAAACGGTTTGACCTCACCCTTCAGTGATGGATATAGAAATCGAAGGGTTTTTTCAACTGTGTGACCGCAATCAAGTGCACGAGAAAGCAAAATGCTTGCTTCAAAGTTGTACCAGAGCAATTAGAGTAAACAAGAAATACACTTACTGTGGAAATTTCAAAATTTTGGTATAAATAATAGCTAATCCGATGTCAAAGTCAGAGTCTGATTTAGATGTAGAAGAATAAAATATTATTTTGACTACATTAGCGTTTCACTCTCTAATTTCTATCTTCCTGTAAACGGAAACTTGTAGCGCCCTGCAGGACCTGGAGACCCAAACTTTCTTCCCAAAATAGCCTTTGAGTCATCGCTTGCGTCTCCAGAGTTGCATCACAACATTTCTATATTAAGTAAGCATCTTTTTGACGAGATGTCTGTCAGAAATTTTCTTTCATGACTGTCGTTTCAAACTTACTATGCCTGAATTATAACAGATCACTATATGATGCAATATGAACTAGGGTCATTCTTGGTGTAATAGAAATAAAGGGTCATTCTTGGTGTAATAGAAATTGTTTGTGTGTATATGCAATATGAATTAGGGTCATTCTTGGTATAATAGATAAAAAGGGTCATTCTTGGTGTAATAGAAATAAATATAGAATCATGTTTTATATATAATCAAAATTTTAATGGACTTACGCTAGACACCTGGAACAACATCGTCTTACATTTTTGATCTTTGTAAACTCTTTATTAGATTAGAAAGCCCTTACCGCCTTTCCAACATGTATGAACATGCGAAAACTGGAGAAAGCAAAAGGGTTCATGAGACCAGACGCATTCCAACACTCTCCTCGTTGAAACTTTTTATACCCTACTCCACTTGTGTTGCAAGGGCATATTAAGGTAAGTTCTGATTGATATAAGCTTGTGTTTCCAGTTGTCCGCCTGTCTGTCTTGTGTTCGACCTACA
Organism: Glossina pallidipes; assembly: GCA_000688715.1. Lineage (NCBI taxonomy): Eukaryota > Metazoa > Arthropoda > Insecta > Diptera > Glossinidae > Glossina > Glossina pallidipes. The sequence continues at coordinate 786,652 of KK499873.1, read as the reverse complement.
GTTGAACCGCCAAATCCGCGATTTAGGGTTAGGTGGAAAAGATTGACTTTCAAAACTATTTTAGAAAAAAAGAAATTGAAGAAAAAATTGACGAATTGACACCACTCGCTTGTTAATCCTAATCTCGTTTCACTTACATATTCAAAACCCACATTGAGAAAATCAAGATCAAAACATTTACAAGAATTCGTCTTGGTCACACTATTGAAACACACTAACGGATCCTTAAGAAAGCCACCTCTCCAATTCGCAGTTGCAGATAAAATCTTACGAATCAACATGTGCTTCGTTAATGTCAAAATCTTTGTAACCGAATATTCGAGGGATTCGTACCTTGGGAACATATTATCAGTAAAATGATTATTAACCGTTTGAGTCCCAGACGATTTTGAAAAAACGCTTTCGAAGAATCCCAGACAGCGCGATTGCGCTGCCTGAGTTTTACGTCGAGAAAGCCCAGATAGTTTTAAAATAAACGAAAACCAGCGCGATCGCGCAGGTTGGGATTCTTCGACAATTTTTTTTCAAAACTGTCTAGGTTTTCTCGACATGAAATCTGAACAGCGCGAGCGCGCTGCTTGGTACTCAAACGGTTAATGGAATAACCATTTAGAAAAAAACAAGAGCCGATAGTCTTAGTTGCTAGCGTTTATCATACTTTTACTCCAAGAATTTATTTTTTCGGTCTAAATAAATTAATGAATTAATTAACAACAATAATAATAATAATATTTCAAGGCAAATGAACTTATAATCGCATTTTGGAGCTATCGCTAGACATAAGAGAAACAAATGTGTTTTCTCGTTACAGTTATTGTGACCTTGTGCCAACTGGGTGTTGTAGAGCAAAAGTTAGAATAACACTGTCCAATATCATTTCGATACAAAGCAAGGTTGTTAAGTCACGGACACCGCAAACGAAAAAATGCTTTTAACTTGTGACGTACGACGATTGTAAATCTCATAATTTTTTTGCTGTAAGTCGCGTCAACTTAAACAGCAAAATTAATTAATGAGTGCAACCACATTTTATTTATTTATTTATTTTTTTTTGTTTTTTTTTTTGATTACAATCTTAATATTTATATCCTACACTACTTGTGGGTACAGTGCTTGTAAGTTTGCGCAAAGGTATGTAACGTTTCAAAGGATTTAAAATATACTTTTATTGTACCGATCAATTTGGAAAGATTGTCTGATTTGATTTGATTTTGTCTGTCCATCTGTCTTCTATCTGTTCATGTATTTTTTCTATTCAATCTGTGGGTCGCTTGTTTCTATTGAAAATGCACTCGATTGGACCATGGTTGAATTCAATCTTAACCTAACGCTTCTTCTTGAAAAGCTCATTAAATGAAACGAAATCGTAAAGTAACAATATGTCGTCATTCTAAATTGACGTAAAAAAATTGGAGCAGATGAGCTAATATATACAACTAAGACAGAGTAAGCCTTTGTAAGGCAAAAAATTCTAATTTTGATATAAAATCTTTGAATTAGAAAAGATTTGAATTAGATAAGACTATCATTATGGCTACCATGAAAAGTATGTTTTTATGTAAATACAAGTTCGGCATTGCCCGACGATAATGTTCTCACTTGGGTTTTTTTCAGACTACGAGCGTAGTCTTAATTTATTCCTTATCATAATTACAAGCAAGTTATCGAAAATATTCCTATTTTCTCTAAGGGCAGAAAGCAAATCCATAGGTTTTGATTTGTTATTTCGTTTCCATTATTAATAATGATTACAGTTACACCCACGCGGGTTTTTAAAATTCTCAAGCTATACTTTAAGCATATCGGGTTATTGAATTATCGCTTTTGTGCCTTGTGTAAAGTTAGTGAGAAACTTTAACATATTATTTTCATTCCCGAAGATTTTAGCTTGCGAACGTTTCGCAAATATATTACGACAGTCCATCAATTTGACGGGTAAACTTTGTGAATCGTCACACTCGCAAAACTCAAGATGAGTAGCTGAAATTCGGCATAAACATTTCTTGATGGATTAAGAATATGTGTTTAAAAAATGAACTTGATCTGTTCACAAACCCGCCCACAATGTAGAGGAAATTAAAACAAACTCGAAAAAAACCGTGAATTTTTTTTCAAATCCTTGTCTATTAGCTTTGAAGGTCGACAGAACCACAAGCATGTTAAGGGCAAGAATGGTCGCGATTCGTTTTTTAGTAAGCCAAAAGTTAACGGTTAAATAAGTGATTTTACGCTTTTAAAAAAGGATACGCGAAAAGTTTCGAACAAAGGTCGTTTGCGAAATCACGGTTTGGTTTCTTTTTTAATGTGAATCAGTCAATCAGGGGATGTCCCCTTATTCGTGTAGCACGGTGATGGGTAGGAAGAGTTGAAGAAAAAATGCAGAGATAGGGAGGTGGCAATGTTATGAGTGCCTTAAACGGTCAGTGGTATGCCTTTACCGATTAACTAAGCACCATTGCAACGACTTAAATAAACTCTATTGTACCTGAGATTTGAACGCTTATTTTGCCCTGTTCATTTTTCAGTTATCTTCCATAATTTAAGTACCCTATTGAATAGTCTTAGCCAGCACATATATTACGACTTTAATTGTTTTATGAAAAAATTACAATTCTTTGATCAATTTTAGTGTTTGACATTAATCAAGCCAATATCTTTACAATATTTCGGTGCAGCTCTACACTCATTGTACTCATTAAACTCTGCAAGTGGTGTAGTGGTACAAGGGTACATTTTTTTTAATGTGCATATATGCCACATCCAGAACGACTTAAGATAGACTTATCTTTCTTTAGAATCCCTTTGTGAATCTATTTAAGCTTGTCCGTCCGTCCGTCTTGATTTCTTGTATTCAACCTATAGATGGAAAATTCTTGATATATTTTGATTTGAAATTTGGTGCGCTTACTTATTTTGTCCTAAGGACGAACGCTCTTAAAAATGGTTCAAATAGCACCATTTTCTCAACAACTTATCTTGAAAAGTCATTATGTGAAATAGTGTAAGGTACTTACTCTTTTTACTTGCAAAAAGCTTTGTGAAGATTGCTTCTCTTACCTCTGGAAAAATTTCCTTTGACTATAACTAGCTTTTGTGATTCAAAACTCTTCAGATCGGTGCAAATAATTTCAGTGCAACACAATTGAAGAATAAACGCATTTTTCATCTTGTTCTCAATAAACTTTTATTTAAAAAAAATGTTTTTCCATTCTTTGACATCTTAAGTATAAATTTCTGCTCTTAATGAGATTATTAATACAAGCTTCAAGTTACTTTGGCTCTAATATTTTTAAGTTCTTATTAATTGTATTGCTATTGAAAAACAGGGGAGCGAGATAACGTGAGAAAAAGTAAGAAAATAAAAAAAAAAATTGCTTTGCAGTATCTACCAACAAAGAATCGATTCATTCATATGCGAGTGTGTAGGACTTTCATTTTATATTCCTTGCCAATGATAATCTTTGGTTTGTATTAGAATATTTTTTCTTTTTTGTGTTTTATAGATATATTTGTGTTCTTAGAGAAACATAATTTTTTTTTAATTATGAAAAACATAATAATTTAAACTCATTCATATTTTTCAAAGAAGCATTTTTTTAAATCCGGCGGATAGGTTACATAAATGTAGTGTTCATTGTGCCCAACTTCATTTTGTATGATCTCGTGTGTGGACGAGGAGGCGCGTAATGATTGTTGTGAACCGCTTACATAACGTTGACGTGATTCGAGGGGGCGAGGTATAGTATTATAATGTTTTACACCTCCTGCTGCGGTAGCACCACTAATACCAGCCAACAATGAGCTATCACAGTCCAATTGTTGCGAGTGATGATGCGTAGCTAGAGAGGCTGCATTTGGTCCTATATTTGTAACGCTATTAACACTGGTTACAGCAGTGGTAGCCATAGGTCTATTTATATAGTCGCGTCGGTCTAAAATGTCCTGTTGGTACGCCAGGCTCGTGGTCGGCTGATGACGCAGCGGTGTCTGTCCAACGCCTACGCCGGCCGACATTGTAACCGTAGGGGTACCCGGCCGACGCTGATCGCCTATGTAACGTCGAGGACTGTGGCGATAATCGTATAGCACTGGTTCGGGGTATATATCGTGCCCCATCTGTGCCTGTGTTTGTTGTTGCTGCTGTTGATAGTAGAATTGGGTAGTGTTCGGAGGCCCGTCGCTCGTCATACCATGATGAATGCCTGTAGTGGGAAACTCTTGGTAATGGTATAGTTCTTGCGTGTGGGGTTGTGCGCTCTGTGGCGGTGGCTGTGGTGGGTAGGTGCTGCTGAGGTATACTTGCTGATGATTGGCGGCATTGATTGTCGTCTCTTCGGAACTGAAACAAATAACTTGGTTTTGATAAAGATTTTCTTAAAAAACAAAACCACAATAAATCTGCAATAACTTACTCAAATAATATCCATATAATGTAGTAACAAAAACAAATTCCCGTGGATAAAACGAATACTAAAATAAGTATTAGACCCCAAGGAAAGGCACGTGGTTCTAAGGGTCCATCTTCCCAATAACGCTCACAAGTTAAATACCAACAAACTGCTTTATTCATTTCATCTGAAAATTGCAATAAGCAAAGGCAAAAAAAAAAAACAAAAACAAATTTTCAAGGTACTAACCTTCCATTTCCTTAAATGATTGATCGATCATTTGTAAAATAAGACCACCGATACAACTTCTTACCAGATATTCGCATTTAGTTCTCAATTCACTAAGTTCTTCCACTTTACAATCGGCTCTAACCTTTTGCATACCGTTCACTTCATCATTGAGAGTTTGATTATTATCTTCTCCAGTATTGTTAAAGGCTTCGGAACTATCGTTATTTCCTTTTCCCGGGTTCAAATTTTTCGCACCGCTATCCGGTGACTCAGAGTGATTTTTCCTAATTGTTTTTGTCGCTGCAGTAGAATGCTTATGAGATGTAGCTGAAGACGTCGTACTATCAGTCGGATAGTGCCTTTGCTGCGATGATTTTCCGTTATATACAAATGAATTCTCGTTGGTGTTCTGATTATCTGTAAATCCCAAAGAATAGTTAAAGCTCCATCTGCATTTTAATCTTTATAATTACTTACCAGTCTGTTGAAATTTTTTTTGGCCAATTTGTTCCTGACATAATTGACGATTTTGTACTCTAGCCGCTCGTGACGCACCAATGGAGGAAGTTCTATAATTTACTTAATATGAATTTCGATTGTTTTTTTTTGAATCCCTTTAGAATAAATCTAACCTTAATGGTAATATACTTAAATAGGCTAGATTTGCTTTAGCTAATGCTGAATTTTGACCAAATGAATCGCCCCATACTTCTATGTCAGTGCTTATGTGCTGATCGCCTATTTTCAAGCTAGACGACTCTTCTGTCTGAAAAACCTCGCAACGCATTATATCGCAAAATTCCGCCAAACAAACGGCATCTTCAGCCTTAAAAAAAGAATTAAAAAAGTATTGTTTATTTTGAATTTTGAGGCTTGCATATAAATAATCTAAGGGAATTTTTATACATCATTTATAAAAGAAGGGGAATATTAAGTTCTGTGCGAATGCATGCAGCCCAGAAGGACTTGAGGTATATCCACCTTTTATTATACCAATCGATTCAATATCACTTTGTAAATCGATGTAAGCGTGTCGGTCTGTCTTGTCTCTTGTGTTCAACCTACTTTTGAGGTCCTCTATGATAGCCCATAGAATACGTAAGGACATTTTTATCGTTGTATCTGTTGCAGTTTATGAACAGTAAACAGAAAGCCCAACTTTTCAGGTTTGATAATGTACGCGTGTCCTTTGACTGATTTGGCCCGTTTTCAATGCCACCTTCCATATAAGAGCTTCTAGTGTTTATACAAACTTGGGCTTGGAGTAGTAGTATTTTTAACACAGTTCTTACAGCGAGGGACATGCTTAGATCGATTCAAAATTTGATACTGATCGGGAATGTATATATATGTATACATATATATATATATATATTATAGAGTTTTTAAAGCTTGTACACATCTAGGTGCAAATGTTTCGACACAAAATGAATATATCCTAACCGCTGACGGTGGATAAGAAAAGGTCTGTTGTATTGTAGATCACATTGAATTGACCATAGCTCAAGTAATATTGTTACACAAATCGATCCGACTGGAAATTTTAAAAAGATGGCATATAAAAATTTCCTAGATATTAATATAAATAATCCAGATATAATTATATCCAGAAAATTGTTTAATTAACCAAAAAACAAGTAAAAACTCTATAGCGAGGCATCGCGAATCATTAAATATCCTACACCAACGAGGCTTTCTATGTGAAGTAGTAGTGAAAAAGTGGTCTTATCCGAACCATTTGTAATGACGTGCGTCCTTAACCCAAAAAACGACGATGTACCAAATTGTATCGAAATATCTCAGAAATTGCGACGTGTAGATTGAACACAAGAAAATTAGACGCACAGACGGAGAGAAAAACATAAATTGATTCAAAGAGTGATTCAGAAAGTGATTCGGAATCGATTGGTATGGTAAAAGGTGGGTCTATCTCAAGTCCTTCTGGATGTTGCACACATCCGCACAAACTTAATGTAATCTTTTACCACAAGTGTTGTGTAGAGTACATAGTGCAAGAGTATTTCTTGCATTTTAAAAAAAAATTTGACCAAAACCAATTATAAGATTTTTCATACGTGTATAAAACAAAAAAAGAAGAAATTAAAGTTTGATGGGAACAAGTGCCTCTAAAGTTAAAAGGGATCTTTTTATGCCATTTTGTTTTTTTTTTTGGAAAATTTTGGAAATCAGTATAGCATGTGCATAGCGTGGTGAGTGGGTACCCGAGGCGAATGTAGTTTTTTTCTTTACCTCATTTATCGTTGTTTTATGTCGGCTCTCAAAGTGTAAATCCAAAAATTTCTCTTGATAGAAACTTTTGCCACACAAACGACACGTCCACTGTGTGGGTCTATCACGCTTTTTTGCATCTTGTCGTGGTGCAAATAGATCGCGTAAAGGATGCAAAGGACATTCCAAAGGAAGCTTAACCTATAATTTAAAAATTTCCTTTAAAAAATTTCAAAATTGTTTACAAAAACAATGTCTTATTATACAAACCTGATATTTATCTAAAATTGGTGTCCATTTTGAACGAACTATCTTGCGTACTAAACGACTGCTATCTTTGGAGCATAAAAATTTTATAACTTGTGTTTGAGGCCAAGGAATCAGTAATAAAAAATAGATAACTAAAATCTGCAACAAAAAAAAAAAAAATATATATATATATATATATATATATATATACGCATATATAAATAAAATGGAACAAGTTAATTTAATTCTTTAAAATTAAATTATCACACACATAAATGTACAAACGGAACAAACGGATACGAGGTGCTAATAAATTTGTCAGTGGTATTTAAATGCCGGAAATGACAATACAAGCAAACGACAAGACATGCATGTATACATACGTGCTTATTAAAAAAAATAAAAAGGGTGAAAGTTCCTAACCATGAAAAGGCAAAAGTTTAATCTAGAAAAAAAAAGAAAAAGGAATGGGAAATATGTCAAACACCGCAATTGCTGACATGCTAACACCTTAACGCAATGCTAATTTATAGACGAAATGCAAAAAAATAAGGAAAAACAGCATATTAGAATGGCGTAGTATTTGGTTCGCGTACATGATAGTTAAAAACATGCAATTGTCCTCAAAACGCGGAAACACCATGTGACTGACTTGTGTCTTGCAACATGCCGTGTACTAAATGATCAATAGCACACATGAACTGTAATTTTTTACATTTTAGGGTCAATGGATAGAGAATAACAAAAACAGTATACGGTATTTGACCAATAAGTAAAAATGTATGAAACAAACACATTGCCACGCATACGCATACATGCTTAACACAATTTCCGAATGGGAACGCATACGGAGCAAAGAAAAATCGATAACATGCACGTTAAGTATAAAGAAAGGGAAAAATGAAAAAAAAAAAAAAATTCTATACATAAAATTATGAAAATTAACGGATAGAACAATTATTTCTTGTACGTACCTCTATATTAACAATTTTAGAATCCATACATAATAATTTTTTTATAAAATTACTTTTGATAATATTAACACTATAAATTCTTTTAAGCAAATTAAATACCAACAATAATGTTTTTCCCTTTTCTCTATCTTCTTAATAAATGAATTGTTATTGAAATTTACTGCTTAGTTTGAATTGGTATTAATATCCTGTTTTTTTATCTATTGACATAATGAAATAAAAAAGAAAACTTTATTTCATTTCACTAAATGTGTATAACGTCTATAACGATGTGAAAATTCCTTTACTTCCTTTATTTCCTTTACCTACTGATGGAACCGGGATATGAAAAATAATGATATCAAATAATTTCCCAATTTTATTTTTACTCTCGAAAAGACCTCGATAAGAAGATACAGCAAAGTAAAACTTTACTCTCAAAATACATATGCATGAAAACACAAAGCAAACAAAATGTTATTAACGTGCGCAGAGAATATTTTTTGTTTATAAAATATTCACGACTTCAGATTCACTCTCTCAAAAGGAAAAAAAGAGAGTAGAATATAACGGTAAATTTAAAAAAATCCGTATTTATAATTAATGAAGTTATAATGCAAAGAGAAGTTGCAATTTATTTGCCGAACAGCTGTTGCATTTTATTGGAAGTTATCAATTAACTGTGATTGTTTGATGTATTAAGAAAAGTAGAAGCAGAATTTAACCAATCAAAGCTAAACACGCTTACTATCAATTTTGTAAAAGAAAAGTTTAATATTCAGTTTCATTATCTCTTTCAAATGAATTAATAAAAAAATTGTAGATAATCTTTTAAAACTTTTTGAAGGAAAGAAAAAAAAAAAACCATTCAAAACGTGTCCATAATCTACGCCAATAAAAAAATGAAGTTCTTAATATTAATTGTTATTGTACAAATTATCGTCTGTCTATTCGAAACGGCTTTAGCTGGTAGAGACTTTTATAAAATACTGAATGTACGAAAAGGAGCCTCAACCAATGAAATCAAGAAAGCGTATAGAAAGTTGGCTAAAGAATTACATCCTGATAAGAACAAACATGATCCGGATGCCTCTGTCAAGTTTCAAGATTTAGGAGCTGCTTATGAAGTCTTATCCGATCCTGATAAACGGAAAACTTATGATCGTTGTGGCGAAGAATGCGTAAAAAAAGATGGTGCCGATAATGTAAGGACTTCAGCTTTTCTGTGAATGCAAAAATTTTTAGTTGATTTTATATTATTTAAACTAAGCTACACCTTAATATAAATCATTAATTTTTAAATTCTATTCAATTTAGAATGCCGATCCCTTTGCCAGTTTCTTTGGTGATTTTGGTTTTCATTTTGGTAATGGAGACCATCAACAACACGATACACCTAAAGGTGCTAACATAGTTATGAATATGTACGTTACTTTGGAAGAATTATATTCGGGTAATTTCGTGGAAATTGTTAGAAATAAACCGGTTTTAAAACCGGCGTCGGGTACACGTAAATGTAATTGCCGGCAAGAAATGGTTACCCGTAATTTAGGACCGGGGCGCTTTCAAATGATACAACAAACAGTTTGCGACGAGTGTCCTAATGTCATGTTGGTTAATGAAGAGAGGACACTCGAAATTGAAATTGAAGCGGGTATGATTGATGGGCAGGAGACGCGTTTTGTAGCGGAAGGTGAGCCACATATGGATGGTGACCCCGGTGACTTAATAATAAAAATTTTGCAAACACCCCACCAACGTTTTCATCGTAAAGGTGATGATCTTTATACTAACGTTACTATAAGTTTACAGGTAATCATTTCCCTCAAATTAATCAATTTGATAGAAACTTAGTTGTTCGTTCCTTTAGGACGCTTTAGTTGGATTTACAATGGATGTAACTCACTTAGATGGTCATAAGGTTAGCGTAACTAGAGAAAAGATTACCTGGCCTGGAGCACGCATAGTTAAAAAAGGCGAAGGAATGCCCAATTATGAGAACAACAACTTACACGGCAACTTACATATAACATTTGATGTAGATTTTCCTAAGAAAAGTTTGAATGAGGAGGAAAAGGAACGTAAGTATTTTAACATCTAACAAAAAGAAAGCAAATTTATCTAATATATAAATATTTTACAGAAATCAAAAGCATCTTGGGACAAAACTCAGTGAATCGTATTTACAATGGACTGTGAAAACATTAACATTGCCCATACGCGAAGGTCTAACTCAATGCTGACCTGTGTAAAGACTTTAGTATAAATTCTGTATGTAATGTACATTAGTTCTCTCCAAGCGATTATTTGCAACAATTCTTGTTATAAAGAATGTTTCTTTAGCTTGGAATAGTCCGTCAATAATTTCCCCACTTTATGCCCTATTTTAGCTTTCGAAATTATATAAAAAGTATCATTAAAATATTTTAGAATATTTTTAAATTGTGAAAGAGACACAAATATAAAACGTGCAAATTTAGAAAAAGTTTTTTTTTTTTTTTTAATAGAACTAAAGCCTTGTCAATGTATAAATATACACAAACTTCGCATCCGTAAATTAATACTTCCGAAATTTAATGTCAACAAAGGTAAAATTAAGTAAAATTTGTCGTATGGACATCTTGCAAGAAAATAAAAATAGAACTGAAAGGAAAATGTAAAAGCAAACATCATGCCATAATAACATTTAATGGGAAAAAATCTTGCACATGACCACAGGAGTTATATATAACCCTGAGAAAGTGTAAAATTCAAATAAAAAGGAAGGTATGGAGATTGAGGTTTCATTTCTGTGTGTCTACAACGGGACATATAAATGTATAAATGTGTAATTTTAAAAAGCAAATCCATAATTTTACTACTGACTATTTTAAAAGTTACCATTAAAATAATTTAAAAAATAAGTTTTTTAATTTTTATATTTTTTTTTTTGATTTAATCACCAAGTGTTTCAAATTTGACAGCACTTACGATTTCCTTTTATATCTAGCAGCTTTCGTATATATGCTTTCCAATAGAAAGCAGCTGATCTTGTACTTAGATTTTAGCAAAGAGGAGTGTGAAAAATTCCTTTTTTTCTGAGAAATAATTCTAAGCAACATTTTTTTTGGCACCCATAAGCACCGCAAAGTAAATTTTACTCACACAAATTATTCTCTTCAGTAACGTTTTTTAATGAGAAATAAACATATGTTTAAGAATCAGCTGTTTCAGTTGTATAATTACAGATGTGTTTCATTATAATATTATAATCTTTTTTTTTTTACTCTGTGAAGTAAATCGGGCGGGCATAGATTTTCAGCGGTTGCAGCGGTTGTTAAATTAAGTGATTATTACTAAGAAAAACTTGAAATTATTGAAAGAAATATTTACCAATAAAGTCATTCTTGAGTAGTGCAAAGTGCCTTTTTTTGCTTAATTACCGTACAAAGTATTAATCCGTTAGTGCTAAGTGGTTAAATAATGAATAATTTGAAAACATAACTTTTTTTGCAAAAGACGCAACAACAAAAATTCAGGTTACCATCTGTATTGGCGAATAAGTCAAGGTTATTACCAATAATCTTACATTTAAGTAGACTGTTTGTTTTTTCGCTTATATAATACGGTAAGTAAGTTGGTTACTTTTGACTTGGATGTTTTATTTAATTATATGTTAAAGTCTTAACAGTTGTTGTCATAGTATATGATATTAAAACTAGTTTTAAATTTGCAACTTTTCCCTCTCTTCCCAAATTTCATTCATATATCCATTTGCTAATCTTTAGTTGCTTGCTATGAACAAAACAATGGTTTTCTTAAATAAGAAAATTACTCATCGAACCTTAAGCTCATTTCAAGACTTGTGCTTAAACCGACTTATCTTATTTAATGACTCAATATTGCGTACGATAACAATTAGCATTAAATGTTTTTTAACCTTTTATTCAGATTATAACAAAGCCTTTATATATATTAAATACATTTTCAGGCATTTCATAATCAAATGTATAAACCGAATAGACTTGAAATTAATTTTTTACTTAATATTGCAGTGATTTATCTAAGAATGTAGTTGGACACTGTTTTGGAATACAGTTGTTTCAGGATGAGTTTACGTAAGCATATAGTCAAAAGTTTGGACACCCTCAACTTACAATGCAAAGAAGAAGCTTAAGTGGGTGGAATACTTTGTTAGCCACTTAGCTGCGATATTGAATTGCAAAATAGAGTAGAGATTCATTTGATGCGTGTACATACAGTGCATCGTTTTAATATCATATTTTCCCACAATTTTTCAAGATTTCTTAGGTAGTCGCAGAAGAGGCTTAAGAATATATTTAAGACATTCTTGTAGCAGTTCGAGAAAGTTTCAGATCACTTATCACCTATAATTAACGCAGATCCCATGCAGTACAATCAGCGTGAATCGCAAATTCGATTTATACATTTGTGTCTGCCTGTCCACTGAAACCAACCTTAGTAAACCAACTTTATTTATTCCTTAAGAGAACATATGTCATCACTCCCATCACGTTAAATTTGCAACCACTTAAAATTTCGCAAATTATCGCAATATTAAACAAGTAAAAATATTAAAGGGGGCCACGGCCCAGCATTAAATGCCCTAAACCATTTCGCTTCACACAGTTACTCATATAAAAACTTTTCAAAATGAGGAGGTGGGTGAAAATGTGGTCCGTTTTGATTTTGAATAGCGTTCGCCGTTGGGCCAAAACACATCGACGTACGATATTTCATCAAAATATGTCAAAAATTGCTGTAGGTTGAATGGAAGAATACAAGATAGACTGACGGATAGATAACCTTAGATCGATGGGTACAATAAAAGCTGGGTCTATTTCTTCAGTTCTTCACAGTGTTTTTTACATCCGTAAGAGACAGTGTGAGGTATAAAAAGAAGATAAATATGGACAGGAAATGGACGTAATCCTGGGTGAATTCGATTAGAAAAAGTGCAAAATGCTTAGCACATTCGACTTTCTCGACATTGTAAGAATAAAGATGAAATTCGTATACGGATCCCATTGCTTACATAAATGCAACTTTTTAGAGTATCTAATATCGGACGCTTACCCTAATTAATATAAAGTATGCACAAACTTTCTCTTATGATAAAGTACAAATACTTTTATAAAGAAGATAAGCCACCACTTGGTATAAAATATGTTTAACAAAAATACACTTCTCAGCGATAAGAACTTTAAACGTTCTGCGATCAGTCTGCTTACGAGCTTTGTATCGTTCGGTAAACATTTTTTTTTAAATTTAAAACAGATTCGAAGCAGTTATAAAAGTATGTAAATAAATGTTGGATTCTTATATATTTGTCTTTAATTGTTTTCTATTCTATTTGTATATGAACTTAATACTTTAAGGATTTATTTATTAAAAAATTCATATTTACTTCTGTTTCGTTATCAAAGTGGATTTAAAATTAACAGTGAAATATAAACTTTGGCAACGTAAAAAGGCCGCAAGATATCAGTTAATAAGTTAATTACTCTTCCGTGTGAATTCTTTATTTTATTTGTTTTTCTTTTTTTTTGCCTCTTTCATAAACAAATAGAGAAAACGACGCTTTAAACGTTTTAATAATAACAAAAAAACAAAAAAAAAGAAAGTGCTTAAGAATCACAATTTTGTAAACAAAATGGCAAACAAAGAGAAGATGATATCGAATTTTGTTATAAGCAAAATTTACATAAAATTCGCATGACAAACTAATTAATTTGCAATTGAGCAAAAATTGGTTAGGCTTTGCTGAACTCGAATGTGCAACGAATTTAGTGACCCCGCTATTGCCAAAAACAATTACTAATAACCTGAATCAGATCTGTTGTAGAATAAGTGGTTTTTATCTGATCAGAATTGCAATGACTCAGTTTAATCTATTCAAAGGTATTTATTACGACATGCTTTACCTATAGGTTCGTGTTAGGTATAAATTTCATAGTTAATTAGTTTTTCGACACAATTTATACGTTAGTAAAATTTACTATGATCATCTCTCTCACATTTCACGATATGTTGAAGTAATTATTTGAAAAAGAAGAAGGAAAAACAAGTGTATACGTTATAGTTGGCATAGTATGCCGATATTTAAATACTCTAAAGCACTTTTTCTAATACAATTTTTCACTCGTTTTCATTGTTGTCTTATAAAGAACTATATTTCATGACTATCGTTAGGAAGGAAGGAGTGCTAAAAATAGACCTTAATGATCCAAACTAAATATAGCAAATCTTTGATTCAATTTTCACTATAAAATACTAACAATTGGAGCTGTTTTCTTGATTTATATTTACGGACTGCCCGGAAATTTTCAACATACTTTTATACCCATCATCGAAGGATAAGGGATATATTCAACACCCTCAACAAAGCTTCAGAGGTCTCACAGAGCATTAAATTTTGAACGGATTTAAGCAAGTTCGCCTGTCCGTCTGTGTAACATGTATCGTAAAGCTTTCTCTGGCCGCAAAAATAAAAGCTATCGCCCTCAAGTTTGGCTGGTAATCAAAATGGGCGAAATCAGTCAAAGGATACGTCGATAGTGTCACGTACGGTGAGAATACTACTCAGTTCTTCGAAGGCATAAAACTATGGTTTTTGTTTCTTGTCAAAAATAATTTGTTTATTCTTTTGGCGATTGTACAGTACAAACATAACATGAACATGAAAAAAATCGACTGCGTCCACCCATTATTGTAAAGTATCGGAATTTAATATTCTACGAATATAAGTTTCTTAATTGTCTTTATACATTTAAGATTCTCAAATTCTTGTTAATTAGGAGTATAAACTATTCATTAAAATATAGCGCTTAGTCAACTATGCAAGCAATTTTTATTTATTTGTTGATATTTAATTGTTATTGTTTGACGATTTCAAGTTCTATCCCATGTTATCAGAAAATCAATCTCTCGCATGGGAGAAAATCGAAACATTTAGTTTTAAATGCCTAAACGAATTGTTACTTGCTCGATATATTGTTACAGTGATCGACCAGAACATTTGACATTTTATTTTAATTCTTTTAGAACAAGTTATTATCCACAAGAATTTTAATTAATTAAAGTACTTACTGTGGGAATGAATCAAAGATAAGTATGTTAAAAGTTAAAGTAAATCCCTTGGCATATACATAAAATAAGAAGATTTGAAAAGACATAATTTATTCCATTTCGAAATTGATTTAATTTTGTTTTTTAAATTATTTTAATGAATTTTCTAAACTTACATAGTTTCTTTTCATTTATTTAAAGATTATATGTACATCATTATTGCCTTTGTAAGTGATGTGTGTAATTTAAAAAAAAAAGTTCCATATGAAAATGTACTCATCTAGGACCCGATACACATTTTTTTGTCTGTGTACTCCTTTCTTTTGCCTTTGCATTCGTTTTGGCGTTTTTATATAGCATTCTATTTATTACGATGGAAGTAAAGAAAAAGGTATGAAAAGAGTGAAAAACTGGGCTAAAAATCCCGAGTTAAGTAAGAGATTAAATGTGTGTACTTTTTGTTGTAATATGAGTTTTTTTTCACGATCGCTTTGCAGCTCTTTGTTGGTAAAACAAGAATGTAACCTCGGCGTTCTCTACAAACCTTCCTCTCGGCCGAAGAGAGACCAATAGGCAGGCTGGGTGGAGAATAGGTCGGTTAATTAGAGTTTCAGAAGCGCCCTGAGTAAGTTATAGAATTCCCTCCCACATCTCACGCACTAGCTAGCTCAGCTACGGCACGTACGCTTACGGGAGAGTTGCCCTAAACTTTCCATATATAACAGCTTTATAGTTAGGAGGACTGACAGAACAAATATAAATAAATATCTATGTTTATTTAATGTTACAAAGAGTCCAAGTAAATGTATGAAAATGCAATTGCGCGTTTCTTTTATTCAAAACATTTTTGAATAACTTACTAAATATATCGGATTACATAGCACGGCTGGTAGGGCTCTAAGAAATATTCATTTAATCTAGCACGTAGCTATGCATCAACTACAACACTCCACAAGGATGAAATACAAAAGTTAAGTAAGCTGAAGATTTTTAACGTGAAAACTATCTTGGTTTAGGGTACTCGTTAGTAACAAAAACCATACAACTCGATTGCTTGCGCATCGACCTGGACTTCTCGGTCATTGCATTTATAACGAAATATTTTCAGAATATTTTCATATCATCGATGTAGGTATAACAAAGTACAACTAATTATCGTTTTACACGATAGATATGTTCCTAAAAAATTCGTGTAAAAAAGATATTGGCTAAATGGACAAACAGCAGATTGGATACAGACCTAAACTAGCAATTGAAAAGCTCAACAAGCATTATTAAAAAATTCTTCTTAGAGTTGACTTAACAATTTATTTCGCGCTTACTTATGTTAAGCCATCAAGTATATTATAAAATTTTATGCATATTAAACGATGCCTAATTCGGGGATTCCAGCGCATATACGCATATAATCGACATAATCTAATAGAATTGTGAAAAATATAACGCGAAATGGCAATATGCATAGGAGTGAGGAGTGAGAATGAAATAAAATTCACAGAAATATCAAAAAAAACAAAATTCATTAAAAAAATTCCTAGAATATCGTGTTTAAGCAAAACAATTCGTGTAAAAAGAGGTTTATTTTTTCCTTTTTAATTCGTGTTAAATCAAATTTCATGTAAAATGAGATTTAGGCAAAATGAAAAGAAGAGAATGAAAAATAAATAAATAAACAAACAAAAGGAATTTGATAAAAATATTTAAATCTATTAACCCAAAATATAAAACAAAGTTTAATAAAATGAATTAAGTATTTAACTGTTTATGTAAATTATTCAATTTTTCCTTCCTTTATAGCTGGTTTGATATTTGTGATTTCCAATGATCAGGGGTTCAAATCCCAAGCGGGCTAGAGTTTTTTAATAAAGCCGCCAACGTTAGATGCTAGTGCGTTAAGCTTTTAGCCTTAAAATTTATTCGCTGGCTAAATTAATTATAATATTATTTTAAATTTGCCTGTCTATAAACTAACCAAATAAATCCACTAACACGTTTTCATGATAATTTTTAATAAGTTTCTAGTAATCCTGTATTTCCAGTTCTTGAAAATATCTCGATGAAATCGAAAGTTCCAAAAAAATGATGTGTCTTTTCGGTTCTTTCTTCTGCCTTGTGGACATACGTACCCACTCGTTTTTTAATCTAGTATTCTTAATCAATCGAGGAATGTTAATGCCAAATTTCAGTCTCCTATCTTTGGTTTTGCGACCCGTGAAATTGACGAATTTCCGTATTTCTAGTGCCAATACACCCTTGTGCCACAAGTGCTTTAGGGAAAGCGAACGATTCTATGCGGCTTACAGGTTTACCTATAATGCACAAGCACTAGTTCTTGACAAATGCTTTAAGGTCAAGTGTTATGAACACTGTGACGAAGTGAATATTTCATCCAGCGACTGATTTTAAACTTCAAAATTTTTGCATATATCGACTTTTACCGTACTTTACGTACTTTATGGCGCGTGTTATGTTTCGCAATTAACTAATCAATAAAATATTGTTATCAAATAAACTGTTTTTTTCTTTTTTTTATATATATTTGTAAAGCGTTCAACTCACTTTTAGTTAAAGTTCCCTTTCTTTCGGAAACGTTTAGTGTGACGTGATTTTCTTCTTTCTTTGCAAAATTCGAGTATTTGCGTAAAGCAATTTATTTCTTGAAAAGAAAGCAAACCAAGTTAATCGCGATAATAATCGTTATGTCAATACATTTCAATTTAATCGAAGTATTCATAAAAAATCGAAGAGACTTTATCTGCTTATTGTAATTCAATGAATTGATTCATTTTACAACTGAAAAAACTGAACTCTTGATAGTTACTTGATCATGTTATCGATCATTAGATCGTTAACTAACAATTAACGTTACTTGTAATCGTTAGGACACACCTCTAGCCCTGCGTCTGCTTACTATATAAATATATAACAAGAAAGTGAAGATTGTGATTATTTTCCAAATCAAGGCTAGGTATTAATATAATCATTTAAAATATTTTATCAACGATTGGCGGTTGAAAACGTATCGCTTAAGCAATGCGGAATAAAACATTTATTGCATTAATCGTTATATCAATACATACATATATCAGTCCTTGCTTCTGATTTCATACATGTATATGTATATGCAATATTTTATAAAATTTTTATACCCATCTATGGAGATTTGACAGTTCATGGTTATTACCCGCATTTTATGATCACGAAATAACTGCACATTAGGTATGCGAATAAGTGATCGCTGTAAGGGTATTGTAAAAAAATGGCAGGAATAACTCGGTTCAATGTATCGTCTAACAATACCAATTACTTTTCCCATCTTTTTTGCAAATTACGAATTACATGTGAAACGGACAGTTGATCTTTTGAGGTCACCCATTCAAAGACATCAAATTTTTCCAATCTGTCGCAAAATGCTGGCAGCCCTTGAGTGTGTTTTTCGTTACATCGCATATTTTCTGGAAAAAGGACTGCTAGCAGCGACATTGTCAGTAGGTATTTCCCAAAGGCATTTCTTAATGAGTTCAAAGTTCGCCCACTCGTCCATTCGTCCACTTCAGCCCGACGTTGAAAACAAGTGAAAACCCTAGACGGGTCATAGCCCACCATTAAATACCCTACGCCATTTAAAATAATATATTTATTCATATAATGACTTTGCAAAATAAGGCATTATATGAGGAGTGGTCGGTCCGAATCGCATTCAGTAAGTTTCGTCCTTAAACCAAAACATGTTGATGTGCTAAATTTCATCAAAATTTCTCATAAATTGCGGTCTGTGCGTTAAACTCAGCTAAACTAGACGGACAGACAAGCTCAAATCCATTCAAAAAGTGATGCAAAATGACTCTAATGACTCTAAAGACTGGACATAAGTGCGATATAAACGAAAATTTCTAATTAAATTGATTTGAATTTTAGATTTCAAACAAATGACTGAAAATATTTCATTTAATTTTCATTTACGTTGTTGTGTAAATTTTCAGCAAACGCTCCCGTAAACAATTTATTGCGAACCATTTATGAAAATAACCAAGGAATTTATACTTGAAAGTCAATCGAAGACATTCCGTTTTGTCTTTTACATTCTGTCAATAAAACCACTCGGCCTTTTCCTTAATCATCATGTGCTGTGAATGCTGCAGCGTTACCCAACGAAAAGTTTGGGTTTTCAGCTCTGCCGTAATACTCGCTATTTTCGGTATATTACTTGTAGTAATGTGGCCAGAATGGAGTGTTTCTTTAGTGCATAACGTAAGTACGAGTTTTAAAATTCTTTAAGAATTGCTTTTTTTATGAAATGTTCACTTTTCTCTCGCAGAATTTACTCATTAAAGTGGGCACAGATAATTACAATTCTTGGGTAGAAGCACCTATACCCATTTATCTCGTATTCTATTTATTTAACTGGACTAATCCGGAAGACATTACAAAAGCGAATATTAAACCAAATTTTGTTGAAATGGGTCCTTATGTCTTCTTAGAGAAACACTCGAAAGAAAATGTTTCATTTTATCCCAATGATACCGTTTCATACTATCAAAGACGTACATGGTTTTTTGTTCCCGAGAAATCAAACGGGACCTTGGAGGATATGATAACAACTGCTCATCCCATAACAGCGGTATACTATAATACTTCAAATTTCAATTCTCTTTTCTATTCTATTGCATTGTGTTGCATTTGTTATTTAGACGGTGGCGGATCAAATGCGTTATAAAAGTAAAATTATTAAAAAGGTTCTAAATTTTATGTTAAATCATGAAGGCGGAAATTTATATGTCACTAGGCCTGTAAAGGAATGGATATTTGATGGTTTCCAAGACGAGTTAATAGATTTCCTAAGTCTATTTAATACATCAAAAATTAATATACCTTATAAGCGATTCGGTTGGATGGTGGAGCGTAACGCTTCCCTAGACTACGATGGGCTTTTCACTATACATACCGGTGTCGATAACATTCATCATTTGGGACAATTGATACATTGGAATGGGAAAAATACGAGTGATTTTTATTCGCCGCCCTGTAATACTATTAAAGGAACTCCGGGTGATTTATTTCCACCGGAATTAGATAGCCAGGAACCGTTAACTGTATTTGTCACAGATGTTTGCCGTTATTTGAATCTTAAACCGAATGGTTCTACAGAACTGTACGGCTTACAAGCAATTACATGGGAGGGAACTAATGCGACTTTAGATTCCGGGGCATATTATCCCGAACAGGAGTGTTTTTGCAATGCCAACATCGATGAATGCCCCAGAGGAGGTGTAGCGGATTGCAAGAAATGTCTTCATAATGCACCAATTTATGCATCTTTTCCGCACTTCTATTTGGCTGATGAGTTCTACGCGAATGCGGTGACCGGTATGAAACCAGATCCTGAGAAACATAAATTCACACTAGCTATCGAACCCCATACAGGAATACCGGTAGAGGTCAAAGCACGTATCCAAATTAATATGATGATAACACCGGATGATACCTTTGAGTAAGACGAATGCGAAACCAACCGAAAAATGTCAAGTTAGAAAATGTTCACTTTATTTTCAGTGTTTATCGTGGGGTTCAACATTTTCTGATGCCAATGTTTTGGTTCGAAGAAATTGCTATACTTGATGAGAAATTAGCCAACAAAGCCAAAGTAAAAATGAAAAAAAGAAGGAAATATTTAAGAAAAATATATATAATAATAAAAATTATACTTTCATTCCAGTTGGCTATTAATCTTGACTCGTACGGCGTTATTGGTGGGATAATTTTTATATGTTTAGCCGTTACACTCTCGATTATTGGTATTGTTTTAACTATTATGAAAAAATGGAAGCATGTGCCAGACGATGATGAAACTATTTTAACCGATAATGCCGAGAATGCCAATAATGCCGAGAATACGCAATAATCGATACGCTTTTATATCGATAATATTTTAAGAATGTATTTGTTTACTTTTTAAATTCAAAATCATTTTTCATTAATTATATTATTATTAGATTTAAATTTTTCATTTCATTAGCTTTCCCCACTGGCACCATTGTTTTGTCCCAAAATGTATGTAAATGTTACATTCAGGCTTCTTAAGTGAAATTTATTTTTTTTTTTTTAATATAAATTATTTACTTGGTATTTTTATTTTATTACCAAAACGTTGAAAATCTTCTTGATATGTGATAAAAGAACAAAACATTAAATGTTTTTGTTTATAATAAATAAAATTTGCTTTACATTTTTTTTCCAATTACCAAAAGAAAAGCAAACGCATTTACCCATTATAAGTCATTGAAACAAACGATTTTTCGTTTTCACTATATAGATGGGGATTCAGTTAGTGCTCTCTCAACTGTCATTAAAAGGTTTTTGTTAATCTCTGAAAGGTAGAGTCCAATAACTGCATATTCGGCATGTAATGCTTTGGGAATTTAAACAAGGCAATAGCGCTGAGGCAACAGTTGAAAAAATGTGCAGCGTATACGGCCAAGGATGGATAACTGATCGGGCAGTTAGAAATTGGTTTTTAAAATTTCCTTCTGGAGATATGACCTTATAAGGCTTTGACGACAAACTTTGGGCAACATTGGTGCGAAATCCACGCCAATCAACAAGAGATAAAGCAAAAAGGTTGAATACCTCACAATCAATTATTCAATGAAAACAAAATCAATCCCTGATAAAAAAACGGAAGCTATTCATCGTATTCCGATATTCGGAAAATGATAAAAAATTTCATTTTATCAGAGATTGATTCTCTGATAAAAAAACGGAAGCTAATTACCGTATTCGCACATTCGGAAAATGATAAAAAATTTCATTCTTCAGCGCTTTCTTCGCTTCTTCGTATTATATTTCTATATGGATGTCTGTCGGAATTGTCATAAAGCTACCAATGACTACATAATCACGTCCTGTTGCCATCTGCAAAACGGAAAGATACTGTCCTTTAACTTACGAATTTGGATTAATTTAAAGAAGGCTTTCTCTTTTCTATTTTTGGTTTTGGGGAAAAATGCGTTTTATTGAAAAGGACGTTTTTTAAGCAATCAGTGAAAATATGGCCAATCGCTTCTGTTTTGAAAAAAGCTTCTTTTAAGGGTACCCATGAAAGGTTACACTTCCCAGGTAAAGTCAGAAGAATGTCAAGCCATCTCATGAAACAAGTGCTGATCGGAGAGACAGCGATGGCAATACGAATATAGCGCCTCTTTCACATTTATTGCTCGTGTCAGTTGCATTACTGTAGCTAATGATAATAACGTAATCTATTGCGCTATTTTTATCCCGCCAAATAATAAAGAGCAACTATCTGAAGTAACAGTTGTTGAGAACTTATCGATCTTTTGACTCATAGTCTATTTATATTTCATGACAAACAGCATACAAGCAGCAACGATAACTTTCAAAATAAATTCGAATTAATGTAACCCCTCCCGCGAATGCCATTTTTATGCCCATCGCCGAACGATGATGGAGTCAAAACTTTTGCAACGCCCAGAAGAAAACTTCAGAGACCCTATAAATTATTATGTTCTCAATCAGCATCAACATCTGAATCGATTTAATGATCTTCATCTGCCCTTCTGTCATAAACATCCCCCTGGCCACAAACATGACGCTATCGACTTCAAATTTGACACAAACATTGGAAGTTCTTGCACGCAAATTGGCACCCCTGCAATATAACATAAACTGAGAACAATTCAGTTTCCCAAAAGGAAGAATAAACTGAGTTTTCACTCATTACTTACAAACTACACACACAAACTATAAAAATTAAGCGCACATTTTATGGGCGGTGCTATAGTACCTCTGTAAAAATGGAAAAAATCGCCCACTTCTGTCTAATTTTTTTTTTTCCACAACCTTTATGTAATGGTTCGAAGCAAGGTTGGAAACCTCCTTAAAGTACATAAATTCTTGGCCAGTTTCAAATTCCAAAAGCATTTAAGCATGTCCATCTGTTCGTCTGCTCATGTGTATGCGGGGAATTTGCGAAAGAATTTAAAAATTATCCAAACTGGGCGAAGGATATGCCTACAACACCCTCACACATGCCTAACACTCAGCAGAAACTGAACGACACCGTTGCTGTCCACGCTTTTTGCCCGGTTACTCATAAACTACAACGGATACGCGG
This sequence comes from Glossina pallidipes, assembly GCA_000688715.1. NCBI lineage: Eukaryota > Metazoa > Arthropoda > Insecta > Diptera > Glossinidae > Glossina > Glossina pallidipes. Next base: position 763,403 of record KK499873.1, on the reverse strand, counting down.
TATAATTCCCACACTTATTCTAAAAAACAAAAATAGTCGGCCGCGCGCATCTAATAATATAGAGTGTGGAAATTTAGCCTTTTCGTTGCTTTTTAGGCTTTCTTAGGGTAACGGTGATGGGTATAAAAGATTCGGTCGCGAGTCGAATATTTTTTGGGCAATTTTGACGTATTCAAAAAAACTGCTTTATATAGCGCGTATTAACCAGTATGAGACAGCATTAGCAATCTAATTTCTTAACAATATGTTTAAAGGGTTGCCCGCCTTCATATATATATATATATATGGAATTAAGTACTGAATCGTAAGCTATAATAAATAAGAATTTTTTTAAGACCAGTCCCTTAAAAATTTTGCTTCTAATTCTAAAAAATGAATGATTGATTCGTTATGCTTCAAAAGAACGGCACTTGCATAGAAGCGAAAACCGCACCTTGGATAATGTACACCTCTTCAGTTACATCAATCAAAGTGCAACCCCAAACAGGCAAATAGCCTTAATAGAACTGCGCCACAGGTGTAGGTACCGTTGAGTATTTCTAATGGGACCTTGCCGCGGCCTATGAAAATAAAGTAAACCCACTGAAAACGATGACTTCTTATCATTTGTACGATTAAAAAAAGCAAAGAATACTTAAATATTAAAACATATTTCTTTTAAAAGGATGTGAATATTTTTCTAATATTTTTCATTTTTATTTGATTATATGTGTGTATTTTGAAAACGACTTAAAACTAAGATTTCTATGTAAAATTTTGTTAGAAAGTTTTTTTAGTTTAAATATTTTAACTTTTATTTATGTCGATAACTTGGAATATTTTTGCATAATTTTAAAAACAATTAAATATTAAATAGAATACCATAAGGATAATAAGCCTTTACCATAATTTAAAAAAAAAAAAAAGAAAAAAAAAATTAAAAATATATCAAAATGATTCAAAACTGAAAATAAAAATCGAAAAGAAAATAATTTGTGACTTATTATTATTTATTTATTTGTTATAGTTTTATTTTTGGAAAAACTATATATATAAAAAAAAAAAAATTCAATTTTCGCATATTATGTGAAACGGTTACAAAACAATATGCAGGGAATGTATTGAATATAAAAATTTGATGAACAAAAATCATAACAGCATAACCTCAAGTTACGTTAAATGCAATTCAATTACTTGCAACTTTTGCAAAATATACGAGTTTTTTTTTTTAATTTAACATTTTTTCATTTCACTTGTAAAAGTCGCTATTACGTTTCGTTTCTATTCATGATCAAAAGATGTCCTTTTTGTGCTAATTTTTGTATATTTTTTAATTTTATTTATTTGTATCATTAAAGAGTTAAATAAATGCAAAATTTGTTTCTTTCTTGTATTAGGTAATTAAAAGGGTATTTGCCATCTTTTATGTTTATTACACAAATTTTTGTAAATTTAATATAAAAAAAAAGCATATAAAATAGATTTAATAAATCAAAAATCAGCAAACTATATAAAAATTTTCTTCTTTCTTTTCATTCGAAATGTTTTTTATTCTTTGCATTCGAAATGAAAACTTTGGAGCTGTCAGCTACTCTGGATAAATCCATTGGATCGGTTATAACAACATGTTATCTATTCATTCAGGCACTAATATCATAAAACATTTATTCCACAATAAGATTTGTCGTTGACAAATTTAATGGGATTTATATTCAATACTCAGTACATCTTTGTCCGATAAATTTTTTATCGTTTTTGCTATAATGTGCATTAGTCCAAAGGCATCCTAATGAAAGTGATTGAAAACAAAAGATATAGATCAGTAGCATTATATATATTTGACGCGACTTGAGCTAGCTGCTAATGCATAAAAAAAATATATTTTATTTTTGCTTATGGGTAGAAGATGGCAAACACGTTTTTCGTTACCTAATAATTTGGGGTAAATTTTGTTTTGTTTTTTTTTTTTTTTAGTTTTAATGTTTATGTTCTCCCCCTTTTTTTTTTTTCTTCTGATAATTATAAATAATGGCAAAAACAAAAAAGTTTATTAAATTGAAACGCTCTGTTTGAACAATTTAGCCATAGATTTTCTTAAATAAAACCTATGCAAATTTCAGGCGTTGCCTTGTTTTGCCGAAATTTACATGAATTGCAAAAAAAAAAGAAGAAGAAGAAGAAAACAAAGGAAATTCTACATACATTTCTTTATGCTTATAATGTTTAAAACAATATAAATGTTTATGTAAATATTAAACGGTGGGGCAAGTTTATGCAATTATTGTTAAAATATTATTTATTTAAATTAAATTTAATTTCATATTTAATATATTTGCGAAATGAATACTCGTTTTCTGGGTAAATTTTTTAATATATAAGAAGAAAAAGGCTTATAAGGCTTGCTGGTGCTGATCTTAATAGCTAAACTAAAGACAGAGTGTTAATGGAACAATCGAGCAAGTTTTAAATAATAATAAAAAAAAGAGATAACTTATTAGCGAGACAATAAAATAAAATCAATCACAGTTGTTTCGGGCGGAATTATTAAATGTTTTCTTTTTTTTTCTTTTTTTTAAGTATACGTAAATGAAGAAAATGTTTCTAGGCACAGTCTTAAATGTTGCGTTAAAGTTTTAAAAAACAAAAAAAAAATAAAAATAAAAATAATAATAATAATAGAACTTATTTTCACGGCGTTATCAATGCTATCATCATCATCATTCCCTCGATAGTTTTGGTAAAATAGTGAGGTTATGTTTGGGCCTAATGTTACAATAAAATAAGAATTTTTTCTTTTTTTTTTTTTAAATTTAGAAAAAGTATTAACATTGAACTTGTATATAATACAAGTTCGGCCTTTATATTTATATATATATATATATATATGTACATATATATGAAATTTTTTTATTTATTTATTTATTTTTTTTTTTAAATTAGTTGTTTTAAATTATTTGAAATAATCCGTATTTTATACTTGAGTATTGTGTGTTTATGTGCGCGTTAATTATTAGATTGTTTTTTTTTTTTCTTTTTTTGTTTTTGTTTTCCATGCTTTTATGCTTTCGCTTCCTAAAAGTGACTAGATTTAGTTAAGTTTTCGGTTTGATTTGAGGTTAGTATTAGTTTTACTTTCTCTGGCTTTTTACTTAATTGTCGGTTTTTTCTCCCTTTTTCCTTTATCACCTTATTTAATATATAGTAATAATGCTATAATTAAGGTTTTTTTTTCTATCTGTCACACGTAATAAATGGTTGGTTTTTCGTTACTCTTTACACGGATTTCTTTACAAAAAAAAAAAAAAAAAAAAAAAAAAAAAGAGGAAAGAAAAAAAAAAAAAAAAAAAAAAAACGAACAAGAGAATAAAAAAAAAAAATTTAAAAACATTTTACTTACGCCGAAAAGTCAGTTATACAAAAGTCTAGCAAAGTTCTTTTAAATAAATAGGAATTATTGAGTAATTAAAAATGTCTTTCAATTGAAACAGACAGCCTTTTTAAAACACTAACTTATAAAAAGCTTTATGT
>KK499873.1:744769-759796 GCA_000688715.1 Glossina pallidipes | reverse complement strand
GGTTGGTTTTTCGTTACTCTTTACACGGATTTCTTAAAAAAAAAAAAAAAAAAAAAAAAAAAAAAAAGAGGAAAGAAAGAAAGAAAGAAAAAAAATAAACGAACAAGAGAATAAAAAAAGAAAATTTAAAAACATTTTACTTACGCCGAAAAGTCAGTTATACAAAAGTCTAGCAAAGTTCTTTTAAATAAATAGGAATTATTGAGTAATTAAAAATGTCTTTCAATTGAAACAGACAGCCTTTTTAAAACACTAACTTATAAAAAGCTTTATGTGGCCACTAATATGCAAAAATATTTGTTCAACAATTTTCTGTCTTTTTCACTTCTAAATCGATCTATAGTTGACATCATATCGTTGTTGTGCGAGGTTTACGATATCAGTTTATTGTCTTAAAAGAAACATGTCTCTAGATTTGTCTATACCCTGAACAAGATGTCCTATTCCCTTGAAGACGCTGTCAAGTCATGTAGCTTAACCTCTTTGTAAGTCCTACGCATTTTTTTCTTTATCTGGTGTGCAGAGATTTCATTCGCAACTGGCATATTATCGAGGCTATCTCGATGATATGTACGTCATTTGGAGATTGTGAGACCATCATGTTACAACTTGTTCCACTGTGATGAAAAAATAAAGCGAATTTGTTTATAACATGAAAAATCTTTTTTCTTCTAAATCTTTCTTAAATTTATCGTCTTCATGGCCATTGCCAGGCGAAGAAATTCATAATCCATAACATGGTGATAATCGAAGAAACATGATGAACTTGATATTTCAGCAACTTTGGCGCTGTGTTTTCGGTCGTGGTTTGCTTGCAAATATTCGGTATTTTAAAAGAAATCCGAGAACTAGTTCAGTTAGGCTATCGAAGGTCTTTTCGTACGAACGGAGGTAATTATTGCAAAGGCAAGAACGTGCCTGAGTTTGCTTTTGCGTTTTCCACTTTTTTCAAATTTAAGGACAAAATAATTATCTGGCCAATAAATAATTTGTCAAAAGCGTTAACATTTCAAATCTACAGATAAGTGCATCAAATCGATCTTAAAATTTTGCTTTATTAATTCGGACGATTATAAGTATTTGTTGTTGTAGATAAAACACAGTCTATGTCGATGTATATTGTTTTAGTGCCGATTGGCAACCTAGAGGATGATATAAGAGAAAGGTATAAAGTCGAACCTAGAGGATGATCTAACAGAAAGTTTCTCTCTCTCCCTGGCTCTCTCTCTCTCTCTTTCTATTATATTTGTTTATTTTCTTTCAAAAACATGCTGCAATAAAATCATTGGTCGAATTGTCTAAGATCGGTTTGTGATATAGATCATCATCGGCGTAAAGTTGACTTGCATCTATTAGTATCGCATTATTTCAATTCTATTTAGAGAAAGTAGGTATTTGAAATCAAGGTATTGAGTGTGAATATTTTACTGATTACTTTTAAATACAATAAGAGCGTCTTCTGAAGAAAAAATTTAAAAATTTTTTTCTATAGTGAGTTGGAAAGAAGAGTGTCATCGTTATTTAAAATAACATAAGACAAATTTCGAAAATTTTCAGAAATGTAAAGAATAAGAGATCCTGAAGGCATATAGAAATTTTTTGAATTTATGCATATAATGAGGTAGAAGACGGAGACTTTAATAACAACTGACTTTTCTCTCTCCCTCTCTTTTATTTAAATTACATAGGTTCGCAGAAATTGTGAAAAAAAAAATAAATAAATTTTGTTGCTATTGCTTTAACCAATGTGTTAATGAACATTTTAATTTTCCACCACAAAACTGGATTGATTGGCTTTTCTTTTAGTATAAAGTTAAGTAATCATGTTTGTAAAATAGTTTATCATTATTCTAAAACTCACTGCGATGAAAGCCATTATAACTTCTCTGGTCAGTTGTCACTCAAATGCCTTTTCTTTTTAATCAATAAAATTTACCTTTCAAGCGAAAACGAATACCTTTCATATATTAAATGAATTGAATTATACGAGATTGCATAATAATATTATGAATGCCGCCCTTAGCATGTATTTGTTGTCATTTATTTATGTATGAGAATTGTAACTCTTGTGGTGTTTCAATATAGCTGGATCCATGACATAGTTATTAGCTTCAGCCAATTGCATGGGTAATGGCGGTAGCTTGTCATTGGGATGACGATGACTAATAGAAGTTTTACGTGACTTTCCTGTACTGGTAGCCGCTAATAGTTTGCTGCTGGTCATCGGCGACATTGTAGTCCCACCGACTATTGTTGTTGTAGTGCCATTAGATGTGGTGGTAGCAGCGCCATTGATTAGCAAACTTCCGCCTTTGTTTATGCTAGTACTAGATGAAGCTGTTTCTAGAGTTGTTAGACCACTGGTGACAGTTGTGAAAGCCGTTGAATTAGTGTTTGAACAGTTTGTAGCCTGCCTTAGTGTGGACCGCGGATTTATTAGCACCTTAGTTTGCTTGAGTAAAGAACGATCATTGCAAAGGGCCGATATTAAAGGTAAATCTAAATGTTTACTTTTCTCTCTTAGCAGGGCAATATCTAATTCATTGGCTGGTGTTGATATTGATGTGGTAGCTGTTCCACCATGGCTATGGTTTATGTTCGATTCCTTTGTAGTCTGTGCACGATGATGGGCAACCGCTGCTGAAGCTTGCAGTTGGGCCAATATGCTGCTGCTTTGATTATTACCTAGACCCGTGTTTGGCTTGGGCCTCTCTCCCGCCCATTGTGCGCCGCTGGATGTCTTCGTCATATGGCCACCAGCGTTTCTGCCTGTCAAAGTCATCGGTTTACGAGGGGGTAATTGATGGGTTCGTAACGCAGTAGTTCTCGATGATGTAATCATTTCTACGCGTTGACTTACGTTGTTTACGTTTGGTATTGGCTTTGTGGGAACTAAAAAATTTAAAAAATAAATGAACAAGAATCGCTTGATGATTTTATTAAGATGAAGAGAAAGTTTGGTATTTAAATTTTTTTAAGATAAAAATTAAGTGGAAAAATTTTCGCAGAAAAGTTAATTATTTAAATTCCTTACACTAATAACAATTTTCCAGCTTTCCCTCCGTGTGGAGATAAAGATGTGGTTTTTCAAATTCGCGATCCATTAAAAATCGTTGAACCGAAACAAATCGATGTACCAAATTTCATCGAAATATCTTAAAAATGACGGCCTGTAGCTTGAACAGAAGGAAGTAAGACGGACAGACGGACAGGCACTTTTAAATCGATTCAGAAAATGAATTTCAAGTCTTTCTGGGTGTTGCATATATTCGCCGTTTAACGGCAAGTGGTGTAGTACATAAAAAAACGAATTTTTTTTTTTCCGAAAATTTCGACTTCGATTAAAAAGTTAGGCTTAAAATGATATTAAAATACTTCGATTTAAACTCCCTTATAACATCACTTTTTCGCACTCACTTGGAGGTGGTTTTTCAGTAGGTGCTGGCATTGGTGGTTTCTTTAATCTTCTATCTACATAAGGAGGTGGTGGAGGTGGCGGTAGTCTTTTTACTTTTGGCAACGAATCGAGCGAGTTCAAAATATTGTCATCTGAACGCGACCTTGCGAAGAGGGGCCCAGAGCCTGCGTTAATATTAGCGGCGGCAGCCGCTGCTGCTAAAGCTGCTGCCGGATGCAAAGGAGGTGGAGGAGGGGGCTCATACGATGAACATAAACTGGCCATCGATGGACTGTACATGGGCGAGTAGGGGCTCGGTAGTTGTACGTACGTATCAGAGAGGTTTTGTGTTGAAGCGTATCGCGAATGCGTCGACAAAGCCAGCGGCAAATAGGGTGTACTACGATAAATAGCATGCCCTTTACAAGTTTCCCAAGCTCCCGAAGCAGCAGCATGGTGATAGGCTGCTAAATAGGAGTGCGGGTGCGGAGGGGGATTTTGAGCCATAGCAGCCAATAAGGAACCTTGCTTCGCGTCTAAATATTCCTGTTGACTAACGGCTGGATCCTGCAGAGGATAAATTACATAGTCAACATCACTGCACAATTGTTGTTGATACAGCTCTAACTGTTTGCGAGCTAATTGATTTGGATAAAGGCCGGCAAATTGAGTAGGCGGTGGAGGAGGCGGTTGACGGGGCAGACTTGGTGGTGGTGGTGGCAAATATTGTCGTGGCTTAATCACTGGCAATAACACACAAGTTCGGGGAGCCGGTTGCTTCATCTGTTCGTTTTGTTGTTGATGCAGTGGCGACAAGCTTTTGTGAGGTCCATGTAAAGCGTACGGCACTACAGGTATGCCAATAGAACCAGGTAAAACTCCGGCCGCGGCTGCAGCGTGAGCAACGGCTGCCGCTGATATGGTTGTGGAATGTGTTGGTGTGGCTGGAGCAGATTGAAGATGATGTCCCATAGTTAAGGAAGTTTGTGAACCACTAACATAATTAGAATTGTTAAGAGAGTGCTGCGATAAGTGACTTGTTAGATGATGACTGCATATGGAACCGGTGGAAGACGTTGCCGAAGAACAATTTGTGGGTGCCGCATAGCTGAGTTTAGCATTTTCATTGACAATACTAGCATGTGCCTTAAGGATGTTAATTTGAGGTCTGGTTGTAATAAATCTAGCTGTGATCTCTTCAGACTTAAGAGAAGTCGTTGAACCTGCAACAGTATTAAGTTGTGCATTTGTGCTTGTAGTTTTTGAGTTTAGCGATGCATTTGTAGAAGCTACAGAAATTAGCGATGTTGGTCGAGGTTTATTGGCCGTAGGATATGGCGGAGGATCTCTACATTTTAAGGCTGCTGCAAGAGATGCTGTTGCTGACGGTTTGGCTTTTGACGAAACTTTTATTGTGGAAGGCTTTACATTCGCAAATGTAGACAATAATGGCACTTGAGTAGGTACAGTTGTGAGGGAGGGTGTAGGTTTGCTGGAGATTTCTATCAGTGAGTTTGCAGTAGATGTAGTTCGTACGGGCGGTCCACAAAGTCCGGTCTTATGATGCCTCGCGTTGTACGGTGGTGGTGACCGCATACGTATGTTAGTAAAATTGTGCATATTGCTATCGATCCTTTGAGGCGGTGCCGGAGGATCTGTAGGCAACAAATCATTTATCAAATCTTCTACATGATCTTCGGTGGGTGCCGTGTCTTGATGACCCTGTAAATAAGATTCTCCCGTCATTGATAACGGTAAAGTAACGTAGTCGCAATCTGAATCTAGAGTGCCTGAGACTGTTTTCCGATTGGGATAAGTACCGCGCCCTACTATTAGATCGGTTAATTCTTCGGCCGATAATAAGTTGTGCTTATTGTCCGTGGGATCACTGCCATCTCCACGAAAGGAACCACTGGTGCTTATATTAGAATCTGAACGTAAACGAAAATCTTCGGCTTTGGGTCCTTTATTTCGATAATTTCCTCCGTCCACAGAATCCTGAAGGTTAGAATGATCAAGTCGCATATGGTCATCGCTAATTTCACTTTTACTAGGCTGGAAAATCCCGTAGTGGGAACTTTTCTCCGATTCGGCCATTTCCGAAGACTGACCCGTCAATTCACTGCTGTGCATAGTATACACACCTGAAGTCTCAGTTGGCGGCGCGCCATGTGCGAGTGTATATACACCAGAGACGCTTTCATTTTCGTCACGCGTTGCTTGCATAAAGTCATGATCTATACATGTTGAATCGGGTTCACTGAGTGTAGAGTTTTGAGCTGTATGGCTAAAACCCAATTCCAAGCTGGATGAAGTGGAGTTGCGTCTCTGACCGATACTGCTATTAGTAGTGTTAAGACTGGTTCGGGCAGCCAATGTGGCTAAGGAATTGGGATTCTCCGAAGTGGAAGGAGCTACTACTACGGTGCTACATGTTGAAGAGCACTGTGATCCTATATTGTGTTGTGAGTTAGGCGACTCCGTTGACGTGGAAGAGTCTCCGGTGTTACGTTGAGAAGCCGTAGTAGGCAAAGATCCACCACTCGTAGAAGACGAATTACCAGCTGATGAGGTGTTGCTCAATTCTGTGGGCGACTCGTTACCGGCATGACTGATGCGTTGTTTTTGAGCTTGTCTTACGGATAAAGCAGCTAAATGCTCCTCTAAATCTTTTAATGATACTTGACCTACAGATGAAGTTTGTCGACTTACACTTGGCCTATCGAGCAGATGAGCTAAGGCCAAGCTTTCAGTTGAAGGTGCTGCTATCGGAGCTGGGGGGGAGTTAATCATAATTTCTAACTCATCTTCCGAATGCACCCTATCGCTTACAATGCCTGATGTTGTATTGGAGCTAGTGCTTGATATTACGGAAATTCGCTGATCATTTTTGTTCTTATATGGCGGCAAGTGCAAGCTGCGTGAATAAATGTAACAGGCATGAAGGCAATTACTTTCTTCCTCCTCCTTTTTAATGACTTCCTTTAAACGGGCGGCTATTTTCATGCTAAACTGATGAGTCTCTTTGCATAGGGACAAAAGCATTTTGTTTTTTTCGTCTGAAGTAGCGTACAGTGTGATTTTGCTTTCACCTGAACGTATTTCGAATTTCTTGCGTTCAAAAGATAGTTTGGTAATATTGGGCCACAGAAAGGTTATCTGCTGTTGGGTACTTTCAGAACCGACACCACCGCCAAATATTTTGATTCCCTTCGCATAAACTACAAACCAAGAATTTCCGGGACCATTTTCGTTCTTAGCTAACCGCATACGAAAAGTGTGAGCGTTAATGCATTCATGAACTACACAGGCATGTTGTATATAATGTAATTCAGCATCAGCTGTAAGCATACCACGATTTTCACGATGACAAGCTCTTAAAGCACTGGAAGCCCAAGCGGTTCTCAGATGGACAGGCAAATAGTCTTCTAAACGAAAATAGTCTGTTCGCGAACTAGCATTTGTGGATATTGAAGCGTTCGTTGAGGCGCTACTTGGTCCTCGACTAATGGATGACGTTGAGGAAGCTGTTGATGAAGGTTCTGCTGCCAAACTCAAACCTTTTTTTAGACTGTCGATGGAATTGATTGTAGTTACTCCACCCACCGAGCCCGCTTGACTTGCAGATGTCATATAACTGGATAATCGTAGCACCCTTTCATTTACCATATTAGCCCGTTTACTAATTTTTAACAATGTCGTTGTTGCTGCTGCTGGCGGGGAAGTTGTATCTGCAATTCTTGTGCCCAATTTATTGCCTAGTAGATCTATATAATTTCGTTGCTCCTCTTTACCGTCGCTGCCTTCCGCGGATGAATTTCCCTCACCGCCTGTTGCCGTTCCAGTCGTGGTTGCCAAGGAAGGAGCATCTCCCAAATCCGCTTGCAACGCTAGACCAGCTAGTAAAATCATAGATTGTTCGGAATATTCTCGAGGAATATCCCGGTTCAAGGCATTGTATTTTAATTGCAGATAGTAATTATGTCGGGTGGTCTCATCTTTTAACATCAACGGGCTCTCGATGTAGAACTGCACACGAAAATGTAGTTCTAAGAGTGGTCGACCATTGGCGTCTAAACCCTGTTTAAAAATAAAAAAAACAATCATTGATAAGGCGTTTCTTCTCTTTTTCTTTTAACTATATCTTTAATTACATGTGTGTGAGAGGAGCGCCAACTTTTTGGACCATATTTTGAAAGTTTGCTTTCCGGATCTGCAAACATATATTCGCCATCTGTAAAAGAAAAAAGAATATGAAGATAAAAAATGCTTACATGCGAAATAGAATGTTAAAATTAAATACATTGGACCAGGGCCCATCTACAAATATGCTCTACGCTTGCCCACAGGTATTCATATGATGACTTTTCAAAATTAGGCATTATAGGTGTATAATGCCTAAGTATAAGGGAAAAGCAGTACAGTTCTACGTACATTTGGTTGATAACTGCTAAGGTTAACATTTTCGCAGACGTAAATGCTATAGCATTCAAATTTCAAGGCCAGTTGTCGTTCACTAACACAACTTCACTCACGTCATTCTATTTCGATTTGTCTCGTGTTAAAATACGATGCTCTAAGTACCCTGACATAATATGTCTAATCAGATTTTCGATATCGCAACCAATTTAAAAAACAAATGTTCTTCTATTTTTGGAGATCACCGAAATTTTGAGCGTCTACGAGCGTTTAATCGATTTGCGGATAAGAAACTTTAATGCATTTCAAGGACTAGTTTGAAAAATTAATTTTAGATGGTTTGCGTGATAATTCTGCAACGGAAGTGTTAATCGTCGTAAATATCGACGTAGTAAAGACGAGTCTTTTAAAATGGAACACAAAATAGCTGAGTCAATGAGAAAGGCACTTCATTCACTGATCTTCTACTAAACCCAAAGGGCTATCGAATGTATAAAAAGCAACTGACGGGGCCCTAAATGAGAGAATATTTGTTGCATCGGTTCAAGGCTTAGGAATGATCTTCAGGTCAGTGTAGGGGCCGTTCTTCTATTGTGACAAGTAGGTTGAAATATTGCACGACATTAAAGTGAATGAACTGCTACGATGTATTAAAAAAGACCAGCCCCAAGAGCGACTTTTTTGCTCAACTATTGATCACCACCCAATTTGTGCAAAGCCAAGCGTGAGCCCATTTAATTCCATTTCCATCATTCCAACGCGAGAGTTTGGTTGATCTTCAATGAAATCATTCACAATGTTTCACAAAATTTCAAGACTTTTTCACGATGACCCTGATGAAAGACTTTATACCACGTGTGCACTCTGTTGTAGACTAAACTCTCATCACCATAGACTTGTTTCTTTTCTTCGGTATTATTATTACTATTATTACAACTAATTTAGGCAAAGAAATAAATTCTAAGACTAAAGTCTTAAAGCACTAGCTTTATAGAAAACTCTACCGCATTTGAGATTTGAACCCACGACTATTGAGTTGTTGGTCGAGATTTTTTGCCTTCTCGGCTACTCAGGAGCAAGCAATAGCACGGCTTCTACACGTTTGATCGTCTGTAACGGCTCTACCTTTCTAACTTATATAGCTATTAATAAGACGCTCTATTAGAATGCGGTATTTTGCAAAAGCCTTATGCTCCCCGGAGTGAGCACCGTGCTGTTCTTTTTCGTTAGAGATGCCACTATGCCATTAGCTATTTTACTTTACAAATAACTTTACTACATACAGATCGAGAGAGAGCGCTACAAAATTCAAATAAAAACCTGAAGTTTCATTATACATATGTGCATGTATGAAGATACAAAAATTCATATTTATATATTTAAACTTCACTGTGTTAGCTATATTTGACCAAGTTAATATATTCCCTGTGGTTTGTACAAAAAAAAAAAAAAGAAAAAAAAAAAAGTTAATTTCCTTCCAACTAAAAGTACAAAATTTCAAATGCTCTGCAAAGTTTTCATCATAAAAGTCAAATATGTACACGTAAATAAATGAATGCATGTGTACGTGAATGATGCAGATGAAAAAATGCTCACACCTGCTTTCAACATAAGAATTTTTGAACGCTTGTTTTATTTCCTTTCTTTTTTTTTTTTTTTGTGTTTTTTGTTCTTAAATGCCATCCCAACGTATCACAACAACAATAGCAAATATAAAAAGCAAAAATTAATTATTTACCCGCACCTATGCCCTTCTATAAATATCGTGCATGATGATGATGATGATGATGCCGGGCGTACAATCATCATCGTATAAATAAAGAGAAAAATTTAAATTTCAGGTTCAACACGGACGGAATTCAACATAAATGTTTTCGTATACTTTTAGTAGTAGCACTGACTTGATTTGGTCTTTACCTGTTTTTCATTTAAAAAAAAAAAAAAACAAAAAAAAAAACAAAATAAAAATTTATTTTTGGGCATTTTTATGGTTCTTTTTTAGGGTATGTAGCAGTAGCATCAGCAGCAGCAGCTGCTGCTGATATATACGAAAAAAAACAAAAAATAAAAAAAAAAATGCTACACATTTTTATTGTAGGTTGTCTGTCTGAGTGATTGAACGTGAACAGCTTCTTGTGCACGCGTTTTCAATTATCGTTATTAATTTCATTTATATGCAGGAATTTTTCTGTTGTCTTCAAAATTGTTATTAAAATAAATGTTATGTTAAGTGGTAAATCAGTTCTTTTTAAATTTTAACAAAAGAGAAATGGGTTTTTTTTCTTTTTATTATTATTCTTAGTTAATAAGATTTATAAATAAATGCTTGATATTAAGTTCGTTAAATTGTTCGTTTTTTCTTCTTTATTTTTCATCTTTTGATTTTGTTGTTGTTTTTCTTCTTTTTGTTTTTGTTTTTTTTTTTTTTTTTTAAGTATAATTTTAACCACATTAGCAATCATTGCCCTTGAGATTTTTATCTCTTTCACTTTAATCTTTTTGATTGCTTGGCCTGACTGACTGACTGCTTGCTAGCCAGGCAGCTTTATGTTCGTAGAACGGAACGAACATCACAATCAAAAACTATACATAGTAAGCCCGTCAGCGCTTATGTCTTTTCCTTAACCCGCAACTCGTCGTCGACGTCGTCGTTGTCCATGCGCACATTTCACATATATATACATATATATATGTGTATATGTCTGTCAGTCATTCTGTCAAAATGACATAAGGTGTTGTAGGCTTCTTTCTGCTAGTCTTGGGATATAACTTCACTGAATTTTATTTGATTTTCTTGACCGGATATTTCATACCATCAAATTATATACCAAAAAATGAAAATGAAATGACAACAATAACAATAACGAGAATGTTTTAATTTAAAAGTCTGATTAGTTTTCTGACTGCATTGGCTACTTTGCTCAAACATGTTGGGTTATTCTTATTACTTTGGTAATTTTGCACCATGACCTTGATACATACCAATAAAAAAAAAACAGATAAAAGAATTGGTGTTCGGCTATGGCCGAATCTTTTATATCTACCAATTTTTTGCTTAAAAAAAAAGCAAGAAAAATATATTCGATAGTGACCGAAGATAATTTTATACCCGTTACCGTTATCCTAAAAGACAACAAAAAAGGAAAAAAACTAAATTTTCATATTCCGTAACACTGGATGGACGCGGTTGGTTTTTTGTATTGTAGTTTATGAGTAACGAGCAAAAAATGTGAAACGCAAGGCTCTCTTCAGTTTTTGGCGCATAAGCTTGTGAGCGTTGTAGGTGGGTCCTTTGATCGTTGTAGATCATTTTCAAACTCTTTTGCAAATTTTGCAGAAGATATCTTCGTTTTTGCGAGCAGGGAACTGTTTACCGCAGCGTTGGATAGGCGGACGGAGGGACTGGGGAACAGACGTAACAGCCTGGCTGCATTTTGAATTTGAAATTGGTCAAGAACCTATACACTTTATCGGGTTTTCAAAGCTTCTTCAGAGGGGTATTGAAAAACAATTAAATTTTGATAAACTACAATATTGGGTCCATTTTTGTATAGTTACTACAGCATCGCCCATAGAATATACGTTCAATTGTTTGTAGATCTACCTATTGCACTTTATGAGCAATGAGCAAAAAAAAACATTTTTTATTCCTTTTGAAAAACAGACATGTTGTCACTTTGCGTGTTTCTGTAAGGGTGTCCTACGACCTATTTGAGTCATTTTCCATACCAGTTGGCGTGCAAGACCTTCCAATGTTTCTGGTAAACCTAAAGCGAAGAGCTTCATTTTTGCGGAATAGGTTTACAGCCTGCACTACACATATGGACAGACGGACAGAATTTGATGCCGATCAAAAGTGTATGCCGATCAAAAGTGTATATATATATATATATATATATGAAGTTAAAGATCCCCTAGTTAATAGTATAAAATCATGGTGTGACTTCTGTTTACGTATCTCACTTTCAAAATAGTGATTAAAGTAAAGTAGAGAAGAACAAAACCATATTAAAAACCGATTTTAGTTGAAGTAAATACAAACATGAAGCTTGCTCTGATGATCAGGAATATTATAAAATGTAGTGTCGCCACTTACAGCGATCTTATCGCATAAGAAGTAGAAAACGCAAGTAGACTCGTAGATTTGCAAGAATTTGATGAAGTTTTGAGAGAAATATTCCATGTATTCGCCATGAAATCCCACGAACTATCAATTGCTGGGATCATTACTGTTTGAACGCCATTTACTTAGATTCAAGAATAAATCGGAAAAATCACTAGTTGTTTTTGGAAGATTTATAGGAATAGTATATCGTGTTAAGGGGAAAACTACAGATTACAGCGCTCACTATTTGATGATATAATATTCCCATTAAAAATTCATTCTCAGCGACTAAATACAATCGTTGAGCCAGTGTATTATCATGGAAATTTGATTAGAGTTTTAAGTTTATTTTAAGAGAGAGCTTTTAACATTTCATTTGAATAAATCTTGAAATTGGTGGCTGTTTTCCATCAACAAAATGAAGGCGATATAGGCGATTACATGATAGAAATTTAACAAATGCTTTGAAGACTTACTCAACTCACTTACACTCATTTCACATTGTCTGCAATTCATTACTGATATAGTACACACTGCATTACTTCAAGCAGTGTGTAAATCGTCTTTAAAAGTTGTTGTTATTGACTATGGTTCACACACGTTACATAAGTTACGCTTTAGCTACACCATGACCTTAGATGCTAGTGCATTAACACTTTAGTTAAAAAATTTATTTCTCTGGCTAAATTTATTATAATAATAATAATAATAATAATATTTAATATAAAAAATTGAAGGTAACGGTCGCGCTCTGAGTGAAATTACAGAGACGTCAAAAATCACAGGACACTCTATTGTTTTTATGGCTTTTTGCGACTATTTGTGACATTTAAGTATTTTGATGTCTTGTAAAAAAAAAAAAAAAATATTACAAATTTATGACCGAGCAGGTCAAGAAATATTTCTCAGTTTACTAGCGAAGAAAAGAAACTTTTAACACCGAATTTTTAATACAAAATCGCAAAAACTGTGACAAGAAAAAGAGACTCCCAAGCTCCTACGACTAATGTCAGATCAAAAAGCCAAAACATGGCTATCAAACCCAAAGTGATCCCTTCAAATCGCTTTAAACATTTTTTACCTTTTGTTTTTTCTTTCTTTTTTTAATGTGACCAGGCACTCGGCAGATGTCTTCTTTACGTGAAACATCGGGATCATCGGAAAGAAGTTGGGTAAGTGGAACATTTCTCATATTTCTGTTTATGTGATCAAGCACTCGGGAGATATCCCCTACATGTGAATTGATGAACACAGTCAGAAAGAAGTTGGGTAAAAGGAAAAGATAAAGCAGTGCAGTGGCAGACTAGTGAATGTCTGCCAAATCGTAAGTAAACCTAGTGTTATGCCTTTATCGATTGACCCCTCAGTATAGTTACGACCAAAAAAAAAAAGAAGCACTATGGCACTTGAGATTTGAACCCAAGAACACGGACTTGGTAGGCGCGATTCTTGCCTACTCGGCTAGTCAGGCGGATCGCTAATTAGCTTCATCTTGAGACAATAATCAAGAAACCGAACAAGCAACAGAAGAAAAGTCCGCTTAGGATAAGATAATGACCAACATGTGAAAATGAAGAGATAGCGAGATAACCGAAACTGTAAGCGGAAATGAAGAAATAGCGAGATAAGCGAGAATGTAAACGGAAAATTCGTGCAATCTTGAAACTTCGCATAAACCCATAATGAAAATGATTTAAATCCCATACGCAATATACATATAAGAGATGCGTACGAGTTATGAATAAATGTGTATTGAGCCCATTAAGATCTACATTTCATGCCCTTTAGTAAACAGCAAATCGCAAATTCTGCAACACAATTTTCTTTACACTGTACACATTATATATTAGTGGATTCTCTCCGCAAACATTTTTTGAATATGTGGCCTTACAAGACATAAAGGGACGTAAATGGATTCTATACAAATAGAAGTCGAAAAACCATAAAGTATGGACTAAGTGACACGAAAAGCGATGTCTCTGCCTATTCGGTAAACTTCACTGAATGAGATCTGAACCCGCGAACACCGACTTGGTAGTCGCGACATTTCTTCGCTGGGTTATGTGGCAGCCATAAGGTTATAATTGAAGCTTGTCCGAGTACAAACTATGTATGCATGTTCTCTCTCCGCGCAATTATTCCACGATTTAGAAATGAACGGAGAAGGCTGAGGCAGAGTGCGTAAAATCGATGAACCGAGTCTAAAACTAATAGAAAATCATTAAAAATTTAAAAAAAAAAAAATTAAAATAATTTTTATTTAATGCATTCGCGTCCCTACTATTGCAACAACCAAATCACTAAATTAAATAACTAAGTTAAAGTAGATTTATACACATGTGTTTAGCGGTTGAGCGATTGAGCTAAACTTTTTTCCCCCGTTGTTTCTTGTTAATCATGCTTATGTAAAGACTTGTGGTTTTTTTTTTTTTGTTTTTTTAGTTACTCATTACGTAGACATTTAGAATTAAAATTCTTGAAAGGGGGCGAAAAAAAGTTTATGTTGATTATCATAAACGAACAAAATACTTTTAAATCATGCAAAAGGCAATGCTTTATAGTCGGAATTTAAGTTCCAAGCCCTGGTCAAATAGAAAGTAAAACAAAAAAAAAAAAAAAAAAATACGGCTTTTAAGATAGACTGCGAGTTTTAATTACTAAGGTTCGAGACTGAGAAACGCTTCTGCTGTTCGTTCGCTTGACTGAACCTCCACTTGTACATTTGTACTAATGCTTTTTTTTTGCCTTGTTTTAATTAATAATTTTAATTTTTATTTGCAATATTTTTTTATTTAATAATACCAAGCTGTGGAATCATAAAAACAGCTTTTTATGCATGTGTTGTTTACATATCTCAAATTTCTTGACGTAAATGCATGACGTAAAATGAAATAAATTATATTTTTCTTGAATCCATGAAACAGATTATTTAGGGAATTTTAAGTTTTGTCAAATATTTCGGAAATTTATTAAGAAAATGTTATGCTTGTATGAGAAGAAATTTTGAAATATTAGTAAACGATATACGACAGAGAAAGAGAGAGAGAGAGAGAGAGAGAGAGAGAGAGAGAGAGAGAGAGAGAGAGAGAGAGAGAGAGAGAGAGAG
>KK499873.1:607926-744669 GCA_000688715.1 Glossina pallidipes | reverse complement strand
AAACAAATGCTAGCCAATAATCTAAAATAATCGCCAACATTCTTAAGACTTAGGCAAGGTAGTCCACGTTTATACTGAACAGCGGCAACTCATCTGTTCATGAAACGTTGAGTACTTAAGAAGAAGAAGAAGAAGAAAACAGGACTTATTTTCGAAAGGGAAAATATAAGAAGAGATTAAAGGCAGACTTGATAAATATGAGAAGAGGAAGAAAAGCACGACCTATTTCCGAAAGGCAAAAGATAAGAACAGAATAAGGAAAGGCTTGATTGGTATTGCGGCATATTATCTGATCAGTCAGATAGAACTAGAATTTTTAATTACCGGTTAACTGAATTTATGCGTGTTCGTACTGCAAGCATGCGTGATGAACACGATTCTGGTCACCCCCTTGAGACAACAACAATAGAAATGATTGAAAACATTTCAAGATATGAAAATGAACAAGAAAAAATTGAAAGTGTTTGTTTTAGCAATGGCCAAGAACATCTTACATAGATTTACGCTATACTACGTATTCCTTATTGCCCTTAATGGAAATTGTACTCAAGAAAAAATATTTGAATGTGAAAAAAAAAAAATTCAAGTGAAGTAATGACAAAATTGTGAGAGTTGGGATACGAATTGTTCCCGCCACGACCATATGCTCCAGATTTGCCTCTTAGCGACTGTAACCCCTTGTATTTGATAACCGTACAAGTAAAGTGTTTGGAGTATGTGTTGCATTAAATGTGGAACGCGAATGGCTAACGCGTAACCATTTTAAACTATTCGATAGATCGCAATTGGAAAAACTCCAAAAGATTGTAAAATCGCCTAACTCGGAGCTCAAACTTAAAGTAGTTATGATAAAGAATAAACTCTTAATTTACCAAAACGATTATGTTTCGCTTTCGTTACCTTTACCTATTAATGTCGCAAACATCATTTTGCCCTAATGCTTGTTTTCCGGCGACAAATTAAACCCAAAAACTTTTAAGATTTCTAATTAAAGTTCTCTGGGCTTCGAAGCATCTGTGAGACACATGATAAGTAGTTGACGGCTGCCCGCTTTAACGTTCCTAAGTCTAGTTCTTGTGTTTGTTATTCTCTCAACGACTATCGGTCGTTTCTACGGAACTGTCGAATATGTTCGTTTTAATTTTCAACATTTCAAAAGCATGCTAAGTGCGGAGCGCAGCTGTCCTCACCACTATAACATAATAACTATTTATGACCATAACAAAGATGAATTTTTACAGGAGTCCATTTCAACGTTTATGTTCTGATTGGAATAAGATATAAAAAGCTAAGTGACTTGCACAACTCTTAGCAGTTTATTGGACATATTTCTAGATTCAAAGGTTGAAGGTCGTGGACTGTTCGCGAGTAAAGTAATTATCTGTCTACAGTCAAAGGCTTAACACTTTTTAACTGAATAAGTTTTAAGCTATTCATCTATAATGTATACATGTATATATATATATATATATATATATACATATTTCTATTTCATACAATTATCCGTACAAATATAGACTCAAACAAAAAAACAAAAAAGACAAAGAAAACAAAAACAAAAATCGAAAACATAAAAAATCACCATGAAATTCAAAACACCAGATTTTTTTCTTCTCTATCTACACATACGCAGAATCAAGCAAACATATCATCGCAAAGGCAAGAACGTAGAGAAATAAAAAAAAAAAAAACAAAAAATAAAGAAAAGCAACGACAGGCCAAAAAAAAAAGAAAAAAAACGAACCAAAGGAATTTTAATTTCTGATGTTATCAAATGCACGCAACAACTACAACAACCACAGCATTAACAAGTCAAGCAAAACATGATTGCTATGGCGGTGGAAGAAGAGGAAGCAGAAGAAGAAGAACATAGCTATGATAATGATGTTGTAGATGATGGCGATGATGATGATGATGATGATGATGATGATGATGATGATGATAACAATGATGATGGCAATGACGATGATGATAATGATGATGATAATGATGATGATGACAAAGAAGGAAGGAATAGAGAACAGCAAACGCACAGACATAAAAACAACCTACAAAAAAAATAATCATTATGCACCATTAATATTACAACAACAATAATAACCACAAGAAAGCCAAAGACAATAAGAGGTCATACAAATACAGTACATATACATGTGTACATGTACGAATATAAGCGGCACGCACACATTTAACACCACAAGAACAGAAACAAAAAAAAAAAAAAGAAAGACTTTCAGGTTGTGTTGTTGAATTTTTCGAAACAATTCACGCAATCAGTTCAGAAAATACAACAAAAAAAAAAACCGACCAAAAGCATCCAAAGAATATTTCGAGAAGAAAATATAAAGCATCTGCTGTATAGTGTAATGCATACACACACGAATACGTGCTCATGAACAACAAAAAGGTGTACATATGTAACTATACGTAGTCAACCATGTAGAACAGCTACAATGGAATGTGTGGAGTTCGCTTATATATTTCTATATATATATATATATAAATAATTTTTTACAACAATAACAACAACAACAACAACAACAACAAAAAACTAATACTATAATAATGATGAGGCTGATACTTGGCTTTAAAGTAAAAAGCATGCATCTACGTGCATACATATATAACGTATATGTAGTACGTACATAGATATAAAATTCTACATTTGTTCGCGGCATTCACATTAAATGCAGCAGCATCATCATCAATATTATTGTAATCAAGCATCAGTAATACAGAAGCAATATGTATGTAGCATATATATAAGCATATGTGTAGATCTGTTCATAAAGAGTTTTTTCATTTTTTTTTTTTTCTTTCATTATCTTTAGAATTTTTGTTGTTATACTTGATGTTATTTTGATTCTGTACATTTAGCCAAAGGCAGTTTTACAAAATAACCATCTATCTTATGGTAGAAATACTAAAAGAACAATAACACAATACTAATACATACACGCGCACCAAGCGAAAAGCGATTCTTTTTTCTTTAAAAAAAAACCAACAACAAATTGAATGCGATTATTAAAGGAGGCAACGGGTAAAGAAGGCAGATTACAGAAAGTCGGTTATACAGGTACATGCATACATATAGTTGTACAAGTGCGCTTGTGTACGTGTGCATGTTCATTTGCGTGTTTGCGTGTGTGTGTGTTTTCATGCGTATATGTATATGTATTTATGTGTATTGTAGTGAAAAATAACGTTGAAAACTTTTTGATGTTACTTTGATAATGTGTAGCACCAGTAGCTGGAGAATCCATTAAAAAATTTATATATAACTCTTTGTATTACTTTATAGCAGTAATAATAATAATAGCAGGAAAAAAAGAAGAAGAAGAAGAAAAAGAAGAAAAGCACACATACTTACATGCAATCAAACAGAAAAAATGAAAGAAAGTGCTTTCTTGTTTACTTAGGATTATATTGGTGGTGCTATAAGAGCAATGTTCAGATGCTTGAACGCATGCAAGCATTCACGTACAGACCATATAACTTTATGTATTGCATAAAAAAAGTAGTTCATCATTTATGATATGACATAGATTTTAATGTTTGTTGTTGCATATGCTGTTATTTTTATTTTTTTTTTTTTAATTTTTATTTCATCTCTATCATATAATCATCTTTTCTTTTTTTTTTTTTTTCAATCATTAAATTTCGAATAAAGCCTAAACAAGTTTGTGTCTTAAGTCTTTTTTTTATTTCTTTCGATTATAAAAGAAAAATTCAAATCTGTATTTAAATGCTTGAAACTAGATCATAAGGAAAGCTCATAAAGATTGGAAAATCATTGGTTTCGTTCAACTGCTCACTATGATCAGTGTGGTTTAAAAAGTTGTAAACATTGATTAATTGAAGGAAAAAAAATTCTTGAAAATTTTAAAGGATCATTTTCTTTTTGTTTCTTTTTATAAGTTTGTACGGTCTAAGCTGTCTGTTTGTCTGTCTGTCCCTCTGTCCTTCTTGCTTTCTTGTGTTCAACCCACAGGCAGCAAATTTGGAGATATTCTACTGATACTTGGTACACCGATATGTTTTGACCCTGCGACGAACGCTAGTTAAAATGGTTTGGATCGGAATGCGTTTTCGATCATTTCCATTATATGAATAAGTTTAGAATGATGTAGGGTATTTGATGGTGGACCCCCGCCCACTATACTATTTGACTGATGCTTAAGTCGGTTAATTGAATTTGTGGGAAATGTCATCTAAAGTGTATCACTGCTATAATATGATAAATGTAAATGTTACGCCTACACGAAGTCCATTAGATTCATTAAATTTTTGTAAAAGAAGTCAGAATACTTTTAAGAAATCTTATATGTTTTTATAAGCGTGAATATTGAAATCGATTTGGACATAAATGTCTGAGTGACGAGCTGCTATTGAACCCACGATTGCGATCTGGAATTTTTTTTTTAATTTTCATTTTTTTTTTCGCGAGAGGAAAAAATCGAAAGGCCATAAAACCTCCCTGGACTTTTGACGATATTCTTCGCGGTATTATCGTGAAGTAAATATATTGTGAACACCGCCTGAGCTTAAGATTTACCTTAAATTGTCTTCTATGCCCTATGTCCTCTGCGTTTGGTTATGATGGGGACATAGGCATGTCTCACCAAATACCACATATTCTCACGTTCTGATATATTTCAAATACTAGCTAGTTTGATGCACTTGTGCTCTTGACCTGCAATGCAAAGTTTGACTAACGCTTTCGACTTCAAGTAACGTGGAAAAAATGCTGTTAGCTGTTAGCTGAATGGATGCAAGTAGCTACAGTAGGAGCCATGGTCGTTAATTATTTCGTACATATAAAAAAACTGAATGGTATCACGCGTTCTATTTATTCAGTACAGAAAATACCAAAACACACGAGAAAGGTTTACTTCGGCATCTAAGTTTCAAAATTTCAAAATAATCTACGAGCGTTGTAGTAACATGTCTTCTTGCCGCACACTCTTTCTTCTACATACAAAAAAAAAAAAAACAAAGTTTGTTAGCAACAAAATATGATCGGAATGCTTTCAGTAGGAAATTTAGTATACAAAGATAGTCTAAAAATTATTCACTATGGACTATAGGCATAAATGTGTATATGCATGTGCATGATAAATGTTGGAAATATTTGCAGCATCATTACTACCCCTAATAAACGGAATTCGGAGGTGTAGTGACACGAATTCGTACGTAGGACGCAATCCCGCATGCAAGCTTTTTAATATCTTTTAATCATTCGAGGGATGATTCTATATGTACAACATGGTAATGGTTGGAAAAAAATGGGGGAGAGAGATTTGGGCCGGACGCACCTTGGGAGGGGAATAATTGATCGATAAGTTTTATACCTTTCTCGATCGAGCCATGCCTATAGCTACGACCTCGAACCAATTGTAATTATCATGCGGTCTACCGCTCTTGGAGTTAAATACGGGATTGACCATTTCTTAAGTACTTGCTTTCGCATGAATAGCAGGGGAAAGGGGCGTGTCGCCGGCTTTATAAAGCAATTTATTTCCTATAAAAAAAATTGTTATCGAAGACTTTAGACAAAAGCTCCGCAGTTATTATTGGATTGAAATGAATCCTATAAGTAGTCACAAAAGGCTTTCCATAATGCTCTTCCCTTCTGCGAAATTCAAAAGAAGCGCGAAGTTTTCTTTCTATACAAGACTCAAAAGGTTATTTCTACATGTTTGGTTAGCATCGTGAGTGAGTGAGAAATTTCATGACAAATAAGTATTTTCTGCTTAGAACATAAAAGCTCTTAGTTGAAATCAGAGCAAATGGGAAAAAAATCTTGTAGCCAAGAAGTCTCTTCAATGTAGTTAACATTGTTAAGGTTAAGCTTTGCAAGTGGGAGGAGAATTTGAAAGTGCGCTTTATTCGTTAAATACAGAAGAAATTTATGATCAAGAAATCTTTTGAATGCAATTTCATTCTCTTGATCCTGGATTATGTTAAGATAGAAGAAAAATGAAACCAATGGAATCATTAAAATCTCTAGATTATACATAAGATTCAAATAAAAGTTACAATCTCCGTAGAGACACTAGAAACTCAAAGGTACTTTTTTTCCGATTTCTAGGTTTCATGAGAAAGATATGAGAGAATTTTCATAGTCGAAGAAGCTTTTTCGTCGTGACATTTACTTTCTAACCCAAATGTCCGCCGTATTGATAATAAGAGAAGAAAAATGGAAGTGTCTCTATGTACTTCGACAAATTGAAAAGTTTTTTTCTTTTAGTTTTATTAAATTGAACCACAAGTTACAACATTCCACCGGAAATACATTAGCAGCTTGCTCTAATCTGCTTCCATATACATTTTGTTTTTGTTTTTTTCATTTTTTAAAATTTTCTATTAAAAAATATCACATTTTTCATACTACTGAGGAATATTAATGTCATAAAGTTCCTATATAACTATAAGCAATAACTACTACCACTACTGCAACAACATATTACGTTTAGCTTTGCAACATGAATTTTTCTTCCACTACAATTATTAATGTTGTTGTTATGATTGTTGTATTTTTCTTCCTTACACTAAAGCATGCTCTCTATGTAAAAATCTTTCTTTGCCAAGCTGTGTGTAGGTTTTTCTTTTTTCTTTCTTTTTTTTTTTTGTTGTCTTTTCCTTTTTTTTTTAATTTCTTTGCACACTTTTAACTGCCAGATTCGAAATTTACGTTCTTAAATATTTTTGTTCTTGTTGTTGTTGCAGCAGTAACAGCATCAAGCAGCACGCTCACTTGCGGTTGTATTAAAGCAATACAGGACAGCTACCTGAATTACTGAACACGCGTCTTATGTCTTATATGTTTGTCTGTCTGCCTCTTGTCTGTCCTATTAAAAAACAAACAAAGCCAAAAAAAAAAAAAAAAAAAAAAAAAAAAAAAAAAAAAAAAAAAAAGAAAGCAGAAAAATAAGAATTCAACCAAGCAACCAACCATCTTTACTGTTCAAGTCTGTCCATTCTTATAGATATAAACGGGAAGATATATGCATATGTTTGCATGCTTGTGCATGCTTAAATATACATTTAGTAAAAAAAAAAAAAAAAAAAAACAAAAAAGCAAAAAAAAAAAATATTTGTAAGTTCTAAAGATTTTTTTTTTTCGTTGGTTGGCATTTTTCAGGTTTGTTTGCTAGCTATTGCTTCCTTAGGTATTTTGTTGTTGTTGTTTCTTTTTTGTACATCTTTAGTTGACTTTTTCGTATTGTGGCAAAGTGGCCTCTGCCAACGACATCAACGGCAACTTGCGCATTGTGGCAGAGTTTACACTCTAAAAAATCCAACCAATACTTGGTGTACTTGTATACGTATGTAAAAGTATACACACACATATACTGTATCCATATATATATACATATATTTATATATATATGTATACATATATTCATAGGTACATAGGTATACATGTATATCTGTTCGTGTGCTTGTATTTGTATGCGATCCTAGCTAGCACTTTGAAGAGGCAAAAAAAACTGGTTTGTCTCGGGATGGTGTGTTTGCATTTAAAAGGAAATTCTTGATATTTATTTTTTCTTTTTTTTTTTTTTTGTTCTTAAAGCATTCAGAAAAATTGCATGTGTTTTTAGGTTGGACGTGCTGTTGTTGCTGTTGTCGTCGCAAAAAAAAAAAAATGTTTTTTTTAAAATTTTTTTTTTTTCATTTCGTGAACTGCTGTAGCTCGTAAAAATGCATCACTTGTACTTAAAGTTTTCTTGTTATATGCTTTTAAAAGAATCGTAAAATTTTATTGAAGTATCCCAACAACAAAAATGTTCGAATTTCGTGCTGCTTGGTGATAGAGTAGGAATTTACTTTATGTTTTGCAAAGCTAACCAACAAAATAAACAAACGGGGCCAAAAATGTTAAAAATAAAAGAGTTTTTCTCCTTTTTCGTATATATAATAGCTTTAATAATCATGAAAAGAATTTAAGTTTAAATATGTAGAACACAAAAGATTTAAGCAACAAACTAACCTAAACTAAGTCTTCATTCAAACAAGTAAGAAAATTGCGGGCAATTGATTCTCTGTGATTGTCCTGTTTAGAGGATAAACAAAAAAAAAAAAAAAAAATACGTTCCCTCTCCTTTTGATTTCATAAGTACATGCTTATTAAGTCTATTTATCTGCCTTCGATGTACATTTACAGTTGGGCTACCGTTCATCGACAATGTTGCATATTTTGCTTTGACCGCAACGTAAATAAACAAGCATTGTGACAGTTCACATTTCCGGATTTTGCGAATTAGTTAAAAACAAGACTGCCGGACAGACGGAAAACGTAAATCAGTTCAAAAAGTGATTCTGAATCGATCAGTATAATAAAAGATAGGTCCATGCATACATCTTCGCAAACTTAATATACTCTTGTGCCAAAAGTGGTCTGGAAGCATGAAAAAATAAGTTTTGAATTGTTTGTCATAGTTTACTCACTAACTACGGCGAAATTTTGCATAAAGAAAAATATGTTATTTAACTCATTATTCACCTCTCGATTTGAATAAAACAGGTGTATTTAAGGCTGGACAGACGCACTGCTGCAAACATGGCTATTTGCATTCGTCAATGTATTTAAAAATTTTAAGCTTAGGAGGAAAGCTTTTTGGGAAATTATGCCCACGTTCATCTAAAATTCGCCAAAAATTCCACTGAAGGATTATTTAGAAGAAGATATTAAAAT
This sequence comes from Glossina pallidipes, assembly GCA_000688715.1. Classification (NCBI taxonomy): domain Eukaryota; kingdom Metazoa; phylum Arthropoda; class Insecta; order Diptera; family Glossinidae; genus Glossina; species Glossina pallidipes. The sequence goes on along the minus strand of KK499873.1, from coordinate 735,968 downwards.
TTGATTAAAAACAAGGAAAACCACTACAGCGGGCCGTGAGCCAAAATCAAAAAGCCTACACTATCCTAAAGTTATTTATAGGTCGACTTTTCAAAATAAGGCGTTATATGAGAAGTGATCGAAAAAGTCGTCCTGCTGGGGATTTGCTAACCGTAGGTTGAACACAAAATAAAGAGGAAAGACGGACAAATTTAAATCAATGCAGAGAAAGGTTCAGAATCGATCGGCGGGTCTATTTCAAGACTTTCTGGTTATTGTATACATCCGAATAAGCTTAACATATCCTTGTACCATAAGTGACGTAGGGTATAAAACAGTTGAAGAAAACTTGTTTATTAAAAACTCACCGATCAATACAGCTAATCCAAATAATTCGGTATCGAGCATGCCTTGTGTGGCAAAATGCAGGCATGTCTGTGTATACACTTCTCTGACTCGACTCTTTGCATCGACTAGGAAGTATAAAGTTTTGGGTTGTTGATTGCCTAAAAGTCTTGAAAAAAGCCATAATTGAATAACATACGCCCTCGTTAATATCAAAAACATTTAAAATATTATACCTTAATGCTAAAAAACGTGAGCCCGGTGATAGCTGTTCGGCCGAGGACGCGCATACTTCTAAGGGCGCGCTGACAGTACAAAAAGCTCGCATGCTGCATCATTATTTAAAGGCAACAAATCGCGTGGAAATATTCTGATTCTGCAAAAAAAAAAATAAAAATATGAAATACATTTATAAGAAATCTTAATAAAATGTTATACATCGATAAGAAAGTAATTGAGATATTATTTCTCTATACATGCAGATAAGTAATAGGAACGAATGTTAATTTTGCAAATATTTTTTTTGTTGTTGTCTTTTAAAATATTCTTCACAATAAGGGACAGACAGACGGCTTCTTTTCTGAAATCAATTTTCATAGATCATTTTTCTGAACGCTTAGCCTTCTGAACACCACTTGGCCTTCCACTTCTGCTTCTGAAGAGCTGATATCTATTCTAATTTGTTCATGACCATCACGAAGAGAAAAAAACACTGAATGATTAAAATCATCTTCATATTCATATTCATTTTCATTTGCTTTTTTTTTTTTACCAAACTAAGAGTTTCGTAGATGTCCGACTTTTATAGAATCGTAAGCAAAACAAGTTTTCATTTCTTCAAAAAATCACTTTTTGATTTTTCCATACAAAGAGTTTATCTCCCTTTTTTTAGAAGACGTGAAAAAGAAGCTTTGCTTACCTCACAGATGACAGAGCCACTTATTTCCACTAAAAGTTGACTTGTCACAGTAGAGGAGACTGACTGGCGAAGACATGAACAAGCTAAAGTTGAGAGTTTTACGATCTATTAAAGCTAATATTCTGGCAGTTCACATCTTAGCCTTCTCTTCTGAATTTGGCTCAGTTTGAAAAAGCGACTTGATCGATTACCTCACATTTTTCTAGGTTTGTATTCATAAATGTTGTTCAAGCCACTTATGTAGATATCATAAATAATTTTCAAAGCATTTTCTTTGAATTTCTAGGCTAATTGTTTCGATTAATCACAGAATCTAACGAGGAGAACATACTCTTGTTAAGATTGCAAAACTGCTAGTCCTACGCATACCTAGAAGAGATTGAATTTACACTGCGATGGTTTTGACACTATCTAATAGAAAAACCCACTGGACGACTTTAATTGAATTTGTCCAGAAAGAGCTTTCGAAACCGCTTTTATGTTGTTACGTTCCAGTTTTGCTTAGTCATTGCCTGGCCCTCAAAGCCTTATAATTTTATGTATACCAATTATACATTTTTATACCCTAGCTTTCTTGTGGTACAAGGGTATATTAAGTTAGTACGGATATTTGCAACACTGAGAATGACTTGAGTTAGACCCACTTTTTGTTATACCGATCGATTCAGAAACACTTTGTAGGTCGATCTAACTTTGTCTGTCCCTCTGTCTGTCTTAATTTTTGAAATATTTTGATGAAATTTGATACATCGACATATTTTTGTCCAAGGACGAACACTATTGTGGGCATGTGATTATTGGCAGATGACACCCATATTTTAACATTGACTTCCAAGTATCAAGTTTTAACTTTCTATTCGCATTTCTTTGAAACTCGTATGTTTTCCTTACCAAGTTCCAACCAAGTTTTTACAATAAAGAAAAACCGAGGACGCAAAGCCGTACAACTGACACCCAGACATAAACAAACCGGTCGATGGTTCTAGTCTCAAACCAAAAGATAAGTTCTTCAGTTTACCTTAACGCACCAATATTTGCAATTTAAGCCTAATACATGAAATTTTCATTACGTAAAAATCGAAAAATAACACCCATACAAAGAAGTGTGCAAAGTAGAAGAATAAAAATTTTCAAATTTATTCATATTTAATAGCAATCATTTTCTCTATCACGGGTTATATAATAGGAGCAAACAGAGATTAATTCATACGGATCAGAATATTGTTTTCATTCTTTTCATGAGAAAAATTGGTACATAGTAGGGACCGACATAGTTTAGGTTATAGGGACCAGGATAGTGTTTTCACTTTCTTCGTTTAGCTGCACGAAAAGCTCAATGATACTGAAAAGCTCATTTAAATAGAGAAAGATTTCCTTTTGATCTCACAGTAAAAGTCTTAAATTAAATACAATTAAAACATTGTACAATTGTAAGAAGACGGACAGACTTTGACTGCCAATATATAGTTATAAACAAAGATTTGACGCATATAAAAATATGTTAAAAACTTATGTCAGCAAAAATAGCGAAAACCATAATAAATTCTGTAAAACCGAAATAAATAATCAAACAAACATGCCAGCAAACAGTAAGACTCTTCATCTTACATACATTGAGTGTTAATTTATACTTTTGTTTTCTTTTTTTTTTTTTTTAAATAATTTATGCAATATGTCAACACCTTAATAAAGCGCACCGAAACGCCGTCATTACGTACGTAACATGTAAGAAAATTATATACGGCTCCAGCCGAATCTTTTACACTTACTAGCTTTTTCTAAAGAGAATCACAAACACAGAAAAAAAAAAAATAAATTTCGATACTTTATAATATGGGACGGGCGTAGACAATTCCTTCCATTTATATACAAAATCTGTAAGATCATCTATAGAACGAACGTGGATACTTCTGTCATTGTGTCTGTTGCAGTTTATAAGTGGAAGAAGCAAAAGCACTAATTTCTTTTCCTTTCAAAAGAGGAGATAAGCTTACTTTACTTTGAACTATTACTTATTCTTCTTTTTATTCTTCGATTTGCTCCACTTTCAGTAAGACTCTGAACACAGGAACTTCCAAAGTTTTTGCAAATTTCAAGGAGATTTGTTCATTTTTGCGTTAAGGAGGATGTTGTGCATAGGTTTCATGTAGGCGGAGAGACGGACATACTTCTAATCACTTTCTGAATTGATCGGTATTATAAAAGATGGGTCTGTCGTAAGTGCTTCTGTCCGTATATATACATACATATATATATATAACTTTGCACTGCAAGTAGCTTAAGTGAAATTTCGATACTCTATAATAATGAAAGTAGATAATGTTTCCCATTTTTGTACAGGTAGTGTAGCGTCACCTATTTTTACCTCTATATCTAATATAGCATATACGTGTAAGAAGGAAAAAAAATTATTTTCTTTTCTTTTTTGATTACACAGACGGACTTAATCTATGTTCTAATGTAAACTTCTCTTTCGATCAATTTGCTTCACTTCAAGGCGTTATTTTTGATTCTGCCACATAGGCGCATGAACGGATATGCTTAGATCGATCCGGAATCTGATACTTATCAAGTCAAGAGGGCATCTTTGACGATTTCTTCTATCTGTTGCAAATGTTTTGAGAAAATGAATATACCTGCGTCGTCCGACCTCCGTATAAAAAAGAAGTATTTATTTATTTATTTATTTATTTATTTGTTTAGGCATGATTTGAAAATAATATTTATAAAAATTATGATTTGTATATAAAGTTGAGGTCAATTTGTTATTGATTGATGACGATATCGAAAATGTTATGCTGTTAGATGGCTTTTTTATTTAAATTTTTTATTCTTCTTCCCTTTGAATAAATTAATTAATTTGTTGTATTTTATACATAATATATAAAAGTAGAAAATAGCTTTTGTAAACTTTCGGTTGCTTAGACCGAAAAGTTGATATTATAAATTACTTGATATGTTATGTTGGAGCCAGCAAAACTGGTGTGTTAAACTTTTAACTCTCTATGAAACCAGTAGCATTTTTAAAAAACCATTTGTTACAGTTCGTTTTACGTTTCTGTTAGTTTTAAGCAAACGCACACACATGTATATATATAAAGAAACTCTCAAATACTTGAAGAGAAATATAATTTATTCTACATATTTTTCGTCTCTAATTTATTTCGAAAATCTTGCTTTATTCAGTTAAGCGAGTTGTTTGAGAAGATTTATGTCATTATTATTTTTAATCGCACAAACAAACAAATATACTTATGACTGATTGTTATATACATGAAAGACCTATAAATTATATATCATTATAAGATCTTTAGACTTTACATTTTACTCCATTTGTTATACTCTGCCCAACTTGTGATACTAGGGTATATTAGATTTATGTAGACGTGTGTGACACCCAGACGGATTTGAGATAGAAGCATCTTTTATATATACTTTACATATAAAGCTTGTCTCTCCGTCTGTCCGCCTTGTTTTCTTGTATCCATTGTATCGGCGCCATTTTTCGGATATTTTGGTGAAATATGGTACACCGATGTATTTTGAGCCAGGAAAGAACGCTAAACAAAATGGTTCCGATCGGACCACTTTTCGATCACTTCCCCTACAACGTCTTGTTTGGAAAAGTATATGACTAACGGTAGGGTGGTATAGTGTATTTAATGGCGGGCCGTGTGCTACAGTGCTTTTACTTCTTTCTTTCTCTCCTACTTGATAAAGGGCCGTACATACATGTACGTTAGAAGACGTTATGAAGTGTAGTTTCTTCGAAACGAAGATCTAAGCTAACTTTGCCATTCCTTTCCGTGCGTTCTCTTATCCTTTCTTCTACCAACCTTTATATGAATTTTTCAGTTCCAAAACTAAAATAATCCAACAGAATTTTGCATACATTACCATCAATAAAGCACAATTTGCATAGGTTTGAAATTGATTAGAATGATCCTTGAAGGGTCCTTTAAAAAACAGATCATTTCATTCCTTTTACGAACACGGAAACAATTGTACATTTTTTAGGAAGAAATTTTTCCTATTCACTTGATTGATGCTTTGATCTTTCTAGAACATGGGTAACAGGTATTCATGCAACGACTTTTCGTAATGATGCATTATATGGGAATCGATCGGAAAAGTGATTCGATACAAATCATTTTCAACGGCATCCGTCACGCTGGTGTTCAAATTTCTTCCAAATATCTCAAAGACTATGGGTCACAAGAAAGGAAGACGGATAGAGGGACGAACAAGATTAAATCGATTCAGAATAATTTTCCGATATAATAAGAGGAAAGTCTGGGTGTTGCATTGATCCGCACAAAGTTAGTATACTCTTATACCGCAAGTGGTGTAGACTATAAAAATAATAAAAAAATTGTTGCGATGAAATTGTGCCTATAACATATTTCAATAGCGGAGCGTTTTTCTCGGTACAGAGATTTTCAAAAATGCCGACAAGGAAATATGTACACATGTTTTCCTTCTATTCATTTCAATTTTTTACAATAGCCTTAAAATACCATTCTTTGGAGGCTGGGGGTTCTCCATACATTATTTTGAGGAATGTTTATTAACAAAAGATTGTCTTTCCTTAGAATACAAATTAAATTTTTTCTTGGAAACATTTCAAACACAATCGCACATCAAGCAATATTTACAAAAAAATCGTACGTACGTCTCTCTATCTACGCTCCGGGCCGCAGAATGCCCTAAATCAAAGATGCCTCGCGATGGTCACTCTGAAGTTGCTTATTTTTTATATTTTTTAAAAAAATATATATTTTTTAATATTTACATATATGCTTAATAACCTCTTTCTGTATCATTCTCCTTCCATTTCGAAAAAATTATTTAAAAAAACCTTGTTTTAGGCTAATGCAGTGAGTTTTCCCCTCCCTTGGTTCGGTTGGAATTAATCAAGACATAGTTAATAGGATATTAAAGAATTTTTTTTTCAGTTCAGCAAGATGAAGAAGATTTTCAATATCGAAGTTAGTTGGTAAATATTTGAAAATATTTTAATGATTTGAAGATGCGAGATATTCTGCTCAAATATTATCCATTGTTAGTTGTTGTTTCTCGCGTACCATATTTTTTTTTTTCTTTAATATGATCACTCAGTCCAAGGATGTTCCATATATCCGTAACATATCGGTCATTATCACAAAGAAGGGAGGAAAGAGTGACAGACAGGGCAAGGCGTGGTAAGGATGTGCTCGATCGGTCACTGTTATGCCGAGCATACAGATTTCAATCTCTCAATCTCTACTGCTGTTTTAAGGTTATATGATATATGATCGAATTCATAAGCAGGAGAACACTGCTCAGGCAACTAAAAAGTCCTCAAAAGTGTTCAAATAATAAAAAAAAAGTAAGTATAAGAATCACGTGGTGTAAGTTTAATATATAAAAATGTAACAAAAAAAAAATGAGAAAAAAAAACGTGGCGAATGTATAACACGCAAAAATTATTAAGACATTGATTTTAATGCAATTTAATAATGAAATATAAAGAAATAAGAAAATGTAAAAAAATAACTTCCAACTTTATTAAAGCCCAGACAAAGAACGTCGGGTTCACAGTGGGCCTTTTTTTTTTTTTTTTTTTTTTGAAACACAGCGAGCCATCTGTTGTTGCCTCGTTTGTTAAACATGTAAGAAGAACAAGAATAAAATCATATAAACACAGAAGGAATACATTCCATGTCAGTGAAACTAATGTTTCTTCTTCTTGCACGGGGTAGGAGGTTTAGTGTCGTTATTTTCTTTTTTTTTTAATATTCGCGTAAATTGTTGCTGTTGTCAGTTGTTGTCGACATTATTTCACAGTAATAACTTTGTTAGCATAATACTTACAAATGGGGACATGCGAATATTATGCAATACAACATACTACCAGTTAAGTACCAATGCCTTTCCGCATTAGACAGCAAATTCGATTTTTTTGCTTGTCTCCAAGGACATATTTGTAGTCAATGAAGTTTCAAGTGCCACTGTAAAATATTTATTCTCATTTTTGGATTAACTAACAATTAATGCGTCTTTTGACTCTTGTGAGTCGGGGACGAGCGTTTATGAATTTCAACGTACGCCAATCAATTAAAAAGATCCCAGTTTCCGCAAGCTATAAAACTCGACTCGATTGATCAAGCATATATAACAACCAGGCAGTGACGCAGATGCGCATTTTGAAGTTTCATGCGGAGAGCATTGGCCATGTAGTATTCGTATATTTGAATTTTAAAATTAAAGAAAAACAAAGCATTTTTTATTTAGAGAAATTTCTCTTCAAAAAAGAAAAATTTACTAACTCATTGCTTGTTCGGCAAGTTTGTGTTTCCATATTTCACTTAACTTTTCTTGGATCATTTCAAAAGGTATATGAAATTTGAATTTCTTACCTCTCAGTGGCTTACAGGTACATAAATCGTGCACAGCTTATAAGAATAAACTAAGATTTTTCGGGGGATTTATATATTGAAAAGATCTCACTCTTCTTTTTTTCTTCTTGATGCAAATTTCATTTCTACCATCCATTAGAGCTCATAATATTCACAAAAATCAAATTAAAACTTTCTAATTGGCCAAGGTGGGCTTTTAAATAAACTACGTCATCGTCGTCATAAAATATCCACAAACTTTACATCGTTTCCGTATGAATGATTGCTTTTTCAAGAGAATTCTTAGATGGGAAGAGGCGCGAAAAGTAGTCGTACGCACTTATAAAAGCAAATTTTTGGATCTCGCAAAATACTACAAATTATAACTTGGACCTATATAAGGACTTTTTTCTTTTCTAAAAAGTTGCTCAATAAATGCTCTCATTCCATCTAAATTTTCCATGCGTGCTAATTTAATTCGGCAAAATATCATTTTTATACCACTTGTTCAAAGTACGTGCACGTAAAAATGTTTCAATAGCGTTCCTCCTTGAATCAAAACAGGACCAAGGCTTTATATCAGTCTTCATCGAAATATCCCAAACATTGCAACTTGTAGGGCAAAAACAAAATACGTGAACTGACATAACGCAGTTGGATGACATGGCAGATGGACAGACATGCTTAAATCGATTCTTGAATTGTGACGCCATCTTCTTATGGGTGATGTAAATATGTGATACGCATTAGCATGGCATGGGGTTTGAAAGCAATTAAAACAAATAAGAAAATTATATTTGTCTGTCGCCGAATTTTCCGAAAGTGTTGAATGGCGGCCATTTGAAAACTTGAAAAAAATTTCTGTAGTTGCATAAATTGCCGTTTTATGAGTAATGAGCGATCAACCCAATGTTTTTTAAGTTTTGAAAAGTAAGGTAGGCTTTTGTATTTTGCTTTAGGTGCCTCCTATGGCCAATTGGCTCATTTTTAATATCAGCCTCCATGCGAGAACTTCCCATGTTGTTAACAGTAAACGAACTTCAGGCGGACATCTTCATTTTTGAGAATGAGAATACGTTTCCCTTATAGACAGATGCCCACACTAACGGACACACGGACTAACACTCGGACAGAAACACGAACAGATATGTCTAAGTTCATTCATAATTTGATGCCGAAGAGCAAGTACATTGTGTCGAATCTCTTGAAGCTTTTTTCCGGGTATTGGAAACGTTTTCTCAAATGAAAACCGCTAACTTTGTTAACAATCGCTTCTACTTAGCTATTTAACAATCGGAAAATACGGTAACGAAAACCAACTATGCAACTCACTTTTAATTAGTCCTGTCAATCTATATTTGTAACCGATATCTTTGTGACGAATCATGCTTGTTGTCAAATTTGACTTGTCCAATTAAAGCTTAGCTTGCCGCCAAATTGTTTACGACATTTCAAAAGAACATATAAAAAACATACATATATATATATATTTCTGAAAACTTGTTGTAAATTAATTATATTACACGTAACGACGCAACTACCATTGAAAAAATATGAAAAATATGGTTTCATTTCAAGTGAAAAAAAAAAAAATAGATATATATATATGTATATACACTAAGTAAAAAGCAAAGTTTATAAAGATTAAAAAATATATATATATAGATAAACTTAAATACAAACTCGTATGTTGTATGGCAATTTCAAAGGCATTCCAAAGCAATCCGTCATAAATGCAATAAACAGTAGAAAACATAACTTTTTTTTTTTTTTTTTTTTTTTTTCTAAATCATTAAAAGCCATTGTAATAATGAATTAATGGTGCAAAGTGTTCTAGAATTGTTTTAAAAGGTGATAATTTTTATTATTATTATTGTTTTGTTTTGTTTTGTTTAATATCTGGATTTACGTGATAACACTAATGTAATAATGTCGTCGATAAAGCACTTTAATCTTAGGATATAATTTTGAATTAATTAACAATTGTTTGTCTCTACTATTTTTACGAAGTGACTATTGTTTTTGATGATCTCATTGATATGTTATGTTAAAAGTTTTTCTTTCTTTCGTTTTTATTATTGTTTCTTTACCTTAATAAAAGCATTATAAATGTTATAAATCATTTTTATTAAATGTAATTAGGGAAAAAACAGAAATTAATTATATGGTTTTTATAATCACCATAATGCTAATAGACTTTTGATATATCGAACGTAGGTTAGACACGTTCACACGTGAAAGTCTTTATTATTTATTATTACTCGATTCATTTGAACGAAATGGGTGTGTTTTTGTATTTATTTTCCATATATATATATAGAGCCATTTAAAAAATTCAAATACCAAAAAAAAAAAAATTCAATGCTTGTCAGCAGAAAATATTTTCTCTATAAAAAAAACATTGAAACAATTTATAATTTAATATTGCTTCAAGTTGTTGTTTAAGTTGTTTCTATTCAAAAGAATCCGAATACTTTGTAACCATTGACTGTTGTATCATACTCTTGCTATGCCATAGAACATTTGTGGTGCAGATGTATGTAAGGACAAATTTTTTTTGGTACTGATCGATTTAAAAACATGACTGACTTTCTGAATCGTTTAAAGTATGTCTGTCCATCCCTTAACCTAATTTCCATCTACAAACAGGTGTTCAACCTATTGGTTGTTTTTTGGCCCAGGGATGCATTGCTTCGGACCATGACAAGTATAATTGTTCCTATTTTGTTATCAAAATAAGTGAAGATATTTATTAGGTGAAGGTGGTGGAGTATTTTTAATAGGCGGTCTTGCCCAATGATAATATTTTTACTGTTCTCTATGACTGTTTTCTTCGAGAATCTTCGAGGGTGTCGGGCGTCGTCTGTATGCAGATTTCCTCATCAATGTTGTCAGCTACTTAGGAGGTGCAGTACACAACCAATAGGTTGTCTAAAAGCTAACGATATGATAAGTGGTTGGCATTGCTGGATTGATTGCTTCTTGTAGTACAATAAATCCAAGAAGCAGTACAAGAAATCTAAGTAGCAGGGGTGGCTTACTCGTAAGTATGGCAAATCTAAAATGGAAATGTAAAACTGCGAGCACAATAACGCACGCATGCCGATAATACTAAAGCATGCTATGAATCCATGGGGGTCAAAGTCACGAGTACCCTTCTTGGATGGGTAGAGGTAACAGCGTGGGTTGAACTGACCATTGGTGCTTGTGAAGATCCTTCGGGGTGACGCTGGCATATCGACATAGCATGTAGAAACTTCGGTGGAAGCTGGTATATCCAATCACATTTTGAACGCAGCAGATCAACCGAAGTTTGAGGTGTGACCGCTTCTGTGCGGCTCCTCGGGGAAGTGCTCGTGGCGGCTATGGGGGCATTAAATAATTAGAGGTGTTTGATAGGCGTCGCTATGTCAAGAGGGGAAGGTTTGGACCATGCCTAAATTTTCATTCTGGCATCGAGTGCTTGAAATAGATCCTCTCTCCTGCAGGATTATCTTGTAAGGCTGAGGGGTACCAAATTCAACTATATTAACAGCCAATGGTTCAACGGAACTCGTCTGATTAATGTTCCACGCCAAGTGCAGACGTTAAACATCGATACAATATAATATAAACCCACCCTGGGGAATGTTGAGGCCTATCATTATTTAAAAATATTCGCTTTTTGGCGATGTTTAACCCACAGTCACTGTGATACCCTCCAAATGGCCGTACCCAGCAGTCAGGACTCACTCCCACAGGTACAAGATTACCTGCCTAAAAAGTTCCTCTAGATCGAATTAGATAATGAGTCGAATCCTGACCCGCGTGGACCTTAAATTTAGACTATAAAGCCTTTAGCATGGCTAACTGTATCAATACAAAAGTTAAGCAACTAAGAATGGACAAATCAGTATCTTATAGGACTCCTTCCTCTTCGTCTATATACTTAAAAATGTACCGTCGTTGTACTATTGAGCTACTTCTTAGATTGATATCGTTTCTGTTTATTGCGAGTAAGTATTTCAGGTTTAGCGAGCGCGTAATTAATTTAAGATGATTTAAAAAATTCCAGGAAATTTATATAAAGAAATAAAAATTTTTGTAATTAAATTATTAAAGGCAACCGAGAATATGAAAAATAAAAAAGCATGTGCCTGGGATTATATATATATATATATATATATATATAGATGTATGTATATCAGTGTAGCAAAAGATATTCCATTGAAACAAACAAATCTATCAGAGTTTACTGGCAACTTATTTACTTATTAGTTAACTTTTGCTCATTTCACATATGTGCCATCTGTAGCACTATGCTCGAGAGCTTTATATTTATGTATTAGATAGATGTTTATGTGTGCAAAACGCAAGTTTTTTTTTTTTTCTTTTCTTTTCTTTTCTTTTTATGTATTTTGAAAGTGGCAAGACAAGAATTTTTCTTGCAGAATGGCCGCAGCAGAAAGAACAACAACAGCAGCAGCAGCAGCAGCAGCAGCAATAAAGCTAACAAGCGAACAACAAGTGTTGTTATATATCTATCTATAATATAGGGGCCTGTGTTTTAGTTGGTAACACTCACCCATCAGCTCTACATATATATACATATATATATATATATATATATATATATGTATATGTATATATGTATATGTATATGGATGTATCTGTATTTTTCCCCCTCAATTACTCTTTACGCTTTTCACAATTTTTACGCAAAAATCGCACAAAACAAAAAAAAAAAAAATAAGAAAAGAAGAAAACTTACTCCAGGTGGGAGAGAGAGAGAGAGAGAGAGTAGGAATTAAAAAGAAAAGCGTGCAAAAAAGAAAAACAAAAAAAAAAAAAAATGTTGTAACGAGTGTCGCAACGTTTTCTAACGAATGCTGCTAATGTTCATTCTAAAGAGTGAATTAATTGCATGGATGTGATTTGTGTTCAAATTGATTGACTGCGTTTAAATTGGGTATTTTGTCATTGATTAGCAGCAACTGTCAAGAAATTAATAATCTAACAGTTTAAGATAATATAAAGAGCATACACAAACAATTCTTCTTCATTCTTCTTTTAATTTATTTTATGTCCTCTACTTTTTTTTTTTTTTGTTTTTAGTTTTTTTCTTTTCATCAACACATTATTTCTTAGAATATTTCTTTCTTACTTAATTAAATAAGCACCATTTTAATGACTTTACTTTTTTCTTTTTTTTTACGGTCGCTCTGTCTCTACTATCTGCGTATTTTATATAATTAAAATACGAAAGGAATAAACTTGTTTTCTTTTTTTATTTTCATTTCAGTTGACGTTCTTGAGTATTTTTTTATAAACATTTTATGCTGTCAAGTAGAAAAAAATTAAATTAATTAAGTTAAAAGCAATGTTCGCCCTTAAACCATCTCTTGGATACTTTCCGCCTGAAGTGAATGTTTGTTGTTCACTTGGGGGCACATGACGGTTAAGCAACCGTAAACGAGTAAATTTTTGGATCAAGATCAGATATCATTTGAATAATTAAAGTTCTTCTATTGTAAGACAAACATTCATTCGCAACCCTATTAGATCTTATTTGAAATTAAACAAAATAAAATATAACTGATAGTTAACTGACAGTTAGAAATACTATGAGGTTAGCAAAAATAGTAAATTATAATGTTGGTAGCTTCAATAACAGAAGACGTAACTAATGCGGTAATAATATATATAGCAGTTAGCAGTAAAATAGCGTGAGAAGGTAGTAGTGGAAGTTGTTTGTTCTAGTACTTAGCGATAGTGTTAGTAAATAATAAGTAACGGAAGTGTTAGTCATTATTAATAATCTTTAATTTTAATAGTTTTTCTTTTTTTGCTCTACCGCTCAGGATTTGGCCCCTAGGCGCGGTGCAACCACGTTGTTGGTCATAAAGGATTATAGGTAGGAAAAGAGAATGTAGGTAGTATGTATGTTTGACATGAAAACGGAGGCATCTGGAGTGATGGGAAAGACTTGAGCCCCTTTATGCCAATGACTGGCACAGCACATTATGGTAGTGCCTTTTGCGGTATACGAACACCTCCAGAGCGAGTGGTTACGAACGCTGAGAAAGCCAAGTAATTCCATTTAAGGAGTGAATTGGTTGTCGGATCTCCTTTACCTTTGCTCTGAATATGCCCAAACATAACCACATTACAACAAATCTCAAGGGTATCGAGAATTTTGGACACATTCTCGTCACTAATGGACATCTGAGTTTTCGCTGCGATAAGTAGAGAATTTCCTAGCTCCCTTGTTTTAATTTCGGACTGTCGTGGACGACCTAAATGGTACGGATATCGAAAATGTGAGTGAAATATTTTTCGCACAACTTTAAAATATGCAGGTCCTCGACTGCGTCTTTCGGCTCTGCAAACGCATATTCCGTCCAAGGACCGTCACTTTGTGTTTTCATGCCCAAAACTTCTGCATTGACACCACCGCGGAGAAGCGGCTCTCCATCATTTTCCCATACGTTAAGAAATAGCATTGGCTTTTTGGTGGCCTTGAAAATTATGCTATTTGCCGCACCCTCTTGAGATATTTTAATGAGATTTCTATTGAGTGTGTCACTCATCGGTCAGCGTGATTCGGTAGCACATGATCGCTTGTCCAAGTAGAACAAGTAACAGAAGAACCTATTATCTGCAAACGAATAAAAAGCTTTTTCCTATTGGAAGATGAAAGGAGAAGGAATCTAAGTACTAGATAACAGAAAAAAAGTTTTCTTACTAAACGAAATACTAAGATTAATATGCTCGTTCTTTAGTGAAGTCTGTGAAAAAAAAGACCGTTTAAAAATAAATGTTATTTTACATATTTAATTAATGTTGCCTTTTTTGGAATGCGAGCAATTGCTTAACATTTCTTGTTGGAAAAAAGATTTGACGATTAGAAGATAAACTTAAGCAAATGCGTGGTCATATTTTATAATATCTTAATGTCGAGAATGACTCATATTTTTTTATGCCACATATCTTTAGTTAAATAATAAGTTTGTATATGTTTTGTCGATTATCGAATCAACAAAGAACCGATTAGGATCATTATTTCTTAGATTCTGATAGATCTGATTGATATTTATATCGTATCAAGCTTTGAAGTTTATCAAAACAAAACGTATTTATTTTGCTTAAAAAAAATAAACTTCAAATATTATAGTTGAGCAATACCGACTAGCAGATACCCTACATCACTGCATCTAGTACAGTTGAACACCAAAAGGTCCACATTATATTCATGCAAATGCGTGCTTTTCACGAAAGCCCACATAATCCTTATATGCAGTGGGACCCAAAAAATTGGCTGCATAGTCCAAATTCGGTTGGGTTGATTTCTATGTCCTTTTACTATTATGAACTAATTTTCTCGATGAAATATTAAAAATTTTACCTATTTACTATTTAAAGATTCAGTTTTCGTAGGAACAGAGGAGATTCAAAAAATTGCCCCAGTCGAACAAACATTTTTGGCATTGATTTAGAATGTTCAAATAACGTGTTTTGTCGGAAAGTTTTGAAAATTGCAATTTTTCCTACGTAAGGTCTTTTCAAAATGAGGCCTTACCTGGCGCCTGATGTAAACCATTCCCAATAGCGTTCATCCTTTAGTCAAAACACGTCAGTGTGCCAAATTTCATCAAAATATCTCAAAAATTGCAACCTATAGTCTGAACACAAACTTACATGAACTAAGTTTAGACGAACAGACAAATTTGAATCGATTCAAAATCATCTGCTGATGGATCTTGTGGGTATGGTGGGGCCCTTTTGCGTACTACATACGTCCGAATGAACTTAATATACCCTGTGGCACAAGTGGTGTAGGGTATAAAAATTCAAAAAAAATTGTTATTGAAAAAATTTCAAAACTCATGGAAAGGATCGAAATTTTTTTTTTCAAAATAATTAAAAATTATGCGCATAACGTGCAAGGTCCCCAAAGCTCAGCTGAGTTCTTTTCCTTTCTAATATTGCACTCGGCAGGAACTTTATTTGGCAACATTACCATATGTTGCGTTTCTATGAGTGAAGATGAAAAATGAGTTAAACACGTTTACAAAGATGCCCAGAACAATAGACAAGCTGGAGCTATTGCGAACAAGTAAAATGTAAGTGTCCTTGTTAACTACCCTTTTACATAGTTTACATAGTTTTATGTTCCATTTATCTATACGTAGTTTTATTGAGTTAATTTTGATTGGAAATTATTATTACTTCTCAAGATTGCTCGGTATTCGCTATCAACCGTCGGTTAAAGGTAGAAAAATATTCTGATATTTTCAGTTTTATTGCAGGGTTACTTCCAACCCATTAAAAATACGTAGGCGGGCATTTCTTATCCGTTTCCAAAGTTGAACGCATCCAACAGTGAAGTTGTCGATTTTTACGTTGACAGTTACAGTTTTTGTAAAAAAGACAACGAAAAAACTATAGGAACCTTAAAGAAACCTCGATTTTGAAATGTTCTACTGGATGTCATAAAGAAATACCAAAATTATTTTACAGCACACTATGTTAACATAAGTGATGGTGAAGCTTGCATCTTTCGCCGATGCTTCAATTTAAGTTGAAGCACATAATTTGTCCTTTAAAAGCTCCATGTCTGAGAAATACAATAAATGTTTTAAAACAGAAGGCTTACGAAAAGAAAAAATATTAGAAATGCCATTAGAATGAGAAAATTACTTGTGTTTTTCAGCTTCTTGATAATTCTTATGCGCAGTTTCAAGCTTATTTTCTTTTGATACCTTAGAGAGTTGAAAATAATGCTCTTTACTCTTTCCGGTATTGGGTGTAGGAAAAATAGTTCCCCTAATGCTGCTGCTGCTTCCTTTATTGCACATCATTAGTAACGCAATGTCCTCGCCATGAATATCATGGATAGCTTCAGATCTTAATCTAAGTAAACAATTGTCTATTTGTTCATTATTAATATCTTAGCATCAGTATTAACTTGATGAACGCACGATCATTTATCATTTCCTTCATGCAGTTATTAGGTAAATTAGTTAGGTATTAAAAAATGTTTTAAAGTTTTCCGACCATGTATTGGACATACCCACAGATCCTTACTGAAGGTTATTTTGGCGCGTTGAGTGAGTATTACAACAATTGAAAATGAAAGAAATTTTCACTCTTTACTGACCGGTCGCTCGACAGTAGATACTCAGACAGTGTACCAAGGTTTTGCTTACGCTGAGATGCAGTCGTTTAGAGAGCAAAATAACTAGTTACACCTCACTACTAAATAACAAATTTCTGTTTATAATCATGACCACCGATTCTCTGCACATAAGCGGCGTCGACAAAAACACTATTAATAGCTTGTCGATCGGTAAAACATTAAAACCTTACAAACCTTCAGTCAAGTATTCAAAGCCAATATTCCAATTAAACGATGCGGGCCTTGCAGAGTTGAGATAAAATGAAAATTCTTTTTAAAACTGAAACATGAAACGCTTCTAAACCGTTATTTTCTAAATACTATTTTTCAAAAGTTAATTTATCCCATGCAGGTTCAATTCACATTTTCTGAAAATATTTGCTTTGCTTTTCTAAATGCACTAATTGCGACATATAGTAACGCTATAGTAAGAGTAAGACGTGGAAAAGCAATGAAAGAGCTGCCACGCCTTCATTTTGTTTTGCGAAGTAATTTGAAAATAATAAATATATGTACCTTACGGGTTCCTTTCGTAAACAGAAGTGCACATATTAAGTTTGCGGGGATGTATGCCACACCCAGAAGAACTTGACGTAAATCCATCTTTCAGAATGGAAGCTCGTCTGTCCGCCCGTCTATATTCTTTAACGGCCTATTTGGAAAAGTCATTGTATGATTAATTGTAAGACGGTGTAGGGTATTTAACGGTAACGTAGTGAAGGGTTTTTACCTGTTTCTCGTAAAAATTTCTGCATTTTCGATACATGATGTCCAGCCAACACTTTCCACTTGAACAACGATTGTAAGCAAAAGGGTGTTACGAAAATTTAAAATACTATAATGCTTCTTAACAGGTTTCATTTTTTCTGTACGATAATAATTTATCGGTTTGTAAAAAGTAAGAACAAAATAATAGTGAACTTAGTTTGCAATTATAAAGAGAGTACAAAGTAATAGAATCGTCATTTTTATTAAACATGAAATTGTAAAGTATGCGTTCGATGAAGAATGCAAATTAAATAGAAATCAATATAATGGAAAATTTCTTTTAAATACAATTTCTTATTAACTAATTAATATGCGCATAGATAATTCATAACATATTCTTACTCCCACCACAGAGGACATATTAGATTTTTAAAATGTTTTTTTACCGCATAACACTACACATCGAAGACAATATAAAGTAGACATGTATATGTATATATAGATATTCATACATGCATATACATATAAATATGTACATTTTTGTGATGACAATAAGTGTGGAAACAATGTAGTAATGTCTGCTCGCTTTTCCGTGTACCCGATAAATTCGCGTTTGCATTTGAAAATCTCTTTAGTTTTTCCTTTACACTTCCTTCAGATAAAAGTTTAAAATTCAAGAAAATAAGTCGCTCCGTCGATATCGTCGCTTAACCATGTGCGTATGTACACAACACCCATTAGGACTTCGAATAGACACGCCTTTTATCATATCGAGCGATTCAAAATCACTTTTTCATTAAATCGAAGAACATCGTCCGTCTGTCCACCTTGAATTCTTGTGTTTTTTAATGAAATGATGCTACATCGACGACTTATGGCTCAAGGACAATCGCTATTGAAAATGCTTTGGATCGAACCACTTTTCCGACGACAATCCAGATAACGCATTATTGTAGAAAGTCATTGTATGAATAACTACACTATAATGTTTTTACTTCTTACTTATTAAGTTGCCCAGGGAAACTATCTAAATGAGCTGATCTAAGGCTTCAACTACAATCAGACATATACAAATGACAGGTAATATCCGGCTGGAGTGGCCGAGTACCAAGTCAATGCTCGCATGTTAAAATCTCAATTAAGCTGGAGTTTTAATTACTCGTAGCTATAGTGAATGTTCAGTCGGTGAAGGTATAACACTTATCGATTGCGCACACCCACTAGACTACGGCCGTCGCTTTCGTATTTCTTTCTCTTTCTTCTTCTCTTTTTGACAGTCATAGTGTTACACGAATAAGGAATATCCTCTAAGTTATTGGTTACTATAAAAAAAAAAAAAAATTTAGGTATGGGAGTTTGAAATCTATTAGAAAAATATGATTCTCGGAATCAGATATCGTACAAGAAAGAACTCGATAAATACAAAATGTCATCGAGAGACTTCGGACAGACCCAGACAAGAAGACAGGCAGAGAGGAGTAAGAAGAGAGAGAGAGAGAGAGAAAGAGAAAGGGAGAGAGAGAGAGAGAGAGAGGGAGAGAGAGAGAGAGAGGAATAAAAATTTTGAGGGTCTATCTTGGGACCTACTGTATCTTACCCTTACGTCCGCACAGACTTAATATCCCCCGCGCATCCAAAGCATTGTTAGGTAGAAAAAAGTAAAATATGTCAACTTGCTTACGCTACTTTGCTGCCCTCTTGTGCTTAACACGTAAATAGCATGAGTTCGCATTAACAATTAAGAGAGACATTCTTGCATGTTTACTCATAGCGTACGGTTCGTTATTATTATACGCTTAACAATTGTTTATTTATATATGTGTGTATATGTATTTGTTGTTTTAGTAATTTTCCTCTATTCACACTGGGATTCGAATAACGCAACAATAACAATAATAAGTAGAATATAAACGACATGATTTTTATAGAGACTGACATGTCATGCATTACATATTTTTTATGTAATTACCGGCGATAATCTTTATAATGATATATATATAAGGCCCGGAGGAAAAAAACAAAAAACGAAGAATTTTAAAAACTTGTTTATTTAAGAGAATATCTTTAAAAAAAAAACTACACTAATATAGCGAAGGAGAAAATGAAGGAGGAGTATGAGAAGCAAATAGCCAGTGCGATGATGGGTACGTGTAGATAAGAAGATGAAAATTTTTCAATTAAAACAACCTTGACATTGACTTTTAATAATAAAGAAAAATTCATATGAACTTGTTCATGACAACACATACACATTCCTACGTATGTATGCTGGTTAATGCAACTATATATATACATATATAAGTGTGTGTGTTTGTGTTATTATCCAGAGAAACACATGTTAATTTAATTTTGTTGTTTTTTTTTTTTTTTTTTTTTTTCATTTAAATGGAACATGAGCAAGTGCTCGTTTTGTTGCTATCACGTTTACCGTCCTAGAATATTTATTAAATAAATAAACAATAGCTTGGTTGCTTGGTTTGGTTTTAATATATATGTTTATATTAAACGTAGTTTTACGGATATTACCGATCTCGCAACAAATATATTATTATTTTTCGAAAATTCTTAACTATTGTTAATAAGTCTTTTTTTAGTTTTTATTGATTACTGTTTTTGAAAATATTTAGAAACGTGTTTTACGCTTGCGTATTAAAAAAAAAAATAACTAAGAAAATTAAATTCGGTCGGGACCGAATCTATTATACCCATCGCCGTTATCCTAAAAAAGACAAAAGAGATAAAAGAACAAAAATTTCATGTTCTATAACATGGAGTGGGCGGAGATGATTTTTTCTATTTTGAATATAAAAGTTTTTGTTATATAGACATGTGAAGGTTGTAGGCGTATCCTTTGAAAAGTTCAGGCCAACTTATTTCCAATGAATGTTTACCATAAATACTATAAAGTTGCGCCAACAGAGAGATGGACAGATGAACAGGCGGGCACGTTTAGGTGCATTCTAAATTTGAAACTGGCCAAGAATGTGGAAACCTTATGGGGTTTTTCAAGCTTGTTTCTGCGTGTTATAAAGGTATCGAAAAAACACCTAAACTTTGATACACTATAATATTGGGTGGGCGCGGTCAATTTTTCTCATTTTTGTGCAAATATGTTACAGCGTTGGCCATAAAATATGCGTTCAAATTTTTATGTTCAATAGTTTATGAGCAATGAGCAAAACATCAATTTTTCATTCCTTTTGAAAAACCGAGGCGTTCTCATTTTACGAGGTGCTGTGGGCTTGTTCTTCTAGCGATTTGGCTCATTTTCAATACCGACCTGCGTGCAAGAACTTCCAATGCTTCTGCCAAGTTTGAAGTCGATAGCTTTATTTTTGCGGCCAGGAAAATGTTTACAACAGACTTTACACAGACGGACAGACGGACATGTTTAAATCGATTTAGAATTTGATGCTGATCAATAATATATACAGTTTGTGTGGTCTCTGATGCTTCGACAAAATGAATATACCCCTCGGCCCTCGGTGATGCGTACAAAAAGAAAACAGAAAAATTTGCATTCAACAAATGAAAAGATAAGAAATGATTAGATCGATTTTTTTGATACCCTTCATTTGCTTCTTTTTGTATTTGTATTCACCATGAAGAACAATAGTGTGTTAAGATGAAATGTTTGAACGTGATCGTGATTGTGAGCGTGAACATCGATTCTGAGTTCAAACCAAGAGCCCAAGACATATTTGTGAAGCCATCTTCGTACCTATATCTTACATTAGTTACTTTGTCTTTTGTTCAAAGTATTTATAATCAGTATTTTATGGCTCGACTATGCTATCGCAAAATTATGATGGAAAGACAGACAAGTAATGCTTTGGGTTGTACGTTGGTATCACTAATCCGGCGACATCTGAACCCCTTATCTCAGACTAGGACGAGGGAGGGAAGATTGTATAGAGTGGTATAATGAGGATCAAGAATCCATAAGGGCTCATCTCGAGATGATACGAAAGCAATTCCGGAATGCTTTTGACGTCAGTGTCGTTCCACTAGTTGGCAGCGCGCTGCTACTACGCCAAAAAAAAATTTTAAAAATTTATTACTAATCCACAATCTCTATAGTTGCAGCAAGAGTAAAAGACTCAACCCAACGGGCTGGCACGCCTCGATGCTTTCATCTTTGTAGGATTATCAATATTACATAATAAGCATGACGTACTCCTGTTGTTGTTTATAACAAAATTAAGTAAGGAAATTATATTCGGCGATTGGCGGAACCTTTTCTAAAAAAATGACATTTCCATGCTATATAAAATTGGATGGGCATGGTCTACTTTTTCCATTTCTGCACACTGTACTGTATCACCCATAGACTACCTGACATAAAAATTTTTATCCAAAAAACAAAATTTTTTTCTTTTCAAGGCAAGGAGGTGTTCTAAGCATACGTAGTACTTCAGGCTTGTCCTTTCGTCGATTGAGTCCTTTCTCATTGTCAACTTGCATGAAAGATCTTTGAATATTTTTACCAAGTTTGAAGCCAACACGTTCGTTTTTGTGATGTATATTACGCAGATATGTCAACGGACAGACAGACAATCGGATATGCTTGAATCGATTCAGAGTTTGATTAATGGGATTTCTGAAGCGGTCTTCTGAGTGTTGGAATTGTTTTGACCAAACAAATATATTCCTTTCCTGTGGTGTGGAATATAATGAGACAAGCCTCTTGGCCTCTTTTTCTTTGCAGAAAACGCGACCACGCGATCTACCTAACCGCTGCGGTTCATTTCTACTTATTATGAAGAAAAATTGTTTACAACTCTTTAATATCTTACGCAATATAGTTATGTAATAGATGAATGAGGTTTATTGCTTCCCTATCTTTCTTGTTTCTCCTTACTACCTTTCTCATTAATTTTTATTTCAAGTGCAACTTTTCATCGCAAATAAAAGTCGTAAACACATAAGCAAAGAAATTTGAAACCGCTCAAGAACATGTATTCGAAATACCTTGAGTGCAAATTGCTACGATTTGTAATCAAATTGACTAACTCAGCTGAGATTGAAGGGGGGGTCATTAGCAATACTCAATTTGGAATTAATCAAAGACATTTTTAGATGACTTTATATAAAACAATTTCACAATAGATATCAGACTTCTTTTTAAGGAAACTCAATATTTGAATTAACAAAGAGCTTAATTTGCAAAACGATTTTCAATAACAAGCATATCTTCACCTAATGTCATTAAGTCATTAGCAGATAATGTTTGAATTTAATTTCACGTTTTATAATTTCATTATATAAAGGAGCGAACACACTTGGCTGGATGCCAGTTCAGAATCTGCGTACACTTTATTATCATTTCGAAATCCAAAGTTCCTCGTACTTTGCTGGTGGTCATAAAAAGTGGTTTTTGTTGTTTTTTGTTTTTTTTTTTTTTAAATGAAAAAAATAATTACAAGCCAAGTCCAATAATTTTTGAATAATTATTTGTAAATTTTGTACTTGAGCCAAAATAACAGAATATAAACAGAAACTCATGCTATATTTACTATACGTATTACTTATGTTTGCTTTTGCGAATGCTATCGTTTTTCAGGCCATTTCGCATAGCTTACCATTCATATCTCATGCGTACATGGGGCTTAATAAAAAAGGTAAATAAAACAAAAATCAACAGTTGTTCAAGTTTTCGATATTGTCGTTGTTATATATATATATATATATATATATATATATATATGAATGTGTGTGCTCGTGTGCGTGTATGTGTGTGTTTAACGTGGTTTGGTTCGCACGTTTATTTAAGATGCATACCATGTCGCTGATTAATACATACAAAAATTTCTTTCTCCATATCTTGGCGTTTCCCAATAACATACACTTCTCGCATATTATTGTAGCTGGATCTCTGTGTTTATAAAAAAAAAAAAAAAAAAAACAGCGAACGATAGAGGCATATTAAATTTATCATAGCATTTGCAATACTCAGAAATACGCATCAGCGTAGCGACGAAGTATACGTAGGTAATTTTAATTATCGCAAGATTACCTTATATGTCCGCGATTTTTTCATCTATTATTGTTACTGAAGTTCTCATGGCCGAACCATAGCATATAAAGAGCATAGCCTACTGGCAATAATATTAGCTATAGCAATACCGAATGGCAAGATCAGTACCAATAGCAATAGCAAAAGCATAGGGTAAGGACAAGGAAAAGCAAAATCAATACAAAATATCTAGAAGTAATGGCAATAATATTAGATGGATATAGCAAGTAAGATAAAGTAAAACTAAAAGCAACAACAAAAAAAATGACTGCACAAAGAATATCAATATAAATATTTTATATATATATATATGTTATATATATATGTTATAAATATTCCTATACATGTACATATGTAGGAAAAAATGATAGAAACATACACGCCCTCCTAATAAAGTTTTAAATGCTCTATGCAATGATAATAAAATAGTGTTTCAAATAACATTATAACGGGAAGGAATTAATCAATATAAAGAAGGAGTCATTAAAATTTTTAAAAATGTTTTTATTCAATTTAATGAATTAAATATTTTGTTTGTTAAAAATTTCGATTTAAGACAAGCGTTAAAATGCTGTAACCGAACTGACAGCTTTATGACTCTGATTTCATAGAGAGACAGGTTTAGAAAGAGTTTAGCATCAACCAACGGATTGCGAAGAGAGAAACACTACCGATCACGGACAGAGACGAATGTCAGCAAGTAGACTAAAGCAAGTGCTAATACTTGAATACTTGAATTCAAAGATTGCGAAGAAGCGAATTTAATCTTTACAGACTTTTCAATCACAGTTGATGAGACTCTTCATAGTAAAGACGGAAAGTAAACAGAATGGACAAAGAAAAAGATGAACTACAAAGCTCAACTATACAAGTAATAGGAAATTTTATCGGCAACAAATTCATGGTTTTGTGAGAAAGAAAATTAAAAAGAAAGGTTACCCCTTTCGTTACGCTATGTGAAGGACTTCGATATCACAGGAAGAGATAAAAAATTTTGAGTTAAGCAAATATTGCCTGCGAATAGAGTTCAGGTAAATTTTACCCAAAGACCAGGTGTTTTTAGCTTAAGAAAGGTAGGTCCAAATAGCGCTAAAGAAGTATAGCAACTAACAACCGTGGTCTACAGCCCATTTAAGAAGGCAAATAAAGAACTACAGGCAGTGACTTATGTAGATTGGGTTGCAAATTAAAACAAATACCTAATCGAAAGTAACAGCCCTATCTCGTTTATGCATACGTGGCGACGGGTCCTTCTTCAGTTAACGTATCTTTTCTTTCTTTGGCATCCACTATTTCACAGCCTTTATCGAATATTTTTGAGAACAAAAACAATTTGATCCTTAAATTCAGTGCGCATATGTATGTCCCAAGTCTAAAAGGCGCCTATTTTTCAAGCGCCAACTTGTAAAGTACGACCACCTGCAGATTTTTGTGGTGCTGGTGCTGGCAAAACTCAATTCATGACGGAATTCTTTTAAATTAAATTAAAAAAACTTTCTTTAAGCACTCATATGCGCAGTACAGTCACGAACCAAACAGCATAGCTCGTGGTCAGCGTATGACTTAAGTGTCATTTGACGAACCGTTTGAATGGCGCTTTGCTTTTGCTTGCAATTTTCGGCAAAGTTTATAATAATTTCCTTTTGAATGCATAACAGACGCTCCTTTAGTCTCACTTCGATCCCCTTATTAACTTTTCCATCAATTCTTAGACGCTTCTCAAATCCATCCGCACATCTCCAGAGATCATTTTGATAAAAATTGCGTATATCTGCAGACACCATGTTACGTAATTGTCGACATTCAAAGGGCCTTTCCTTACGTCATGAAAGAAACTTTTAATTTGAAAATAAATATTTTTTTCATCAAATTAATCGATTTTTTGAAAAATATATGTAATTTGTTAAGGTTTCAGCTGTGATCTAATTGGTACCTTAACACAGTTATATAAGTTTTTTTTTTTTCTAATAATAATTAATTTAAGATTTACTTTAAGTGTCATTTGAACTCGACTGTTGCTTGTTTTAGTTGAGTTTCTGTATAAGTGGAATAAATAAATAAATAAATAAATAAATAAATAAATTAAAGTCTCGAACTATTGTCTATGATATGTTCGAACACTTTCCCACTTCGTTTATATCATCTAAAGACAGGCGTTGAATATCCTAAGAGGTGTATATGGGCACCTTTTTTTGAGTTTCGGTTTGTTGAGATTAAATGGACAGAAGCAAATAAGGATTGTGGCTTATATATCGACTCCCAAAATATCTGGCAACTTTTAAAGGAAAAAATTTCCGTTCTTTTTTTCAAATTTTTGTTTCTGCTTGGACTCCCTCTCTTTCAAACTTTCGCCTGTCGCCACTCTCTGAAAATTTCTTCTGCATTTTTTAATCAATATAGTGAATCATCCTATTGTTTGTTTGCTGAATTGCAGAAGAAGAAAAAGAAGAAGAACATTTCAAAATATATAAAATTGAAAATAAAATTTCCTCTTTAACTCATAAATATCTTGTTACTTTTCCTGCTCCTTTTCCTGCTCCTTTTATGCTCAATATGTTTGAAAAACCATAAATGAATTAAATTCTTGCACTTTTGCAATGAATTATTTGATTTTCAAAAACTTTCAAAACATTTTTGCACTAAATGTTGTTTTGCAATTTATTCAAAACACAAAACATACTACATTCATCGAATCGTTTGTGCAAAGTTATTTAGTAAAACTACGTTTATATTCCGAGGGTGACTTTGTCATTCCTCGGCACGAATTACGTTTGAAAAAAAAAACGTATCAGTTAAATATGATTCGGCAACTTAGAATTCCAAGTCCATTAAACTTTTCATTCGTTTATCTAAAGTTAACATATTGATAGGTTACTAGTGTGTTCAAAAACTAAGACCAATTTAATTTTATCTTTTTTAAATCTATTATTACGTCGCCTTCAACGTCATCCCCCTCAGATACCAATGTTTTTGCCAATCTTCGAAGCAGTTGCTATAGGCGATTGTAGAAAGGGCCTTCAAAGCTTTCTGGAATTCTGTTTGTATCTCTTCAGTCAAGTCAAAACGTCTTTTGTGTTTAGGAAACAGTCTAAATAAGGTGAGGACTGTGTTTATGGAACGATAGTGGTTGAATTTTTGGACGAAATGACTTTAAAGAACCAATGCAATGTGAGATGACCCGTTATCGTGTTGCAAGACTAATCTTTCCACAATTCTAACCTCAAATAACATTCATTGTTAATAGTATGGACCGACGCATAGGAATTCATCATGACAATCGAAGAAAACTGTTAAAACGCCCATGTGTAGGCGAGCTTGGAGCGGTTTTTAAAACAGAAAACGACTACTTAACGAATACGTTTTCGAATACGATTCGAATAAGCAAACTGACAACGCCTATCACTTCCCTTCTACAATAGGTTTCGGTGTAAAGCTAATCTCTAGTACATATATAAAAATTGTTTTAATTGAGTCCAGCTAACGATTCTCTATAAATTTTGTTTTGTTAGGTATTCGAGACGCGCCATATGATCAATATATTGCTTCACTTGGTTCAACGGAATAGTAAGTAAAACAAAACAAAGATACAAAAAAAAAAATTGAAGTAAATATATTGCATTATAAATGCGAATCGTGGTCCGTAAATGAACCATCAGTTATAATGCATATGTAGACGCATAAATATCTGAGTTCAAGCAAACAACATAACTTATGCTGCGAACAAATGTCCACATTACATACATACATATATGCATACATACATACATACATACATACATACATACATATTTAACTTTAACTCATAGTGCACTGTTTTGTCGACATTTTATTAGGTGTGCCTAACTGAAACGCCCAATGATTTGATCATAAAAGAAATACCAACGAATGAGTATTTATTTTCAGAAAACGCAATATACGTATGAAACATGTGTACACATATCCGTGTGTGTGCGCACATACCTAACCTTATATATCGTCTGTATAAATATTCTTTTATGGACTCTTTAAATAAAAATATATGATAAACAGAAAAAAAAAAAAAAAAAAAAAAAAAAAAAAAAAAAAAAAAAATGAATATACATACATCTACAAAAGGTACTCTAGCCTATAATTTTCTGTACCCGTATGTAAATAATTTTGCGGTTAATTTTTTTTTTTTTTTTTTTTTTTTTTTGGCCATTGGTCATATATTGCTTTATTATATTATACAACATATTTAAATTATTAAGAGTTTTATTATTCAAATGTTGTTGGAAAACTCTTAGACATTATTTTTTTTTTTTTTTTTTTTTTTCGTTGGCCATTGGTCATATATTGCTTTATTATATTATACAACATATTTAAATTATTAAGAGTTTTATTATTCAAATGTTGTTGGAAAACTCTTAGACATTATTTGGTTACTAAAATTTGAACTGCATACCAAATTGAGTTGATTTTGGCAACCATAATAAATTACTTTTAAGTTATTTAGGTAATTCGCAAATTTTAATTACGACTTCGCTTTACAGCCTAATGGTAGTGATTTTAAAATCAACATAAAATTCCAAGTCAAAATTTCGCCATCTCCTCTCGAATAAAAAGGAAAGCTTTACTCAAACTTCTTCTATTTTTTTTTTTTTTCCATCAGTCAGTCGTGTGATCGTTGGAAAGAAAAAAAATAGGGAAACCACTGCAACCTAGTAGATGTGTGCGTAATCGGTGTTATGCCTTTACCGACTAAGCACTAAGCACCGCTATAATTGCGAACAAGATAATCTTTAGCGCTTTGACCTGACCGAGCTCTGAACTCTCACTTGGTAATCGCGGTTCTTGCCTACTCATGCGGATCTTGAGGTAACTTGTGAAAAATGAAATTTTGGCATAAGTAACTGTTAATTTAAGTGCATGCCTTCGTCTGGGATCCTCGGCCAGAGAGAAGTTTATGCACACACAGTTAAAGCATTGAATGAATAGAACTCATACTACGTGCACTAAGAAGAGCGCTTATCACTACGCTTTGTGAAGGGCATTATAAGTCAGCATTGGGATTATAGTCTCAAACAACTTGAGATTCTGACCTTATACGTCCACGTTCTTCTATCGCACCTTGAGCCTATTAATTTTTAACGCCAATTCTGTTTTTTTTTTTTTAGTTGTCATAATCGCCTGGTTCCTATATTCGATTAGGAATAATTTTCTAAAGCTCGATATGAATATTCGCTAAATCTGTAAAAACTATCATATTAAATATCGAATTTCTAGAAGCGAATCTTATATAGTTGACTACTCATAAAATCGGTACCTACAGATATCTACAATTCAATCAATTTGAAGCATTTCCAGCAAAGTGTTTCCTATTTGTGTTTAAAGATTGACATCTGTTTCAAATATATAATTTTTTAATTATATATTAATATATATGTATATATATTTTCTTTTCTTGGAAAGTTGTTTTGTTGATTCTCTTCTCCTATGCGTAAAACTATTATGCCCATTTTGAAGTTGCATCTGTATATTGTGAAAATCGAACAAGCAAAGAGAGCAGAAAGCACTCGTCTTAGAATTTTACTTTTCTGAAAAGTAATTTTCTATTCCATGTAGAAGCATGTATAAATGTCAAAAAGAGAGAAAAATTTTTATAGCTTCATTTTCCATAGTTGACTATAAAAGATTCAGAACATTTTTTGAACCAAAAAAGTGCAGAAATATTTGGATAGCAAGTTAAATATACGTGTACTACACTACTTTGTGGCCGTAAATCAATTTCTAAAAATTACAGGAATCCAGCAACAACCCATACCCCAAAATAGGAAAAAAACTACAACTAAGAATTGTAAGCAGAACTGTAAGCAGATATTAGTTCGAAAAATTTTTATACAAATTACGATTACATAAATAAATTAAAACCCCAATAGGGTCACTGCAACTGTTAGTTTGAAAATTATTTTTCTATAATACCTCCATAGTCCTAAAAGTGGCAAATTTGTTACTAAAACAAATAATTTTAAAATTTCTTTAAATATTTATTAATTTGATGTAATATTATTATGTTTTACTAGAACGCATAAAAGTGAAACGCGTAACATTTTTGAAAATATTAGTTTAAAATCGATTAAAGTAAACGTAAAAATAAAAAAGACCCTCCGACGACCTTCGCTAGAAAAAGTCATCACAAGTTTGAAATCAATCTCTTGAGAATCAAACTGCGAAAGATGAGCAATGAAAGTTGTTTGAGCCGTTGGATGTTAATTCTGAATGTAAGGGACATATATACATATATATCTATATATGTAAGGGATAATTTATGACGGGAAAAAAATTGGTCAAAATACTGCCAAGGTAGACAGGATTACCCCGTTCAAGAGACTTTCTTTCTTGTTTGTCTACAAACTCATACTTCTTTAATGGATGATCTCTAGGAGCTCAGGCAGCTTATCTACAATGTACATGAAATTGGTTAAGCTTTTAAAATGTTTTTATGGAATCATCATTGAATGAATCTGAATCCTTTTCTAAACATAAAAGTATTGCTCTACATATAATACGTGTGACTTATCGTTTAATTCATTCTTTAGTCTCCTTCTATACCTTACTCGAGAAAGGTTTAATGAGGATAATTAAAAATATATGAAATACATATCAAGATGTAGGAAAAAGGTAAACTAAACATTTTGCAATATATCTTTAAGCCGATTATTGCTTTAATTCTTCGAGAGGCAACGTATAGCTCAGGCGGTAACATGATTACTTAAATTTCTCTTATATTTACTCAGAATTTAATTATCTTGAATTCTATTGAAAATTAACGCAAATTATACAAATTTTTAAAAATAAACTAATAGATATTTGAAAGAGATCAGCGCCTTGGACGCAGGCGTACTTGAGAGAGTAAATATATAAATTCAGACCACCATCGACCCACGGATCTGCGTATTACGCCTTCAAAATAATTTTTACTATGTGAACTGAGTGTAGAAATGAAATTCTATTTGTTTTTTTTTTTTTTATTAAATATGCAGAGAAAGGGTCGCAAGGATGTTGCAAAAGACATAAAGCAATTGGACTTAAGTTCATTTTGTTGTTTCTCGTTTTATTATGTTTATGAAAACATTTTTTGCGAACCCTTTCATTATCACTTTATTCATTATCTAAGATCATCGAAAGATTTCATATTCTAATCAATAAACAACTGCTACTTGAAATACTATAAAAAAAAACATAAGTAATTGGAAGTTGTCTTTGAAAGAGCACTTAGAGCAAACAATCTAAAAATTAGTAATCAAATCATAAGTAAAACAATAATATATGTATTCACTCCCTACTCCTGGCAGTATAAAATATTTACTTTCTTGCTTGTAAGATACTTGCGCACTCTTGATCATTTAGGTCTGTCCATATGTCTACTTTCTTTTACGTGTATCCATTACCTACTCCTAGCAGTATACAATATTTACTTTCTTGCTTGTAAGATACTTGCGCACTTTTGATCATTTAGGTCTGTCCATATGTCTAGTTCTTCATATGTATATCCACTCCCTACTCCTGGCAGTATAAAATATTTACTTACTTGTTTGTAAGATACTTACGCACTCTTGATCATTTAGGTCTGTCCATATGTCTAGTTCTTCATATGTATATCCACTTCCTACTCCTAGCAGTATAAAATATTTATTTTCTTGTTTATGACATACTTGCATACTCTTGATCATTTAACTTTGTCCAGTTGCTTATGCGTCTCCCATGTGGCTTATTGGATGGCCCGTGACAAAAAGAACTGAGCTAGAAAGCGAACATCTACTCTAGCTTAGCTCACCGAGCATAAAAGTTTTCTCACAAAAGAAATACAACTTTCGAACCAAACCGACTTAACTTTTAGAGGGCACTTTATCTTAATATAAATGCCAATAGTGATCCATTTCAATAACCAATAAAGCAGAAAATCAAAACATCGATTCTAATTTCAATACGGTTCCAGTTATTAAAAAAATAAACGATGTCTACGCTTATTAATCTTAATATCAATATTAGCATAAGCAGAATAAACTGAGTTCTTTCCTTCAATTCGAAACCATAGCCACAGCGTTTAAACAAGATCATGCCAAAGAGAATTTTCTTAATTAATTATTTTCAAACAAGTGGAAGGTATTATTTAAAATATATTGAATCATTAGGATACATAGGATCGTGTTGAAAAAATTTCAGACTATCTACAAAGTCCTTAAATAGCCTATTCAAACTTGGAAACTTTCCTTAGTATATATAAAAAATTTAATTTATAGAATCAAACCTTCATTCCCCATCAAACGATAGATTGACGAACTTTTGCAGAATATTTGATCGTTGGAAAGATTACAGAAAAGCGATAAGCAGAGAGAACCATTGTTTAAAATAATACCGATTTCCTTCAAACACTTTTTCCGTTTCTAAGCTCAAACCTTTCAAGTTTTTTTTAAAAGATCAACTCTGCGACTGGCCGTTTATGGAAATCACTTAAGATTGTTTCCAACATCCTTAGCACTACTACAACAATGGTTAAAAGCATTTCTTATCGCACTCTTTGGTCCATTGAACATTGTTCTCCATTCTTGCATCCTAAAGATCCAATGTAAACAGCAAGCTTCAAATCTGATCGAGCATAATTTTCTTGATTTAAGTTTTCAGTATTTGACAAAGCATTTATCATCTTCATGCCATTGTTTTTCTTTTAACTATATATAAAACGGTAAGTCAATAATCAGACGATCCATAATTTTGTTACCAAAAAAACTCTAATAAAAATTGAAAGATAACTCAAAGCTCTTAACCTTTGTTTGAGGCAGTGGCTCAGGCTTTTCAATAATAGTTTTTCTTATTTTTTTGCGAATGAATATTCTTACGTAAAAAAATCAGGTAAAAAGACTATAGTGAGGCACGGTCCACATCGAAATAGCCTACACCAATGCGTCTAAGGTAATGACTTTTCAATATAATAATTTTTTATTATAAGGGAAGTGGTCAAAAAAATAGTCTGATCCAAATTATTTTCAGTAGCGTTCGTCCTTGGGTCAAACCCAGTCTGTGCGCCAAATTTCATCAAAATATGTCAAAAATTACGACTTATGGTCTCGAGACAAGATAACAAGACGGACAGACGGACAAACTTAGATCGATGCAATAAGTACCGCTGTATCGGTCGATCCTTCTGGATGTGTTGTGTACATCCGCGCAAACTTTATATACTTCAACGAACAACTATAATTTGAAATGTTCGCAATAAGTACTCTTCAGGGATTCGATATCGCTTACAATCAGATATTAAGATGAAGCCTTTCAATAACTTTTTTCCAGGAATTTTTCGAAACTCTTTTGAGAAATACAGCTTGCCGCTGATAAGATGAGAACAGAAAAATTTTTAAAAACCAAACGGTTTCATTTTACAATTATTTTCATAAATGGTAATCTGATGCAAGAAAGCCAATTAAACTAGAAAGAGAAAAAAGTTACATTAAAGAACTATTGGAAGTAAAAGCAATTGAAAAAAATTTGCAATCAACTATAGCTCAACATATATCAAACACATCTAAAACATCTTAATACTAAACGTTGACAGTAACTTCTATAGAAAGACTATAATTTTAGCAATCGGCTGATGTGATTAAGATTTTTTTTGTTTTTTAGCAAACATTTTTTTTTTTTAAATCTTCATTGAAATTTTTTAAATATTTTATTGATAAATATATAGATAGTTACGCGAAAAAGAAAATGATCATTTATTGTAGCACTTACCTTAAGCTGTGCTGGGATTAGCACAAGTTTGCATAACGTTATACAAACATAAGAAAAAAGTTGATGACAACGTTAATGTTAACATAATTCCCGAAATAATATCGTTTCACAATTAAATAATGTTGTGTTGTATAATCCAGTTAGAATAATATAGCGGGAATAGACAAGTAATCCAAGGTTTCATTTAACGGTAAGGCTCTCTCTCTCTCTCTCTCTCTTCGAGTGATTTTAAGTAATTTTTTACTTTTTTGTATCTTTTCTTATAATCTTAACGTTTTATATAAGGCACGAAAAACGTAAACACTATAAAAAAACAAACAAACAAACAAACAAACAAATGAAGAACAAAAAATTTATAAATATAAGAAAGATTTAGTTTATTTACAACTTGAAGAGATATATTCTCGTCTTTAAAATAATTGATGAGCACAATTTTATTATTTAGCTGATGCTACAATTTTTTTTTTTTTTTTTACTCTTAGAAAATTTATAAAAGAATTATTTTTCTTTTTGTTATCTCTCTTCTTCTTTTTTTTAAATATATTTCACGACCTTACGTACATGTATACATATATATACACATATATAAAAAATATTTAATGACGTTTTTTTCTATATATATATATATATATATATATATATATATATATATACCGAAATGTATGAAAAAGAAAAAGCACATATTTTTCGAATTAACTCAGGGTTGTAGAGAAACAAATAAGAAAGTTATCTTCGACTGAAGACGAATCTTAGATACTCACTACCTTTTCATTACATTTAAGGCAAATTATAGTAAAGAAGCTTTCACTCGATAATTGTTATGTTTGGTTTTCCGAAGGAATGATCGCAGTTTCGGTTGATTTTTCGGAAAAATTCGTTAAAAAAGAAAATCTCACGGAAAATTTAAATCAAAGCTTACTCTTGGCAACGCTTCGAGGCTGCAGGAACAGAATGATGAGCAGACTGCCTCTGCACAAGAGAATAGAAAACCGATGTCCTATTTTACCAATTACATGCCCCTTTTCAGAAAACGAAACATTTTGGGATAATTGAATGAAATCGAATGCAACATATCCACCTAAGTGGACGGCTAGGTGAGAACCGCGACTATCAAGTCAATAATCGCGGGTCCAAATCTGAAATGCGGTAGGGTTTTTTTTGGTCGTAGCTGTAATCAGTGCTCAGGGGGTAAAAGCATAACAAACATCTCTTTTTCCTCCTTTCTTACTCACTGTCACCCGGGACATCCCCGAGATGATTGGCCATATTAAAAGAAAAACGAAAGGGAGGCGCACCTTTTACTATATCGATTGATTCAAAATCACTTTCTAATTTTGTCTATCCCTCCTGTCCGTCTTCTTCTTTTCTTATGCTTAATGTAGAGACCTTAAGTTTTATAATATTTTGAAGAAATTTTGTACACTAACATGTTTTGGTCGTAGGACAGAAGCTATTAAATATGATTTGGATCGGACTACTTTTTCGAAAACTTCCCACGTACAGCTTTATTTTGAAAAAGACAGACTTTGGGCCGTCATAGTGTTTTTGCTTGTTTCTATTTGATTAATAAAAGAACTCAGCCTGCCCCACAGTAAAAGAAAAAATCGATTCTGAGGGAGTGTGATGTTTAAAAACGAAGTCATTAAGTTATTACAATAATTTTATATCGAAAGACATTTACCGGCAATTTGCACCTAAAAATTTAATGCAGGACATATTGAACCCTACAATCAATGTATATGCGCTCTGTTTCCATCATTTCTAGTGCGTTTCTCTCGACGTCACAAACCGTTTAGGTAAATTAGTATACTTCCATCAGTCAATGGTATAAATGCAAGTATAATGAGAGTCTTAAAGAATTTTTAAACAAAACAAAGTTTTTGGAAGAGAATTAAAAAACAAAAAGAATTCTTTCAATTTTTAATTGATAATTTTTTAAATTACTATATCATTTATTTATCTTTCCTAAGCTTAATGGATAGCTAAAGATATTCTTTTTTCTCTTGTATTTTAACTCGTAAAGTCATTTGATTTTCGTTTTTTTTCCTTTGTTATTGTTGAATTTCTAAACAATTTTTTTTATCCATTCCGTTTCCTTTTTTGTTTTTGCTTTATCTTTTTTTTTTTTTTTTTGAGTTATTAACTTGACCGATCACTAAACTAATTGAATGTTGTTCCAAATCAGGGATTTTGGAGAGTATTTGTGTGTTTAAGAAACTAAAAATTAAAAGCCTGAGAGCCGGAGAGAAACACGAATGGCCTTTTAATCATGAATTCGTTCTAGCATTGTTGTTTTTCTTATTGTTGTTGCTGTTGTTGTTGTTGTTGTTGTTGTTGTTGTTATTTTTTTCATTTTTATTATATTTCATGTTAATGTACATTTAGTAACTTATAGTATAGACGGCGCGACAACGACGTTAACGATAAGTTAAATGAGTATTTGTTGTTTTGCTATACTGAACTGAGTCGTTAGTTGTATTTATATTATTTTAATTGTTGTTGTTGCTATTGTAGAAAAGAATGTATTGTATTTTGTTGTTGTCGCGCAAATTTATATTCATATATACATATAAATGAATATAATGTATATATATATATATATTTTACAATTTTCTATATATACACATATTTATACATATTCCTTTATACAATTTTTTAACACAAATACTTATTTATCTTTTTTACTTTAACTCTCTTTCAAATCTTTTTTTTGCCTTTTTTTTTTTAAGAAAAGAGAGCGAAAATTTTTGGCCAGTCGTTCGTTTGTATTGTTTTCTTTTCCTTTTTTTGCTCAAATATTTTCAAATTTATATAATAATGTAACTTTGATTTATTTTATATTTTTAATTTTTTTTTTTTTTTAATAAAAATTAAACTTCACCTTGTATTTTAAGAGATTAATTTTTTTTATTTTTTTTTACTTTCTTTTGTGACTTGTATTTTATTTAAAATATATATATATATATATATATATAAATACGTATATATATATATACATTTATCTCAAGTCTTCACTTATACATTAATGAAAATTTTCCTCTCTTTTCATTTATTTATTTATTAATTTATATATTTATATATATTTTTTTTTTTCTTTCACGTATAGATTATTGCAATTCTTTCTAATAAAACCAGAAATTACACGATATTACTTTTCTATCCTTTACTTTTCTTTGAAAAAACATTAGGAGAAGAAGAAAAAACATTTCTTTGCATTCAAAGTTGTATTATGCTGTTAAGTGCGCGTACTATGGAGAAATTGAATTTTTTGAACCGCTTTACTCAGCACCGTAAACTAAACTAACCTGACTCGTTCGCGCAACACTTAGTTTTTCCTCAAAAATTCCATCAGAGATTCATACCAATGTAGTGATCTTTGTTGTTGTCGTTGTTGTTGTTGTTTTTGCTGCTGCTACTTTTCATAAACATTGCAATCTGTGTATATTTTAGTATGTTATGTTTTGGTTGTCGTTTTTTTTTTTTATTTTTGTTTTTGCTGTTGCTTGTATCTATCGTTATATGTGCACGTGTATGTATACTGGTATCGCATTTTCTGCTATATGTACCTGCTATTTAAAATTTACCGTATATTGTCTTTGTAGTGGTATTCGATTAAAGCACATTTCAGTGATTTCTTTTAAGCGATGCTCTTTGGCTAGTTTTAAAAATGCTCTCAAAACTCTTTCTCCCAGTCCGTCTTTCACTTTTACTCTCTCGCGCTCTCTCCCTCGCTCTCAATCTCTCTCTCTCCCTATCGTTCTCTCACCCTCTCACTATCTTCCCATTTCGCGTTTGTGTGCGCGCTGTTTGTTATTTACTCAGTTCCACATAACGCGATCGTTTAGCTACAACATTCCAATTCATCTATTCACGTTGCATACATTCTGAATGCACGACTATAGAGTAAGTATTAGACTTGAATTATTGACTATGTATTAGTGTTACTTGTATACGATTTATTCTGATGAGATTCAACGAATTAAGTTCAAATTGGAAATATATTAAATTTTGTTCTTTTGACTACCAATAATAACTTTGATAGGCTTAGAAAATAGTAATTTATCTAAAAAATATTGAGCCTTATAGTAAGAGAGTACTTTAGTTGATCGGAAATAACAATATTTTTTTAATATTCATTAATTAACCGAAATGAGTATGTAATTATTTTGTCGTCCGAAAAACTTAAGAAAAAGAGCAAGAACACTATAGTGAGATACGGCCAGTCATTCACATCACTTCGTTTAGTACAGTTATTCATATAATGACTTTTCAAAATAAGTCGTTATACGGAGAGTGCACGTGAAAGTGGTTCGATCCGAATCATTTTCAATAGCGTTCATTCTTCGATCAAATTTCATCAAAATATCTCAAAAATTGCGACCTGTAGTTTGAACACAAGGAAACAACGCAGACAGATAGACAAATCTTGGTCTTAGGATCAGAGGGTCTACCACAAGTGTTTCTGAGTATTGTATACATCTGTAGAACTTTAATAAGTCCTTCTATAACAAGTGATATAAGGCATAAAAATAACGGTAAAAGCTTCTATCGGTTCCAAACTTAAATTTTTTCAAGATTCTTCACAACTTCTTTCAAGTAATAATAAGCAAGTTTATAGCATAGATGCATAAATGGGTATAAAGTCATACTAGAGCACGTTTAACGGAAAATCATAAAAAAAAACATTGTGACATTTATCAATTCATGTTGTTGACCTTTTGCAAATGAGTCAAGATTCTGAAAAAAATTCGCTATAATTTCTAATATTACATCAACCAGGACGATAAGGCGAAAAAATTTATGGATTTTATGGCGAAAATGCATTTTCAAAACCAGCCGCTTACAAATGGTGTCCTTGTTTCCATTCCGGAATCTTTAATGTTAAGCATGTGAACGAACTGTTGATAAAGTCTATATAAAATTCCCCAAGCAAAGAAAAAGGTAGGCACATTTCATCTT
Organism: Glossina pallidipes; assembly: GCA_000688715.1. Taxonomy (NCBI): domain Eukaryota; kingdom Metazoa; phylum Arthropoda; class Insecta; order Diptera; family Glossinidae; genus Glossina; species Glossina pallidipes. The sequence continues at coordinate 697,761 of KK499873.1, read as the reverse complement.
AGCGCGTCCTTGCAGAAATAAATATCGACCATAAAACAGTTTTGAATCATTTACGAAAGCTTGGTTACGAAAAGAAGCTCAATAGTTGCATACCACATAAAGTGACTGTGAAAAATTTGATGAATTTTCATCTCCAAAGCCGGCAATGAAAGAGAATTACATACGTGAATAATGTACGAAAAAGTTGGTGATCCAAAATAGATGAATTTGCGGACAGGATCACAAAGTGCAGATTTCCGTCACGTAAAGTGATGTTCGATGGGTTTGGAAGTGAATCTCTCTGGTCCAAAATAGATGAAATTGCGCACAAGATTACAAAGTTCGAGTTGCCATCACGTAAGACGACGTTTTTATGTTCACTGAATTTGGAAAGGAATGTCTCTCTCTCGCTCTCTCTCTCTCTCTCTCTCCTTCTCCGTCTCCGTCTCCGTTTCCGTCTTTTTCGCTATCTCGCCATCTCTCTCTCTCCCCCTCTCTCTCTCTGTGTGTGTACGTATCTCTCTCTCTCTCTCTCTCTGTATCTCTCTCTCTCTCTATCTCTCTCCCTCTCTCTCTTTTTCTCTCTCTCTGTGTGCATGTATCTCTCTCTCTCTCTCTCTCTCCTTCTCCGTCTCCGTTTCCGTCTTTTTCGCTATCTCGCCATCTCTCTCTCTCCCCCTCTCTCTCTCTGTGTGTGTACGTATCTCTCTCTCTCTCTCTGTATCTCTCTCTCTCTCTATCTCTCTATCTCTCTCTCTTTTTCTCTCTCTCTGTGTGTATGTATCTCTCTCGCTCTCTCTGTATCTCTCTCTCCCTCTCTCTCTCTCTCCCCCTCTCTCTCTCTGTGTGTGTACGTATCTCTCTCTCTCTCTCTCTGTATCTCTCTCTATCTCTATCTCTCTCCCTCTCTCTCTTTCTCTCTCTCTGTGTGTGTATGTATCTCTCTCTCTCTCTCTCTGTATCTCTCTCTCCCTCTCTCGCTCTCTCCCCCTCTCTTTCTCTCTCTCTGTGTGTGTATGTATCTCTCTCTTTCTCTCTCTCTTCCTCGCGTACCATTAGCGGTTCTAGTCAAGTCCGACAAAGACCCACAATCCCATCGCCTTCTATCGTCACATGCCTTTTCAACCATTCCATAAAAACTTGAGATACCTTGGCTTGCGGTGTCCGACGACCATATATTTTGCTTCCTGCAGAATTCTCCTAATCATCTAAAACTGGCTTCAAAAGAAATCTGTGAATAACTAACTCATGGTTCAATTTTTACCGTAGAAGTTCTATACTGATGGCATAACTACTTTATCAGGGAGGTAGCAATAGATTTTTGGTCGAAATGGCACACACTTTCTCTCACAACGTTCATTTTTACTAAAGGGTATTTAGACAATATTTGAATTAAATAGTGAACAGTTACCCATTTTTTGTTTATTGTAATTTTTTTATTAAATCTTAATGTACATAAGACAGACATCTGCATAGCATAGCATATCGGGCAAAGCGCCATGCACGGCTTTGCTGGCATATACACACCCTGGCATAGAAATAAGTACATTTCGTCGATGCACCCTTGAATCTCCCCCGCCAATGCACGGATGTTTGTGGCCTTGTTGGCGTAGAGCTTTGACTTCAAATACCGCTATGTTCAACGGTCTTCACTTAATCATGATGACCTTTGCTGTACTGAACTGTTTAGAATATTTTAGATTTTTTTTAGATTTGTTTAATAACTATCGATGATTGCTTGGACATGTCCGACTTCCATAACGTACCTAAACGCAACAAGCAAAAAAAATGTGTGCCACGTGCGGCAAAAGGATATGCAATCATCTAATGCATACATATATCTGTTGCAAACGAAATAAGAAAATTAGTACACTTCACCCGCCTTGAGCTGCTGTGCACAAAAGCAAACCATTCAGCTATGGTGAAAAATCCAAAACTCGAAGATTCCTAAGATAGTCTTTATACAAAAAAAAAATAAATAAAAATAAAAAAAAAAGGAGGAAAAAAAAAGCTTCCAAAGTATTTTGTATTCAAAATGCTTACAAAATGTTGCTTTTTTTAGTATTTTATATTGAAAACTTAAAAGATCCGATTCTTTTGTCGGCTCAACCGGCTGGCTGGTCGGTACACTTTTGATGTGAAGCGATAATAAAATAATTGCGATAAACTATCTATTCTTACTCTTTAAAGGTTTGCATTATTTGGATTTGCGAGTTGTTTGCCACAGCCAACACAACAATAACAGGGCACCGAAAAAATACTCAAAAAATAATAATAAAAAAAAAAACAAAACTTTGCAACTAAAACAACAACAAACAAATAAAACTCTTAAAAGAATCTCTTACAGAACTGACGAGGACAAAAAAGAATATAGAGAAGTTCGTTCTTATTGTAAAAATCTTGAAAAAAATAATAAATATAAATAAATACATACTAGCAACAACAATAACAACAAAAACAATAAGAATAATAAAAACAAATACAAACATAGTTTAGAAAACAACAAGGAGTACCTGCAAGCCTGACAGCATTTTATTGAAGAACATGGGCAAACGACAAAATCTCTTTTTCTGTAGTTTTTTATATTTATAGCCGGCACTACAAGCATAACAATGCATTCATTTCTTTGAACGGTTTAATAAAAAATTCAAGTCTACCATAAAGGATTCCTACCTTATATAAGAAATTTGAAATCACTTTAAGTAGATTAAGGTCTCTCTCTCTCTCTCTCTCTGTCTCTTTCGATCACTCTCTCACAGCCTAATTAAATAAGCGAGTAGATAAAAGTTCCGATATTCTACTAACTTCCAATTTAATAGAATAAACATAAATCATTGACTAGAAAGCTCCATAATCTTCCCAACAGTTAAAAAAAAAATGCCATTCAAGGGCTAGATGCAGTCATAATCAAGTCTTATTATCTTTCTCTTTTTTGCTACTTTTGCTTGGAAATGCCCGCGCACGGGAGAATGCGATATGCTAGAGAGTGAAATAGTGCACATCATGTAGAGGATGAAGTATCAGAACTAGCTCTGCGCTAAAGGATAAGACTTCGGTTTGCCCTCATCTTATGAGGGTAATCACAGCCGGCCCGAAACTCCCTAAAACATCGTTCTCAGTTATCTAAACAGATCTTATAAAATCGTAGGTAATACTTTAGCCGGTGTAGAGCAACGTTTTTGGTTTGTACTTCCATAAAACTTGGATCACAAATCCTTAGTGCTTTAGCCATTCAATATCCTTGGACGAATATCGATAGAGCCAATATCATGTTCTCAGATCGGCCACCACCTTATATATCCGTAGTACCGAGAATAGCTGAAATGAACAGAGGATAGGGTGATTACAGGGAAAGAATGTATTGGCTTAAAAATAGGACAAAAGCCATCTGATGATTTACCAATTCAAGGCCGTAGGTAGGTCCCGTTACATACCTATTCCTTTGTATAAATAAATGGATGTCCAATAAGTCACGCAAATCGATTGGGATAAGAAATATGCTAAATGAGTTCATGGCATCTTCTCTTCTCTTTGCGTGTTAATGGGGATAGCTTGGGATAAAAATGAATTAAGTAAACTCATATACAAACCACTGTTCAAGTACGTTGTCTGGAATCGAAAATAGGCTAAATTTACCAAGGCCATGTTAATATAGGTGGAAGGCACACTAAATTGACTAACCAAGCATAGAGCTCTACTTTAGCTGATCAATAGAGTAAATAAATTAAAGAGATTGGAAACGTTTACTATCTATCCGCTTCTCTTCCTCTTACCGTAGCTTCTCTCACACTAGCTACCACGGAAGCGATTAGCACGCAAAAAGCACTAAATTTATCCGAAGCTCATTTTTGACGTTGTTCCAAATTTACTTTAGGAGCGTATTTTATTTCATGTAGTGGGTGTCTAAGATTCGTTTTCAAGTATGTAGAAGATGGTTTTCTCACTTGTTTCGCTTTTGTTGTTTTTATATAGAAGCGAATGTGAATCCCAGTAGCTGGAAAAAGAACATTTCAAATGTCGGGAGGCAACGCAAGCCGCAGCTAAAATAAATATATTGAGCCAGCTCGCTTAGTGGATGTATGTGCGTGAAATTCCAATGGTTGTTAGCTTGGTATGCTTTGGTATGGGTGTTTAAGTAAAAAAACAAAACAAAAGAAAAAAAAAATCATGCAGAGATTGAAGAGCCCACAACTTAAATGCAGGCTCAACACAACTCAAGTCATCAAATAGTAAAAGAAAAAAACAACAAAAAAAAAAAGAATTTAAACAAACATAAGAAAAATCGAAACGAATCTACCATAATCCAAACGACTATCATACACAAACCATATAATTGTGTTGTGTATACGTATGAGCGCTGAACAGAGCTCAATTAGTTTTGCCAGTCCGTTCATAAGTCTAGCAGTCCGTTTAGTGAGAAAGCTATATGCCAGCACTGCTTCAATATCGTCACTTGGGCGCATTCCACAACATAATATGAGCTTGTTTTGCTGGATTTTTTTTTTCTGTTTTCGTTTTTTTTTTTTTTTGTTTTCTTCTTCTTCTTCTCCTTCTTCAGTTCTTTAACGACGAAGTTATATTTTTATACACTGTGCTGTTTGGTTTCTTTTTTTTTTATTTTATTTTCAATTTTTTTTTTTTTTTAATGCCGCACTTCAAAGCCAAAGACAACCAAATAAACGTAAGTTTATGTATGAATGTATGAGTGTCTTGTCTATAGAAGACTTCGTCCATGTGCAGTGCTCAAGCAGGAGGCAGATTCAGTTTCGGTCTTCTTAGTCTTTCGATACTGTTTTCGTTGTCATCGTTGTCGTTTTGTTGGCTCTTTTACAGCGCATTTTATTTTTTTTATTATTTTACTCACACATACGTAAACATTTGATATTTTTCAGTGCGTTCGTCTATATAAGACTGGTTTTAAACTATATATATATATATATATGTACACATACATAGAAGCAAACATTTCATTGCCTGGCTTGCTGGCGTTCATTGCTTGTTTGCCCGGCTGCTTGCTGGGCTGTGGTCCATAATACGTATTCAAGCATTTCAATCTGCGGGCCGTTGTATACATACATACATACATACATACATGCATGCATGCATGCATACATATGTTACACACATTTATATTATTGAGTTGAATTGTTACTCTTAGGCATTGGTGCTGGCTTGCTGGTTGTGCTGTGTTGTTACCCCTTGGTTGAATGTTGGTGTTCATGGCAACGTCAAGTTAATGTTCAATTCAATGTTGTCGCTTTTTTGTTTTTGTTTTTTTTTTCTTTTTTTTCTTTAAATTTTCTTATACTGCAACTTTGCACCGTGAGCTTATATATGAGTGAATGTATGTTAGTGTGTGCGTGTATATGTCTGTTTGTGTAGAGGAGGCAATCAGGCATTCAAGACTATATACGAGAAACTCAGAACAATCCATACAATCTTAAGATATAAAACAAAGTTGGTTGGTCAGCCAGCCCCATCAGCTCTCCGGACATCTTTTCTTTCATTTTCGTGGTTGTTATTCGTTGATATTTTGGCATTCTTGGGTCCCCTGGCATTTTAAAAAAATTTTCAGATTTTTTTTTTTTTTTTTGTATTTATTATCGTTTGTTGTTACTGCTCTTGTTCCAGTACTAGCTTAGCATGGATGGTTAGCTGGGCATTTAAGCTTGATTTAGCTTTCATGTGTTTGCCTGAAAATGCGGTTTTTTGTGGATTCGTGTGTGCGTGAAATTGGCGCGCATTTTTTAAATATCAACATTTTTTGATATGGATGCTAACGAAGAGAAAAACAAATTATGATTTCTTTGAAATTCACTCTTTTTGTGGTCCTCCCTACTATCTCTGATTGAAGGCTTTAACCAAAACATTCATACGATTGTTGTTTATTATATGTATATGTAAGTAATTGTTTCAAAAGATCGAAACGTCACAACTGTAGCTAAACTTAGACATCTGGTTTATGTTTGTGTTGCTTGGGATAATGATTAAGAATGTTATCCGTTTCTTTTTGCTTTTTTCTCCTCTTTTTTTTTTTTTTTTTTTTGTTTGTTTTTTTTCTTTTGTAGGAAATTCCAATCATATTTCTGTCACAGGATATCACAAAAGATTGAAAACAATTCAGATTTAAAGGCATTTAAATTGAAAAGTCTAACTGATTCTGGCCTTAACACATACAAAGAAACTATCGAGATGTCTTATTATTTGGCCCGATTCAAATGCTTACAGTAATAAGGATGATTCTGGAACAGTTGAACATTTTTTGAATAGGAAGTAGTTTGGAATTTCAACATTCTCTAGTTTCTTTGATATAAACTTCAAGGGGTGATCATGATTTTTCATTCGAGACCGGATTTGTTTCATTAAATGTTATATCGGATTACAGTTTCAACTTGTTTTACCTGCGTTCTTATGTAAACCGTCTTGGCTTGGCGGCATACTTCGCTGTCTGAACGAAAGTGGTACCAGAAAATTTTCCAAAATTTGCGGCCGTTACAGCGATAAGTTCAAAAATAAACCAAAAAGGAAGGCTAGAACAAGTGTTAGGTGTTAATAGGCATAGTACTCTCGTTTGGCCCATTTTCAATACTCGCCAGCCTGAATAAACTTCCAACGTTTCCATCGAATTCGACGCCGATATCTCAATTTTTGTGGTCCGTACAATGTTATCACGTAGGTATACGTAGATGGACATAGGAGCAACCGCACAAGTCCACATCAATTCAAAAATTCATGCTTGAATATATATATGCTTAACATGGTCTCTGAAGCTTTTGACAAAGACTCGATAGTGGCTATAAAAAATAACAAAAACCAGTTTATATAATTTGAACATATGCTGGTTGCTTTAAGTAGAACTAGAATTGCTGAGTGGATAGGTTCTACCTTTTGAGCTCCAGAAAAACGGTTATAAGACATCTAAATTTGCAGAACTTTTTTTGTTAGCATATACACCTACAAATAATTATTTTTTTTTCCTGTTATAGCTGCTGAGATGCACGTGATGTTTGGTACAAGTTTACTCTCCTCAAAGATATACTATTTAGTTCAAAAATTATGCTCCAAATTTTTTTTCCTTTATTTTTATGTCATCATGCCACGCCCTTGATATCCGAAAATACATTATAAATATTTTCAAAAACCTTCCCCGCATGATAGCAAATTAAAACGCTATAGTGGACCACAGCTCATCATTAAACGCCTTGCACTATTCTAATAGTTACCCATATAATGATTTGCCAAGATAAGTCATTATATGGGAAGTAGCCAAAAAAATGGTCCGATCGGAACTGTTTTTAACAGCGTTCATCCTTGGATCAAAATAGTTGAAAATTGCAACCTCCACATAAGACAACAGAAGGACAGATGGGCAGACGAGCTTAAATCGATTCAGACAGTGATTCAGAAAGTAATTCTGAATTCTGAGTCGGTCGAACAAAAGGTAGGTCTATTTCGACATTATACGGATTAATATAAGGTTGCCACTAAAGTACCTTAAATTGCATTATCTAAAGAAGTACTGACGTAAACTGACTTTGTCTTTTTTTTGCATAAAAAAATTGATTTGATTCAATTGAAAGTCCATATTTAATATTTCATAGATGTATGACTTTCACATTTTGTGAACTTTGTGAAGTGATGTAAGTCCATTTGAAGTCATTAAAAGTATAAATTTTGTATTATATGGAGATATTTAAGTCTTTGTATTTGAATGGTTTGAAAGTATGTTGGTATATGTCACACGCTCATTATACCTTTCACCACTTGTGATACGGTGTATGTGTAACATGTAGAAGAGTTTAAGATAAGCTCGCCTTTTATTATAAGCCTGTCGGTCCGTCTGATGTCTGTCCATCTAAACTTGTTTTCAAACTTGAGGTCGCAATTTTTGAGATGTTTTGGTGAAATTTGGTGCACTTAGGCGCACTTTGACCCAATGACAAATGGTTTCGAAAATGATTCGATCCTCTTGTCGACCACTCCGCATATAATGATCTATTTTGAAAAGCCATTACATGGAAAAAATTTACAATTTTCAAAATTTCTCGACAAAAGTGCCTAAGTAATAGTATTTCGGGATTTTGAATTGGTATGAAAACTTTAGACCGACTGAAGTAAATTTTTTTAACCCCCTCTCATATAGCGAAAACCGAAGTTCATATAAAAGAAGGTCTAATTTTCAATGCTTCATGATATAAATCAGACCGTAAGTTAAGATAAAAAAGTTTACTGTACAATTTGAACCATTCGGTCTATTTTTTGAATCGTATCCTTTATAAGGATTTCCATGAAAATTGATTCCCTTTATAGGGTAGAAAAATCGAAGTTTGAATATATTATGATGAAAATAGATCCATAATAGTAGTTTGATATAAAACTTAATTCTACAAAATTTGGATAACCCATGGGTGTTTTTGGATCCTTACCTATATAAAGACATTCAGGAAAATTTTTGTTTTATGTATATTTATATAATATAACTAATAATTTTTGTATTCTATGGCAAAGATAAAAATTGTATTAGAGAATGTGGAGTAGGGTACTTAATAGTCCATTTATCCCGACTATAATGTTTTTACTTGTTTTATTTTGCTTGAATATTACATCACAGAAAACGCAAAGCAAGATGACCCACAACATTTTGGGAACCGTCGCAGTCGCGAAAATCGATAAGTAAATGTTGACTCCAGTCAATCAAGAACTTAAAGTTAAAAGGTAGGTATTATCTGTCCGCATTCACGTCCACAATGCAGAAGGAGCAGGAATAACCGCCAGAAACCACCGATCATTTTTTCATATTTTCGTTTATAACTTTCAGTTGCGTCAGGATATTTTTGAAAAACTGCTAACCCGATGTGGGCCGTAATCACTTGCTTATGTAATAAAATTTTTTGTTCTAATTTTTTTTTCATTTATTCTAATACCCATTAGGAAGTTTTTTACTCAATTAAAAAGTTGAGCTTGAAATTAAAATTTCGATAATTCTGTTATTAATGTTTCCACCTAATGTTGAATACTTATTGTTGCATATTGTAGTGCATTTTAATTCGCAATTTAAATCCATAAAAAGATGAAAGGTCAGTTGCATAATAATAATATTTAACAAAGGTATCATACCGTGCACAGAACTCTTTTAAGCTGAAATGACGAATTGTTTACGTTAGTGATTGATGGTTTGTTATTCATTCATTTTCTACCGCTAGCCAACAACTAAACGCATTGAAAAAATATTCGAATACAGCAAAATTTGCCATCCTTTTTATCACAATTTGAAAGAATTTTGGGAAACAAAAGTACAATAAATGCGAATTTCAATTGATTTAGGTTACAACAAGTAAAAACATTATAGAGCGGTTCGGACCACCATTCAATACCCTACACTAGTTCACTCAATATAGTCATTGATATAACGACTTTTCCAAATACGCCAATATATCGAAAATGGCCCAAAAGGTAATTCATCGTAAACATTGTCATTAGCAAAACCCGCATTAGCGGGCAAAACCACGTCAGTGTATCAAATTTTATCAAAATATCTCAAAAATTGCGAACACAAGAAAACAACCAACAGGAAAACAAAATCGATTTACTAATTGACCCTTAATCAATCGGTACAATAAAAAGTGCATCAGAAAATGAATCTGAATCGATCAGTGCCTAAATCTTAAGTCATGCTCAGAGTTCCATACACACGCGCAAATTTAATACGTCCTTGCACTACAAGGACATGACGTGTAGAGTATAACAATGGACAGATGGACAAGCTAAAATCGATTTAGAAAATGAATTTGAATCGATCAGTACAATAGAAAGTGCGTAAATCTCAAGTCCTTCTAGAAGTTCCATGCACCCGCGCAAACTTAATATGCCTTTACACCATAAGTGGTGTGCAGACTATAAAAATGGGCGCACACACAGACGGGCAGGCTAACATCGATTCAGAAAATGAATCTGATTCGATCAGTATAATAAAAAGTGCGTAAATTTTAAGGCCTTCTTCTTCTGGGAGTCCTATACAAACGCACAAACTTAATATGTCCTTGCACCACAAGTGGTGTGCAGGGTATAACAATGGACGGACAGACAGACGGGCAAGCTCAAATCGACTCGGAAAATGAATCTGAGTCGATCAGTACAATAATAAGTCATCCTAGGAGTCCCATGCACCCGCACAAACTTAATATAGCCTCTACGACAAATGGCGTAAGGCACAATAAGACAGCACTAAATGATTGCCTTGTTTTCATTAAAAAAGTTTGACTCTTTGCACTTACAACACAACATACAAAAATACAATTAATAATCCAAAATAGACAGAGACGTGTAAGAATAGTATCTGATTCTGGAATACCTTCGATATAAGTCTAATACTTTGTATCTATCTGTGTGCCCTATCATTGAGGATGCTTTTTTAAGAGAAATCATTGACATAAATCTCCAATTCCAAGGTGAAACCAGGCACATTTTATCTCACCAAGTTTACAGAAGAAGCGGATGGGCGATCCAAATTGACTAAGAGGAATATTCAGGCCACGGAAGAACATGTTTCCCTATTATAATTTGTTTGTAGCCTTAAAGTGGTTAGTCGCTTCAAGCTTCACTTAATACTCCCAAGAGTGTTGGTCCATTCCCTCCCACTAATGAAACTTAAACGAAGCATTCCTAAACCAATAAACAATATCTATATATTATATCTTTGACTAAGCAGACGATCTCTCAATCAGCCGAAACATATGTATTTCATTACCAAGAGTAGAAAGAATTTATTATACCATTTTTAAAGAAAGAACATGAACAAAATCAAATTGAAACAGCAACAACAACAACAGCGAGAAAAACTTCAACGAATTGCAAGTCTATTATATTTATTCTTTGAACTATGATTAGCTGATTAGATTCTCTATTACAACGATAGAATTATAAATGAATTGAACGTTCAAAAAAAAATAAAAAATAAAAATAAAAAAAAATAAAAAAAAAAACAAAATTATTTTGGCATTCTTTAGTGTATTAGTGGCCGTAAGGGCCAAGTGATATGCGAAAGAAAATATTAAAAACATGAAATCCAATGTGGAGGTCGACTAGAATGGAAAGAATCTTACGAATGATTGCAATTTCTGTTTTAATCTAAGATCAGAGCTGGAAGGGAGCCAGAGAGCGAGAGTAGGCAAAAATAATATCAGAACCATAATAATAATAAAAACAAAAACAAAACGTAAAATATCTCCAGAGAGAAATATGCAAGTAGCCCACAAATGCAAAAACGATAAAACGATCAAAGCTATACGTGGTCAACAGAACGAATGGCTGGCTTGTTGGCTGGCAAGTAACAGCATTCCATTCAAAAAAAAAAAAAAAAAAAAAAAAAAAAATGATGAAAAAGAAAGGAACAAAAGCAGCAAACTCTAAGATATAAATATATAAAGCATGTAAATGAAAAATTTGCAATACTCGAGTCAGCACCCTACACAGCGTTTATTCAATCAATTTCTTTCTTCTAATTATAATAACTACTTGATGATAAAAACTACATATTTACATATTCTTTAAATACAGATTAGCTGGAAATCAGCAAATTTTTTCCTACCTTCTTCCTATTACGTGCAGATTAAAGCCTCAAAATGAATTTAAATTAAAGGAAGCTTATGTTAGGGCTGTTCGTGAGGTTGATTGCGGTCTGTCTAACAAGGTAATCATAAGCCAAAATTTCGCTGCTGTTATATATGCTGTATATAAATATATACATATATCTGTATGCGTATATATATATATATATATATACATATATATACGCAACTCCCTGTATGCTTGTGTACACGAAAGCGCGTATTCTTTAACAGGCTAAGTGTAAGTTTCCGTAGTGTACGCAAGCTGGTATGCAAGGAGTATAAACGAACTAAAAAATCCGCGAAATCTTCCATGCCAAACCAATAATGTTGTAAACCTATAAGACCTGATGGCAATGTTGTTGATGACGACAACGTCGACGACGACCACGATGATGACGATGATGATGATGATGATGACGGTTGTTAATTTTACAACAACATAGCAACTGATAAAACCATGATTTATATATATATATATATATATATATATATATATAACCATGATCTTATACATATAAATATATACGTATTGTATATAAATATGTACAAATATATAAGTTTACCTGCTAGAGATCACATAACCAAACATAAGTATAAGAGATTAGAGAGTATAAACGAGCGATTGAATTGAATATTATACGAAAATTGTACGAAATGTTAGACCAAGATACAGCAGAACAGAATGGCCAGACTGACTTTCAAGCTAATAAAAGACAAACAGACAGACAGAGAAGCAACCATATAGATAAACAGCTGGATAGACTAACTATATGTAAGAATATGCAAGAAGAACAAAAGTACACCGTAACAAATTACTTGAACAATCTTTTTCAAAAAGCGTAAAGCCGATGGTTATATGAATGCTTATCATTCCATTAGTTCTAATATTCTAATAATGCATTAGACATTAGAGGTAAAAAGAGTACATCTTTATACTCTTCACCAGTTGTGGTACAAGCCTATATACTAAATTTGTGTGGATTTATACAACACCCAGAAAAACTTTAGACTGATCCACCCTTTTAATGTACCAAGGAATGCAGAAAATGATTATGAGCTTGCCCGTCCACCGGTCCGTCTATCTCTCCTGTGTTCCTGTGTTTAACTTACAGTTTGCAATTTCTGAAATATTTTCATCAAATTTGGTACACCGACGTGCTTTTGTTCAAGAGCGGATGCTATTGAAAATGCTTTTAATCGGACAACTTTTTAAATCATTTTCCTTACAACGGCTTTTTTTAAAAAGTCATTATTTGTATAATTGTATTAAACGAAAAGGCGTAGAGTACTTAACAGTGGACAGTAGCCCACTGTAATGTTTATCAATTCAAGCCAGTGAAAATCACTTTTCCAGAGCGGTTTTCCTCAGTTTCGAAAATAGAGAGAAATTATACGAATCTAAATCCAAGCAGATAGGACCAGTGCGAAATGATATAAATTGAATTTTTAGGAAAAAACTCAACCACCAGAAGCTTCATGGAAGCATTGCACTACTATTATCGAGAAAAACTTGATCTTAGTCTTACTACTACTTTTTGATCGCAGCAGCAAATTTTCTATTGTGGGTAAACTTGATTTATATTTCACAGCCTTACAGCTCTCCATCTAATCGATGTGTTTGTAATTCTCGTCTGTAGTAAGTTACTACGTTGCATTATATTCATAGTGAGAATCAATCTTTTCTCGATCTGAAATCTGAAATGTGCGCTATGTGTGCGTGTAGCGAAAAACTAATTCAATCAGAGAAGAATCTAAGAGAAATCATTCTTTCAGTGTAGTAGTTTTAGCAAACCCGTCATCTGTTTCATATGATTTCGATGGAATAAGTTAATATCCGAGTCTTGAATAGTCGCCAAAAAAAAAATAGATAATTGTTTTGCAATAAGAATCTATTGAAAATTGAAACAAGCAAATAATTTCATAAAAAAAAAAGAACATGATTTTTAAAGCCTTTACTTCAATCCATAAAGAAAAATTAATAATTCCTTACATTCATTAATAAAACATTTGGATGCAGTTAACAGTAGATCTGTGGCTAGATATAAATTTTTTTGGACAACCCAATATTTTATTTAGATAAGCCACAAGCCTGATAACTTACCATAGCAGACTGTCATGAATAGTGAGTTGCAATTTAACTCATATTTGGTAAAGCAAATAAATACCTCGATACATAAATTCCTGCATAAATACTTCTATGTATGTGCGGTTGGTTCATTTTGATTGAATTGATTGTCGTTTAGTCGTTTAGTTTGAACGGTCAATTGTTTCTTTTATTTTTAATTTTTTTTTATTTTTTTTTAATTTTTTTTTTTTTTTTTTTTTTGGTTTTTGTCTCTTTATTCGATTTGTTTGTGCCAACTATTGTCATTACATACCAACACACAATTTTGCATGAATTGTATTGCATATTTATTCCGTTGTCATTTGAAAAAAAAAAAAAAGAAAAAAAAAAATAAAAATAGTATGTGAAGTTTGCACTCGCACACTTATTTATATGTTTACCTGATTGCTTGTTATTTTTGTTGTTATTGTAGCTGTGCAGCTAACGCTCCCCAGCACATTCGCTTATTATTTTTAAATCCTCGTATGGTATTCACTTGGGTGCGGCGGTATTTCAACTTTACCATATTATTTCTCTTCTTATATGAACGTAGTAGATTAACTCTGCGTCTTTTTTTCTGCTGCTGTTGCTCTATGTTGTTGATGTTATTGTTGTTTTCCACTTCTATTCTGCATTTTTGCTTTAAGTTTTATTATTTTATTATATTTCGTTTTTTTTTTTTTTACTGGCTACATATACATATATATGTATATCTATATATATATATATGATTGTAATAAAAAATTTCAAGAGCGTTACGTTTCGTTAAAAAGCGTGGGTAATAATGCTTTTACCATTGGCGTATCATGACGTTGGCAACATTGTTAACATATCAACATGTTGCATAAATATGCATTTATATTCTTATGTATGTAAAGTTAAATGTGTCGTCGTGGTAATTTTTAAATACACCATCGCACACACACACGCATAATTCTAACCTTGTTGTTCCGCTTGTAAGGGCTGAACATAAATAATTACAGATTCCATTAAGTATTAGATAGATGAACAGGCTGTATGACCGTTTTGGTAGACGTATGGCTTCGTGTTTGTTATTGCAAAGAAAATCCTTATGTCAACTGGGTTGTAAATTGACGCAAGTATAAGTTTCGCAAAAAGTTATTATTTGAACGCTAGATTTACCGACGTTTTGTATATACCGATTATTATCGAAATTCGTGAAGTTGACGCCTACATTTTGTTAATTGTCACAATCGCAAATATAATGCGAGAAAATAAACTGAAATTTGTCACAAATAGTCCCTGATCGATAATTGTAGTAGAGGGCTAAACTATTTAATGGTAGAGGTGTAAACTATTTAATGGTCGGCCTTGCCCAACTATAAGCTTCTTACTATATAAAGATTCCTTTTTCGTAGCCTTTTCGGCTTATATGAGAAGAGGTTCAAAAAATTGCCCCAGTCGAATCAAAATTTTTCATACCAATTTAGAATAATGAAACAGTATTGCATTTGATTTTGATTGGATTGAAATTTGGATTATTTTTCGAAAAATTGGTCTGATCCGAACCATTTTCAATAGGGTTCGTCTCGGGTAGTGTAACAAATGGCAGTATAACAAATGTCCAAAAATTTGCGTCCAGTGGTTTGGACACATGGATAGACACAAGACGGACAGGCGGACAGACAGACTTAGAGAATGTATGATTTTCAAAATTCCATGGTGAAAATTGGTTTATTACAGTAATTGACATAGAAATCAACCTCATCAAATTTGAACCAAGTAGATCTATTTATACCAGCGCATATAAGGATTTTCCTCAACTCTAAACTCTTCTATGTCACAAAGGCTTAAATGTTAATCTACTGCGATAAAAACTTGTTCACAATAGTAATTTGACATTAAAATTAGGTGGATCAAATTTGACCCACATGGGATCCACTCCCACTCTTGGACCACACTTCATATAAGATTTCTCATGAATAGTAACTAAAGCCTTCAGAAAAAGATTCAATTTTTATTATTTTATGATGAAAATTGGCCCCTAGTAGCAGTTTAGCAAGAAAATTAACTGTAGAGAAAATTGGGTCACATAAGTCTATTTATTAGACCCTACCATATATATGAAAAGCAAAGTTTTATATGGGAAGAAACCTTAATTTCTAGTTTTTCTTGTTTAAAAAAACAAAAAAAAAATTTTTAAGAGTTATATTAAGTTTGCCAAATTGGGATGAGGCCGTGCCATGGCCTTAGGCATTCTCCAGTATATAGACTCTTTTGAAAGGTTTACCTTTGCATGAAAATAATATGTGATTTTTGAGTTATTACCAAAGCGAAATCTTTCAAATTTAAATTTTCAACTCATTTCATATCTCGACGAATTGTCAACTTGGGCTGTTCGTAAAGCAAACTCTATACAGACAGATAATTACAATCACAAACAATCACAATTTTATATATATTTGCAATATTTTTATTCTTTGTACTTTGCAATGGAAGCGACAAATCTAGTTGAGAAAATAGATGAAGATTTCGTCAGTAAGCAAAATTGCGGTAAATGTAATCAAATTAGGATAAGAGGAAAATGAAAAAACTTTTTTCAAAACTTTTTTTTGTTTTTAGAAAGAGAACTATTTGATCTGAACGAGGATTGTCTAAGAGAAATATTCCAATACCTTAATGTAGCGGAACAAAATAGGATAAGGAAATTATGTCCCCTATTCGATGGCATAATAAAATCTCTATGGGAAAGCAGAAAAAATTTGAAAAATTTGAAAAATCTGATATTAGATATGGGACTTTTTCAAGATATTTTTGAACATTCAATACAAGAGTTTCAGAATTATCTCTCATACGTCAGCGTCGTACCTGTTGATATGCGATTTAACGGCGGTATATGGTTTCGTGATAATGGTGTGCACAGACAGGAATTATTATCAAACGTAATAAGGAAAATTAAATTTCCTAATGCGCAAACCTTATCATTTATGGGCTTCAAAGAAGATATGATATTGCTCAAGTCCTTTCCAAACATAAAAAAATTACGATTAACTATATGCAATATGGATCTTCCCGAATGGAAATCATATTACGATCATCATCGATTGAATTCTATGGTTTTGTGTGAGCGTTTAGAGGAGATACATATCCATTATATAAGTGCGCGGCAGGACGACACGTTTTTCGAAGACCTTGCCAGCATATTTAAGAACAGAGTTTATTCATTTGCCGGTCCTTTTTATATGATTAACTCATGTAAGCTATACAATTTGCAAATGTTGACAGTTTATCTTGATGAGGAGGAGAAATTATTTCAACTTTTGAATTTAATTACAATGAGTAAAGTACTGAAAGTATTAGAAATACATGGAGTCGAACTTTGCATCACATTTCTAAGCGAATTGGAAAGCATATTGGCCAATACGAGAACACTAGGACAACCGTTAATAGTTAATATTACTCGAAGGAATTATGAAGGTCTACAGTTAATTGATGTAAGTTATTTATAATAATTTCGTTACATAATTAACAGAGAATAATGAAATCTAAAATTACTTTTAGAATTTACCCCATATTGATTTCTCGATAGTAGCTAGGGAAGGAAAACTCAATCTATCTATATATTCAAAAATAGTATTTAAACCACATTGTTCGGCAAACGGACAATAATAATGTTTGGGTTATTAATAATTAGATTACAAATGTATTGATATTCAAAATAAATGAAGAAATTTTCATATTTCTACTCCTATATTATGTTTTTATTAAAAATAATCATTTTTAACACCGAAGAAGAAGAAGAAAGGTATAAATTAGATTTCTTTTCTCGACGACAATTGTCAGAAATATGATTTATATATTTTAGATCAGTTTCAAAAATCGAAATCGATGTTTTCGGAGTGACCAAGAGTATATATATATCATGTCGGTCTGTTCGTCCATCTGTCTGTATAAGGTTTCTGGTAAACCTTCTCCTGGTCGTATTAAATGAAGTTTGGCAAAAACATTGGAAATTCTTCTACACAGTCTGGTATTAAAAATGGCTCAAGGCGATTGAAGAGCACGCCTACAGTAGTTCACAAAGTGTTCATATTTTTCATCATTGCAATAGAATACTGAAATTTGGTGTACGTCGTTTTCATTCCATTTACTAGAGCATTTGTAAGTCCGTCCATCCGCCTGTCCGTCCGTATATTTTTCCTATTCTATTGGTCGTCCGCCTTGAATGGTAACACAAACGTCAAAGAACACCCGAACGCAGCATCACTATTTTATTGAAGCGTATTTAAATTTACGTTACAGTAGTAGCGCGGTAGACCCGGTATTTTTCTAGTTGATCACAATAATAATAACAATAATGTCTGTGTTTAAAAATTCACATAGATGGTGGTAGGCTTAAGTATTAATTGATAATGAGATTGCCTATGTAGACGTAACGATATAGCAATGATAACACACACTACAAAAGCCTGATACTATCGTTCTCTTAGCTATAGTATAAAAAGAAAACAAAAATTGAGCATCTTCTAGACTTTACTTGTAGGAGTTTGGACATCCTAGCTTAGCCGCTATCCCATAGTATTAGACTTTACGGCGGGGAAATTGGATTTAAGCCTTGTCCTCGAATGATTGCTGTGACAGTTAGACTAGACTTAACTTATCCGCCATTCTCGACTATTAGAATTTACACATAGGCAATTAGACGCCTCAGACTAGAGGGCCATCCCCACCGATATCACAGCTCGGCTGGAAAGGTCAGCCGTCTTAGCTTAAACGCCACCTCCGTTAAACTTTATGACTAACGAGTCGGACGACATCCTTGAAGTTAGACTAGATGGACAGGACGTGACAACGTACGTTCCCTGAATTTCCTGAATGGAACATACATCTGGTGAATTTCGGGAAGCGGGCACTGCCAGCTACTTACGTGCGATAAGAATCACATCCGCAGAGAAGGAAATTCGCGATTTATAATCGGTACAAGAAAAAAGGCCATGATTACTTCTTGAGTAATAATCGGAAGAACAAGGCAAACCAGAATTTATAATCCAAACATAAAGGAACGGAAATCGTGATCAATAAAGCCGTGATCAGCAATTCAACGTTAATCAGTTAAACCAAACGAAATTTCACGAACGAATACAACGAATACAATGCCTGCAGAGAGGGTGTTCTCCGGCATCGCTAAGCTAAATTTTTCTTATCATACTTTCTCCTTTAGCTTCCAAATATATTTAAAAATTACGCGTCAATTTTCTGAATAAAATAAATAAAATATCAAAGAACAAAAATGAAGATTCACGTCATGCACAGAAACTGGGAAAATCATAAATTATATCTGAACTAATGAAACCCACTGATCAAGTTCAAAAAAAAATAGGGAGTGAGTTCACAATAGGCAAAAATCTACCTTTCTACTACTACTACTACTATTAAACATTCATCTCAAATAGGCATATGAGTGGGTCTCAAAGAGTCGCAACAAAACGGTACAGGATTTTTTGCTTTTTTGTTAAATTTTATTCACGAGTTACCTTGGAATCCTAATTACTTGATTATGGAAATACAGCAGTAAATGGTATAAATGAAAACATATTCATTTTTTCTCAGTTATATATTAAGTTGGAAAGGTGTCTAATAGGTTGGCAAGATAGTTCCGTCATATTTCATTACCTGCAGGTAATTTTTCTTGTCAGATCAAGCCAAGCGGGTGGAATGCGTTTTGCAGGATCTTATCATTTAACGTAAGTATCGTGAGATGCAAGAGGACTTCTTTGAACACCCTTCACCAGTTCTCTGTTGGAGTTTATCAGTAATAGGTAAAAATAGGTAAAAATACGGAAAGCAAAGATGGTCTCATTTTTTGTTGCAAGACAGTGTATGCGTTGAAGGCTACGTTAACAAGCTTAGCTCATTTTCAATATCTTCATTTTTCTGAACGGTAGAAAGACACTACACAGTTGGCAAGACGGACAGATGGACAGAGAATTTGAATGAGATGCTTAGGGTGCATTCCCAATTTGCCACTGATCAAGTATGTGTATACTTCATGAGGTTTTGGAAGCTTGTTTCTCGGCGTTACAAATGTTTTGACAAAAAAATCATATACTGCAGCCACGCTTAGGGGTCGGAATTTTTTTTTGTACAGACATCTAAAACGCCGCCCGTATACGAGCAAATTTTTGCAGTTTTATGCACTGTATTTTGGGAGTGGGAGAGCAAAAAAACCAATTTTTTTTCTTTTGGAAAACAAAAGTGTTCTTCTTTACGCGTGTCCTTTAAACGATTTAGCCTATTTTAAATACCAACCTGCTTTTGCAAGAACTTCCAATATTTCTGGCAAATTTTTACTCAGCAGTTCCATTTTGACGGTCCCGAGAATGCTCAAAACAGAAAATTACGCGGACGGACAGATGGACATGCTTTAATCAATTCAGGATTTGATTCTAATCAAAATTATATGTATTATATGGAGACTACGAAGTTTCTTTCCATGTGTTGTCCAAACTTTTTAAGAAAATGATTGTACCTCTCATCCCTCATTGATAAATAGTATAAAAGCATCTCTATAAACACATGCCATTGAAGAGTATATCTAGAGATATCAATTTATATGTCATTGTATTCGAAACTACTTTTTTTTCCTTTTCATAAGTTATATAGGGTAAACGAAGACCATCGCCGAGGCAATGATGAAATGAAATATTTCATTGAAGATCAGTAAGAATTTTTGAAATTTTTCAAACAACTTAAAAAAAGTGAAAAAACCCAAATCAAGAGTGGAATGTTTCATTTTGCCCAAATAACGTTACTTTGTTATTATTGCCGTATCCGTTAATGGCAATTTTCTACCACAACTTACGTGAATTAACAAAAAAAGCGAAGAAAAAAGATTTTAGTTTTTGAAATTTTTAAAAAATTCCTTTTAAAATACATTTTTAATATGAAGAGCGAGGACCGAATGCAGAGAACACATAACAATCGCAAATTTACAAACTAATGGATCTAAGTTTTTTTTGCTTTATATTAATTTGAGAAGAATCTTTTGTAGTTATGCTGTAATTGTATCGTTTGTGTATTGGTAGCTTATTGCAATTGAATTAAGAGAGAGAGAGAGAGACATTTTGTATAACAATTTATTTTGATTTTTATTATAAGCTCGCAGTGTTCAAGCTAAAGAAAACCGTGTTCTTATTTATATTTGCTCTTCTTTCTTTTTTATATTTGCTCTTCGTATTTATGCTTAAATGTTCGCAATTTTGCTTAAATGTTCGCAATTTTGCTTAAACGAACGCAAGCTTGCTTAAACCTTTCTTAGTCTCTTAAAACTAAAAGCATCCTACACATAAATCTGTATTTGGGCGAGAGTGTGCTTCAAGAAAAATGCGCTCCATTCGTATTTATATTTGCTCTTCATATTTATGCTTAAACGGCCGCAATTTTGCTTAAATGTCCGTTCATTTGTGGCAGCACTGCACTAATCTGCGTACCCTACTTTCACTTCATACCAGGAGCTGTTATTGCCATACCAAACATACCCCAAACTCAAATCGAACCAAAACAACCTCTGCTCGCCGCATGCAATGTAATGCAACGATAAAGTTAAATCAGCAGCAAACTGCATCAAAACAGCACGCTCACCATATACACCAGCTACCAGCTTGTCTGCCTGCCTCGCCTGCCTTCTGAAAAATATATATATATATATATCGTTATATATGTATATGTATGTTTATGCTAAGTTATATCAAACATTGGCATGCCTTCTGCAACCATTCAATAATGTGTGTCTGCATATATTTTTAAGAAAATTTTGTTTGTGTGTGAAAATGTAATCACGTAGCCATCTATTCAACCGACTGACTATCCATCTAACCAACAGTCAACGGTCAAGCAGAGGCAAAAGGATGGCAGGGCGATCAAAAACCAGTCGTTAACTTCACTTCATTTTTGGCATCTTTTTCATTACTATTGTGGTTATATGATCAGTGACGAAATGCGTCTCAAAATCCAGCAAAAAAAAAAATAAATAAATAAATAAATAAAAATACAACGTGCGCGCAAAATCTGTTGCACATTTAGTTTCAACCTTTATTTTCATTTCTTTTTTTCATTTTTTTGTTGTTCTTTGTTTCTCCATTTCCTTCGTTTTTTTGTTTTTTTTTTTGGATCAGAAATTTTATTACCATCGTCATTGCCAAACAACAAAACAGTACACCAAGGAACCTTTCGTTAAGACATTCCTTATGCGGGCATTTAACTTAAATGCCTCAGAGGGCAGCAACATGATCTCAGCCACGACTACACAACAATACAATACAAACACTGTATATTTATTTCTACTCCTGATGTTCGTTTTAAAGGAATTTAACTTTACACCAACAATAATACGAAAAATAAAACAAAAAAAAAAAACCACAGAAATCAAAAAAAAAAAAAAAAACGAACAACCGATCTGAAAGTATCTAAAGCAGTTGAAATTCTGTTCTAAATAAATTCTTAAGAAATACAGAATACTACAACAAGAACAACAACAAATCAAGGTTTTCTGTTTTTTCTTTTTGTTTTGTTTTCTTCGCTGATTTGCAACAAGGTTGTCGCTGTTGCGTTATAGGAAATAAAATATGAACAGGAGCGTAGTCATCAATTTTTCAGATCTTTAACTAACGGACTATAGCTCTTGGCTTAAGCCATTCACTTTGTAATATTTTCTGTAAAAAGAAGAAATTTTCAACGCCTTTACTTTGAGCGCAATCGCTAATGGATCACTCACCCTATGTTTCTACCAAGCAATGGTAATATTGCGTATGTTACCTTTTTGTACTTTTTGGTAACATACGAAATATTACTGAAGTGAAGATAGCCCCCCAAGATAACCCTTATTTTTGTGCTTCGTGTCTTCGCTAAAAATGTCTTGGCTAAGTTAGAATTTATTGCGAAATGAACAACTATGACATATGCAGTTTTCTGATATGTTTTAAAGGACGCTAAAACCTTGAATAGGGTCCGTCACCTCGAAATTCGCCAAAAACCGGCTCTCTCCATATACCCTAAACACTAAATTGGTTATAAAAAATTTTTAAGAAATATGACATGTGCAGTTTTCTGATATGTTTTAATGGACGCTAAAACCTACCAGAAAAACTTAATTTCATTACCCTGGATAGGGTCCGTCACCTCGAAATTCGCCAAAAACCGGCTCTCTCCATATCCATATATATACTCCATATAACTGCACATGTCATATTTCTTAAAAATTTTTTATACACACTTTATGTATTGCATCTTTTCGCCAACGCTATACATGCACTATAGGGTAAATACAAGAACAAAAATTTTTTTTAATATCTAAAAACATTTCTGTGTAATTTCCTATTTTATTTATGCTTATATTTCTAGTTTTGCTTAGTTTTTCTAATAATTTTCAATTACCTTAGCCGAGGTAAGTACCTTAGTGTGAAGATAGCCTACATTTTTGTCTTTGCTAAAATGTTGGCTATGTACAGTGGGCTAACTTCACATCAGTGAAATATTAAGTTCTGTGTGACAAAAAAAATTAAGTGATCCAAGTGCTCCAAGTGCTCATTTAAAATGTTGACTGTGACGTACGGCGAGCCTGTTTGAGTGAAAAATTATTTATAAGTTAGACAAACTCATCAGAGAACACCGAGAAGATGTTAATGGCAATGCCTGCCCTGGTTGCCATAGCACGTCAACAACCTATGAAAATGTTAAAGTAGTGGAAAAAATAAATATGGAAAATCGTTGCATCCCCATTAAAGAAGTTGCTGAGATTGTCGGCATATGGATTGGCTTAAGCCATGCAATTTTTTCTGATGCTTTAAGAATGAAACTTGTGGCAGTGAATTTTGTTCCGAAATTGCTAAATTTTGACCAAACCTGCAAACCTCGCATACGCATCACTCTGGGGTTATATTAAATGACGTCAACGCCGAATTACATTTGCTCTAAAGTATCGTAACTGGAGACGAAATATATATATATATGGTTATGACGTCGCAACCAAAGCCCACTCGTCCCAATGGAAGCGACAAGGGAAGTCAAAACCGCAAAAAAACATGGCAAGTTCGGTCAAATGTGAAGGTCGTGCTCATAGCAATGATATGATGAATTGTGAGCTCTTGCCAGAAAAATAGGCCGGAATTGGGGAACAACCAGTTATTGCACCACGATGATGCGCCAGCACGCACCTAATTATTCTCGTGGCCGCAAAAACGAAACTATCGTCTTTACAATTCGCAGAAACATTGAAAGTTCTTGCATGCAGTTTTGTATTGAAAATGGGCCCAATCGGTCGAAGGACACGACTACAATAGTACGTAAAGTGGGAACATATCTGCTTTTCAAAAGAAATAAAAAATTGTAAATTTGTTTAAGATCATCACTCATAGACTATGGCAGAAAAAAGTCCAAAAATTTGAAGGTATATTCCATTAGGGAGGCCGTAGCACATGTCCAAATGTGGGAAAAATTAACCACAGAGAAACAACTTTCACAAATCCCATAAAGTTTATAAAGTCTTGGCTAGTTTCAAATTCAGAATGAGCCTGAGCAATCCG
The DNA here is from genome assembly GCA_000688715.1 of Glossina pallidipes. Lineage (NCBI taxonomy): Eukaryota > Metazoa > Arthropoda > Insecta > Diptera > Glossinidae > Glossina > Glossina pallidipes. The sequence goes on along the minus strand of KK499873.1, from coordinate 673,528 downwards.
ACTGCTTGTCTGTCCATATGTCCGTCTGTGCAACCGTGTAGAATCGGCCGTAAACAATGTTCTGCTAGCGAAAAAGGAGATATCGCCTTAAAATTTGCGATAGATTTTGGAAGCGACCTAAACTTGTTAAAGAACATGCTTATAATGCCCACACGCCTACGCGGCAGAAACTTTTACTTTGAAAATAAAAAAAAAAAAACACTCCTTACTTCTTTTACTTTTTTTTTCTTTCTCAGAATAACGGTGACGGTTATACAAAATTCGGTCATGACCGAATATAATTTTCTTACATCTTTTTATTAATTTACTCATTAATGAATATCATTAGGCTGCGGCGTAAAAGATTCTGAAAGCATTAGAGTAGAGATGACGACGATTATCATATTAAAATAATTTATTACTAATTTATCTTCAATTTCGAGCCATAAAAAATTCTTTCTTTCAAAATACTTTCCTTTGATTACGTTCGAATCGTTTATCATACCACTTTTTCCAATTCGTTTCGCATGGCTTTTGAAAGTACTTACGTCTTCTTCTGACGGCAAAAATCGGTACTCATGCGTTTGAGTTTTAATGTTCCGGTACAAAAATTAGTCGTTGTGTGCCAAACCAGGATTGTGCTGCCAATGACCGATTTATTATTAGGTGCTTGCATGTATTTTGATCATTTCTTCACTTAAAAAAGTCATTTATTAAGAATTATTGGTACAATTGGTGGAAATTTTTCCGCTCTTACAACGACTGCTCGAGCCTTTCATACAAGAGGATGACCTTGCGCCTGTTAATCCTTGTTACTGGTCTTTTTTCGTAGGTTTTAGCAGCTCGTAATATGCTACACGTTGCTGATCTCACCATATGCACAGCAAAATTTGATGGTCGTGAATGTTCCGTTGTGGGGTCGATATGGTTGGCTCTCTTACGCCAACTCATGAATTTTTGCTCTTGTGATTGTCGTAATAGGTCCACTTTTTATCGCCAGTCACAATGCTCCATAGAAAAGTCTTCTTTGGCAAGCAATGGAACCGCAATCTTGAACTGATTCGAAATGGCATTGGCAGTCAATTTGTATGAGAGCCATTTTCCATCTTTTTTGGATCTTTCCTATCGTCTAGAAACAGTTGATTCGTCAAGTAATAAGCTGATCGAAAGTTATTTGAGCGTTTGAGATAAGTTTTCGTCCAGTAAGTCTTGTAATTCATTGTCTTCGAACGTTTCCATGAAACCATCGAAACCAGAACCAATAATTGAGATATGATAGAGCAGCATCAGCATAAGTTTTTTTAAGACGTTTGGTGAGCTGCGGCAACAGAGTTCTTCAGATCAAACAACAAATGTAATGAAGGTTGAAAATAAAATTTTCAACGTTCCACGATTAGTGTGTGTATACACTAAGTAACCCAAACCTAAATTAAATAATAAAATAATTGCTATTTTATGTAGAAAAAGGTCAAAATCATCGAATTTAACGTTTGTCTAGATTGATGCTTCGGTATACTTTATCATTTGTACCAATAGATGCAGCTGATCAAAATACATGCAAGCACTTGTTACCACACTTATTTACGGCTGGCGGTAATTTATTTTTTAAAATAAAATCAAGATTACCGTACGCGTTAGTACTGCAAGATGTGAGAAGCACCACAAGAGATTTAATTAGATTCAAGTTAGTTTCGCTAGGTATATAGTAAGAGGACAGCCATAGTTTTATTAAAATGTCATGAATACCATGCATTTAAGCTAGAGATCAGCTTAAAATCAAGATTGAAAGCAACACTGAAAATTCGACAGCAGCATTTCCTGGGTAGGGAAATAATATCCAATCCATCGGGCGAAATAGCAATAGCTTGGTTTTCAGTTGAATTTAGCCATAGATTGTTTTCGTCACAGCAATCGATAATACTGCGTAGATCATCGTTTATTCGTTCGACAAGATCATCGATAAGACCCAGCAGTCATGAAAACTATATTTGCTCATCATCAGCATGGAGATGAATTTTTGTATTGTGAGAACAGATCAAATCATTGGTAAGAACACTGAGCAAAATTGGCCCTAATATTGACTCTTAATAGATTCCAGAAGAGATTTCTCGGAGAGTAGACAAAGAGTTATTAACTTTTACACCCTGATGCCTGTGCTGAAAATACGACTTCATAAACTTGTCAAAATCCATTTTATTATCAAAGTTTGGAATATTGTTTAAGGTACTGAAGGTAAGATAAGGACTGAACTCTTCATTGTCACTATGGTCCTTGTTAAGCATTAACGTGGTTTTGATTCTAAATTTAAGAATTCCGATATCAATCGTAATGGGACTTCACTAATTTAAAGAAAGCTACGCCCCTGATAGCCAAGAAATCGCATACATGTGTAAGACTCGTTGCTAATTCTTTTCGCAAGAACAACCAGAAATCGTCTCTGCCACATTATGCACTCTGTTATATACATATGCAAATATAAAAATTTAACATGCATGTGCCTATGCAATGTGTATAAGTGTAGAAAGATATCGCTTGTGTGTGTGTGCGCGCGTGTGTGTGTATGTGTGCATATAAAGCTATATGCGCGCGTGCGCATACAATATTGTCCTCCAAATACAAGAACACCAATAACAACGTTAATGTTTAAATGGGTAGGAGCACGTGTATGCATTTTACAAAGCGTTGCATGGTTTGTTTAAGATCCAGTAGGCTTAAGCACAAGCATCGATGTGTGTGTATGTATGTACACAAGAACGAGTGTGTGAGTGCATCTTTTATTAAAACGATCTTTGTCATCTCTCCTTCGTTTCTTACTTTTCTTTCTTTCTGCCAATATTATGAGTTTGGATTTTTATTTTTTTTTTTTTCTTTTAGTAAAAATTCTTAACACAAATAGAGAGAAACAGAAACATAAAACGAATTTATATATAAAATGTATGCTCTGATGTGCATGTGCTTGCTTGTATGTATGTGTGCACGGTTAAATTTCTTTAGCTAGAAGTGGTTGGTGTACATTTTATGCTTTAAGTCTTGCTAGCATTTTTTTTTTGTTTTTTTGTTTTTTTTATTTCTTTGTAGATTTTATTTCGAGCAGATACACATAAAATAGTGAACACATTAAAAAGCAAAAGCAACAATAAGAAAAGCAACAACACTACTAAATACTATTAACAATTTCTGCACAGTAGCAGTTTTTGGTGTTTAATGTGCGCTTGATTTTTGTAGTGAAAACATATCAGCAACAACAACAGAACCAGCAGCAGCAGCAACAGCAGCAGCAACAGCAGCAGCAGCAGTCTTTAACTGCAAAGGCAGGGTAAAGCAGAATAAATAGCACATAATACCATGTGATGCTGTGGTCTGGTCATGAGAGCACAAGTAACATGTTCACCAATACTTATTGTAACATAAAAAACAAAAAAAAACAAAAAAAAAAAACAAAAAAAAATTAAAACAAAAAAGAAAAAGCATAACAACCATTGGTAGCCCCGCTCATAAACAACCACCAACAGAAGCATAAAATTAAATAAAAAAGCAACAACAACGAAAAATCAGCCTTTAAGTTTTAACATGCGGCTGCATTCTTCGTGTCATTGCAATGTCTTGCAATTGCCTTAAATACAAAATATATTATAAAACAGAAAACAAAAAAAAAACATAAAAAAAGAGCAAAATAAAATTTAAAAAACCAAAAAAAAAGAAAAACATAAACAACAACAGCAACAACAACGAACCTTAGCAATAATAACAATTTTGCAAGATTGTTTTTGATTTTGGTGTCCACATGCATATGCATGCATATATGTGTATCTGTATGTGTCTCACTGTCTGTGTGTGTGTGTGTATGTGAATATGCCTCATTGAGTGTTGGGATGTGAAATTTGTGGCTACTCGTTTTTGTTAAACAAAAATCAAAAACAAAAAAAAAAAAAAACGAAAAGAATATAAAACACATTTTTCCTGCCTTACATACCCACAAATATATATCTACTTTTATTTAACTGCACTCATGTGTGCATCATATCGTTACGTATACATAAAAACCTTTATAAACGAGTATATGTTTGTATGTTTGTATGTGCATGAATTGTTTTTATTTTTATTTTTTTTTTTTTTTTTTTTTTTTTTCCTCTCTAGTTTCCTCTTTCCATTTTCTGAAGGTATGAAATATTATATTTTGTGTATATGAGGATTTTTGATTAATGACCTATAATCAAAGTTAATGGACATTTTTTGTATTTTTTTTTTTGTTTTTTCGTTTCTTTCGATTTTGTTGTACTTTAATCATAAAATGTTTATTAATGAAAGAAAGCACAAACAAAAACATTCTTCTTCTATAGAGTGCTATAATGTTGAACGACTAAAACACTAAAAAGGCGTAGAAGAGTAAGAAAATAAAACTCAACGAATAAGGATAAAAAGTGCGCAAGATTTTTAAGAATTTTTAGTGATATCACGAAATTGTTAAGATATACTTAAAAAAAATAAAAATAAAATAAAAATAAAAAAAAAAAAAAAATAAAAAAAAATTAAACCAATTACATCTAACTTACATATTATTCGTATTAGAGACACTGCTCGTATACAGAAAAATTTATTCGCTCTTCTCGCATGCTACATGATATTTATTATATTATGCGTATAGCAATCGCATTGATTGCAAAGTTGATATAAATTCGATTTCTTACAGCTGCCAGGCTCTACTAGATCTTTACAGTTCACATATTTTTGGTGGCAGCTAAGCTATTCAGCGCTTCATCTCATATATACGGCACGAATCCATGTTCCCTTCAAAATGGAAAACTGATTTTCAAAATTCTCTTAAATCTTATGAAACTTATTTTACATTCACTCAAGGGATAATATCGACTTGTACTCACCTAATATAACGTAATTTTTCCCTCTCAACCACTTCACCAAACATCATTTTTCATTTCCTTCCACGATAAAATATTAAATTAGTTGAATTTCCTATACCCTACACCAGTGGTACATAGGCGTATTAAGTTTGTGCGGAACACCCAGAAGGGCTTGAAATAGACGCACTTTTTATACCATACCGATCGGCTCAGAATCACTATCTGATCAAGTGAGTCTATCCATCTGGCATTCTTGTTGTCTTACAGCTCACAATTTTTAAGGTATTTTGATAAAATTTCATATACTGACATGATGTGAATCGGACAACGCTCTTGAAAATTGTTCGGATCGGATCACTTTTTCGACCGCTCCCCATATGAAGTTTTATATCGAAAAGTCCTTATTTGAATAACTGGGTTTATCTCAAGTCCTTCTGAGTGTTACAACCATTCCGTAAGGTATAGAAAATACGAGCAGAACTCAAATCTATTGCTTGGATTGAAGTCGCTATTCGGAAATTGACTCAGAAACTGTCCAATTATATTGAGAAAGAGGAGCGTACAGCAAATAAACGACTTATATTTTTTACTATCCAGTAGGTTGTATTAATCTTGTGCGGGTGTATACCATACCTAAAAGGACTTGTGATAGACCCAACATTTATTATACTTATAGATCCAAAGTGATTCTGTGAAAGTTATTCCGAATCGATCTAAGATTGTCTGTCCAGCTAGCCTTTTGTCTTTGTGTTCAACCTACCGGCCGCAAACTTTTGCGAAATATTATTTTGATGAAATTTGATACACTGAGGTATTTCGACTTCGTTTGGATCACTTCCCGTGTAATGCCTTATTTTGAGACTCTAGTTACCCGCACGATCTGCGGCATAAAGTCAAATTTTTCCTTACCTTACGCTGGATAAATTTTTCGATTATATCATTACTATAGTTAGGTGTCAGATGTTACTTTTTGCATGACAAATCGCACCCAGACAATGCTCTCTATACTTGCGAACAAGGCAACGGTGAAGCAGGATTAACATAAAGCTGATGGTCAAACAGAAGTAGTCACATTTTCATATTTTATTTACATGCCTTTTATTCGAATTTTTTTTTTTTTTTTGATTTTTCCTTTTGCCGCAGAAAACAACCTCTTAAGCTATAGAACACCTAACTACTCATAATAATTGCATAAACTCACGCTGTTGCCCGAATAGATTATCATTTTCAATAAATCTGATTGAAGTGATTTCCACGGTAAAGCACTTAAGGTGTTGAACTCTTTGTTTATTTACACTTTAACTTTTTTGTTTTTAATAATATTTAATAAAATCTTAAAAAAAAATGGTGTTACAATTTTAAAAACGATAAGAATGAATGGGTGTGTCAAGCATATCTATGAGTGTACAAAATATTGCAAATCAAATATTTGCTAAGCTTAATTCAATAACAAAACGTTAACTATGTTAAAGACCGAAAACAAAAACAAAAAAAGGCAACAAATTTGCTTAGTAATTAAAATTGGTAGAAAGGCCAGGTTGAAGAGAAGTCAAGGGAATTAAATTTTTCCAATGGTTGTTTTTTGATTCAACCGTTAGCGAAGTGCTGAGGACTTGTGATGAATTTAGTGAATTGAAGAATAAAATATAATTAAATGAGTAATTAGTCCGTCAGCAATGTAAACCATAATCCTTTGCGAAAAATGAAACGCTATGACTACGATAAGGTTCTAAAGGTGTACGTGATAAAAAATTAAAATGGAAACAAGCAAAAATATTATAGCGCACAGCAGTCCAATAATAAATATATTTCGCTTTATACAGTTATTCATAGATCGGCCTTTCAAAACAAGGAGTCACATGGAAAGTTGTTGAAAAAGTGATCTGATGTGAACGTTCGTCCTTGGGCAAGCGACTCATACGTTGAATAAACGAACATAAAACCGATGGACGGACAGACCAGCTTAGATCCATTCAGAAAGTGGTTGTAAACCGATCGGTATAATAGAAGACGAGTTCTATCTGAAAGGTGAAGGGCGCTGCATACATCCACATACTTGTTGTACAAGTTACGCAGGATATAACTAAACTTTCTAGCGAACATTTCCCATAATACCCTTCAAAACTAAGATTGCCGTAGATACCGCCCTGCCTAATGGGAACCTTTCTTAAGCAATGTTTCGAAATGTATGTAAGTTAGTGAAGAGCAATTTTCGTGCGACATAACCCAGATAAAAAATTGTTTTCATAACAAAAACTAAAAATTATTGTCAACGAAGCGACGAATTTCTTTCTTAGATTAGTTAAAAAAAAAAAAAAAAAAACATGTTCGAAATATTATAAATTAAAGACCATCGAAAACTAATTTTTTATACCCATCACCAAGGAATGAAAGGGCATATTCATTTTGTCAAAACATTTGCAACATCTAGATGGAAGATCCAGAGAATCCATAAAATATATATATATTTTTGATTGGCATCAAATTTTGAATCGATTTCAACATGCCTGTCTGTCCGTCTCTTGTACACATTCTCCAGACCACAAAATTGAAGCTATCGACTTCAAATTTAACGGAAACATTGAAAGTTCTTCCCCGCGGGTTGCTATTGAAAATGAACAAAATCAGTTGAAGGCCCGCCTATGCTACTATGTAATCTAAAAACGTCTCTTCTTTTTTCCAGGAAAAAAATTTGCGCTTTGCTTCCTACTCACAAGCTACACTAGATAAACGTACAACAATTGAACATAGAAAAATATAGAAAAAAAAAACATAGAAAAAAAAATCAATTGACATAGAAAAAATTGTCCATGCCTATCTGTATCAAAATTTTTATCAAAATTTTTGTAACGCCCTGACGCAAGCTTCAAGAACACCATAAAGTATATACATTCGCGACCAGAACCAAATACGGAATACACATAGGCACGTCCGTCTCTTGCAATTCTTTTTCAAGATAACGGTGATGGGTATAAAAGATTTGGCCGAATATACTCTTGCTTTCTTGTTTTTTTAAATTCACAAAAAAAAAAAAAAAACTCTTTAGTTTTTTAGATATAGATTATGACAAATTGTCACTTAATTATATCCTACTATCACTTGTGATGCGGGGTGTATCTAGTTTGTCCGGATGTATGTAATACTCAGAAGGGCTTAAAAAAGACGCACCTGTCATTATATCGATCGTTTTATGAATCGATCTAAGCTTGTCTGTCCGTACATATATTATTGCGTTCAACCTATAAGCGCAATTTTTGAAATGTTTTGGTGAAATTTTGTAAACTGACACGTTTTGACTCAAAGACGAACGCTATTGACAATGGTTCGGATTGCCCGCTCCCGTGTAACGCCTCATTTTGAAAAGTAATTGTACGAAAAGAAATTGACAAGTTGAAAATTTTTCCGACCGAAGTCGCTTAGTGGTAGTATTTCGACGTTTTAAAATCGGCACGAAAAATTTGTTTCAGCTATGGCAATTTTTTGAATCCCCTCTTGTATATCCCCTCTTGTAATTCCTACGAAAACTAAATGTTTATATGGTAAAGCGGAATAATTTGCAATATTTCATAGCGAAAATTAGTTTACAATAGCAAATTGACAAAGAAATCAACCTTACCGAATTAGGACCACGTGGGTCTATTTTTTGAATACCATCACATATGAGCAGTCTCTGGAAATGTAGACCTTTATACTTCAAAAAAATCAAATTTTTAATGTTTTATGATCGAAATTAGTTCATGTCAATAATTTGACCAAATTTGAACCACATAGATCTATTTCTTGGACCCCACTCCATATAAGATTTCATTCAAGATTCATTTCTCAATATTTTGTAGTTAAAATTGATCCAGCTGAACCGAAAAAATGACCGTTAAGGAATTTGGATCACGTTGGCCTATTTTTTACTCCCTACTATAATATATAAAAGGGTTATCATGAATAGCAAGCCCTTTTATGGAGAAAAACTCTAATATCTAGTTTTGAAACGTAATAAAATACTCAGGAAATAAATGAAGTTTGGTAAATTCGGATCGTGTCATGTTGTTTTGGGCGGCCTTTGATCAGAAATGTGCATTTGCACTAAGATAATGTGTAATTCTCGATATATTTTTAACAAAACGAGTGAATAACTGTACTACATGAGTTGGTGTAGGGTATCTAATGGTCGACCTTGCCCGACTATAATGTTCTTAATTGTTTTTTTATTATTAAAATCACATTTAAAACTTCATACACACAAGATTTATATATATTATCTAAATTTCAGAAAATTTATGCTGACATTTTTTACTTTTTCATTTACCAATAAACAAGAAGCGACTCTGATAAATATTTATTTATTTACTTAATTATTTTATTTTATTTTTTTAGTTTTGTTTTTGTTTTTTTTTTTTTCTCTGCATACGTTAGTGATGAGTCCACTTAGCGTGTTAGTGCCAAATATACATTTGCTTTTTGTTTTCTTTTCTTTTCGATCGAATAATTCTTCGCTGGTTGTTGCTATTATCAAAATGTATTTGACACTAATACATATGTGCACACACGCATACAAACTGTTTACAATTTCTATGCGTCTAACAAAATATATATGCATGCGTATAAAACAATCTTGCATACATATGTATACAACAATCTAGATAAATACATAAATAGATGGCTTGGTATGCGCGTTGTTTATGACAAGCACAAAATATTTGCTAAATAAAATATACAAAGTGACTTTTATATATATATATATATATATATATATATATATATATATATGTCTCTGTATATCTTATCTATTAACTGAATAATGTCATTAATACGAGTATGCACACACAAATACTACATCAAGCAATTGCGATAAGAATCGAATGATTTTTTAAATGGAATGCGAACAATCTATTAGATATGATGTTGCTGTTACCACTTAGAATGTAATCTGCATTTCCTTCACTTGGTTTTCTGTTGAACGAAAAGAAAAAAAAAGAACGAACGAACATAAAAAAGAAGATTTAATGCCTCGCGAAATCAATACTTATCAGTGAAATGTCATTAAACACATTTCCACACACACACACACACACACACACAGCAAGCAACATTGCATTCATCCACAGCTGAGGACGTACACACTCTCTCTCTTCTATAAATATGACAGCGAGCCATATTTATCACTCATCGTTATCTATCACATTAACTGTACTATAAAAATGATTAAGCCTAGCATTAGAAGCAGCGTTAATTAGTCACAAAAGCTAGTGTAAGTAATAAGTATGGTTTAACGTTCATGAAGGCTCAATAGTTATTTATTTATTTATTTTTTTTTTTTAAATAAACAAATTTATGCAATGTATACGTATGCGTGCATTTCGGATGACTATCTATGCCGGCATACCATTGAGAAATTGTGCAAATTTTTATGCATTCATTGGTGTTGTTCTAATTTTTTTTCTTTCTTTGCATATACATATATATATATACTGTTTTTACACCACCACCGGCGACAGTTTGGAAGGTATACTAAATTTGCAAACATGTTTGCAACGTGGAAAAATAAAGCTTCAGAAAAGCTATTAAGAACACATATTCTGCCGATTGGTATCAAATTCTGAATTCATCTAGACAAGATTGTCCTTCTGTCCGCCCTTACACGTTTCTACCTATGATAAACTTTCCCCCCTTTGGAAAAATTATTACCTCGAGGCTTGAAACATTTGAAACATTTTCAGAAAATCTTTGGTTCCAAAAGAAAACCCAATGGAATTTTTGCTCATTTCTTCCAAATTGCGATAGATAGAATGATAAACATCCCTGGGTCGTCATACTGCTGTACTGCTTTATTTTTTAAGACTACATTTACGGTGCTCGTCAATTTCACGGGTTTTTGATTTTAAAGGCTCACAATAAGGTAGTTGTTGTTTTCAAATATCGGTCGATAATAATGTTATATGATATATAAATATATATTAATGTTATGATATATAAATATATATGTCTGATTTTTTTTTCCGAAACCCCACCATTTTTGATCTGCTGATGCAAATTTGATCTTGGTTACCTCTGTTCTACGAAAAACCGTTAATTTGACGGATAATTTTTATGGATCGTCACATTTAGAAAAAAGAAGATAGGAAGCTGAAATCTGGCACAAACATTCGTGGATCGATTAAAAGAACACGGCTAGAAAATGGATGCGATCTGGTCACAGACCAGATCCACCACGCCGACGAACTAAGAGCAACAACTTTCATCTGTAAGTTTCGATCCCGTAAATACATATCTGAAAAGCTGCTGTCATAATGAACCAGCTGGATATTCAATCCGAACATTATCTCGATCGGCTTACTAACATGTTTATAATGACAGACAAAATTTTACTTCCAACATATTTAGTTCCAACTTAGACTGCTTGAGCAGCTATATGTTGGTAAGACTCGCGATTACCAAGGCTATGTTCACGGATTCAAATATCGATTGCGGTAGAGTTTACTTTGCTCGTAGCTATAGAGAATGCTGAGTCGGTGAAGGCATAATGCACATATCCACTAGGCTGCGGCCGATTTGCTCTCTCTTTTCTCACTTTCCTCGTCTAGGGGACATAATTAAAAAAAAAAAAAAAATTCCAATTTTTTTTCCTTTTATTCTGGATCGAATTTTACTGTTCACTGTGGACATGGTTTGCGGCTGTGACAATTCACAAAATTTATCACCCAAAGTGATGGATTTCCGCTAATTTCGTTTGAAGAGGAAGATGATGAGTATAGAAGATTCATTGACAGCTGATTACGATTGTCTTATTTGTTATATTATTATTGCTGTTGTTGTTGTTGCTATCGCTGGTTTCTTCTAAAATGACAACATATTCAATTGTGCAGTTTTTTTTTTCTGCTTTTATTCACTTTCGCAATAGAATACCGTGAATTAAAGAGAGAATTGCATAAAATTTTTTTTTGTTTAGTTTATTTGCTTGAAAAGCATTCACTTCATTGTGCAATTAATTTGTAAAATGAACGCTTTTTTTCCATACATTCATATATTCATTGGAAGGTCAATTTCGTAAATAGAACACAAACAGCGATTTTTATGAAAATTTGTCACAGTAGAATTTGTTTATATGAATTTTTTAATTATGAAACAAGTTCCAATGAAGATAAGCAATTCAATAGTTTGTGAAAATCTATTATATTTCTACACCCACCACTGTAAGATGGTGGTATACTCGTTTTGTTTTTTTTCCAAAATATTTGTAACATCCAAAAAAGGAAGCTTCAGAGACCCTATAAAGTTTATATATATTCTCGATCAGCGTGAGATTCTGAGTTGATTTAACCATGTCCGTCCGTCTGTGTGATGTGTGTTGGCGTTCCTCGAGTCGCAAAAATTAAGATATCGACTTTAAATTTGGTAGAAACTTTGGAAGTTCTTGCTCGCAGGTTGATGTTGAAAATGGGCCAAATCGGTCGAAAGGGAAGCGTGCAATGGAATGTAAATTGAACACAACTCAGTTCTTTTTAACAAAAATTTCTAGATTTTCGTTCTTTCCGCGAAAATCATAAAATTTAGAAGGCGGAAATTTTCCACATTTGCTTTGTCAGATAGTTTAATGTATAGGTCCGAAAATGAAACCAATCACCACACAAAATTACGGGTATTTAAATTTAATTTTTTTTTAATTGTAATTTTTTCACTTTTTTGAGGTTTTTTGCTTATTTATCATAAGGCAAACAAGACCGAATATTTAAAACTGTTTTGCACATCCGGCAAATGAAGATATGTTATCGGTCTAAAAATGGGCTGATTCTAAAATGAATACGAGAGACACCGCGATTACTTTTCTCTCAATAACAGCAGCGGTATGGGTATCAGATAAAAGAACATGGAGAGTGGAATGCGAAAAACATAGTGATAGGTATGCGAGATTCTGCCCCCGCCGGATATAACTTTCTCACTTATTTTATATATATGGGCGTCTCAAATCTCTCCTTAGACATCGTAAATGATTCGAAATGCACCGTGAAGTGCAATATTTGAATCAAACTGCAAGTTGAACGATTTGGAATCAGTTAAATCTGATCAAGAATATGTGTACCTCGGATGGCATTTCCAATGTGTCTTTTTACAAGCTTGGTAATAAATGAAGGCTATGTTCACATTGCAGTGTCGTGCCTTAGACAAACAACTCTCTGCAGCATTGTCAAGGTACGGATCACAAGCATTATCTGGTTTTTCAACGACGTTTGCCACAGTCTATAGTATTAGGTGTACAAATACGCTGCCTCCCGCTAAAATTAGTTGGATCATAAAACGTACCTGTCGTTCAGTGTAGACCATAAATTAAAGAGAGTGAAGCTGCAAAAGCAGTTAATAAGAAGGTTTTCAAAATTTTCGGCTTTATGTTACCTGTTTGCCTATTGCTTTCATTTTCAGCCTCGATCGGTGCTATCGATATTTACGCATGTGTTTTTTATACCGTACACCACTTGTGATTTAGGGTTTATTAAGTCTGTGCGGACTGTGTAATGTATACCACAAGTGGTGTAGGGTGCAAATATGTTCATCATAAAATATCTGAAAATTTCAAGAGTAATTATCTTTAAAATAAGTAATGATTTTCGGAAAACACAAATTTTTCGTCACGAACGTCGAGATATATATATATATATATATTTTTCCATTGATATGTCCTTATCAATGGAAAAACTTGATGTATGAAGCTTTGTAGATTGACAAACAAACAAACAAAACAAGTAAAAAAATCACATTTGGCTTTGACCGAATGTTTTATACACCCCACCACCACCTTTATTCTAAAAGAGAATAAAAACTATATATATAAAAATACTATTGTATGGTCGTGATTCAGTTTTTCAGTTTAATAGAATATATGTGACAACTTATGGATCTATTGAAGGCTCATGAGTAGTTAACAAGTTGCTCAATATGCGTGTTCTTTGGGTGAAAGAACTTCCAAAATTTTCCGGAGAATGTTTGCCCTGGGCATCTAATCAATAAAACAGATAGACGCACAGAGGGACAGACAAACTGAGCAAAGATGTATATACTTTATCGGGGCTTTGCAGCTTCTTTCTGACTGTTGCAAACGGTTTGAAAAGAGAATGGAATTTTGATACCCTACAGTATGGAACGGAGAGGCTTCGCCAATTATTTCCATTTACAGACATCGGATGATCGTTTATGGAAAATGCGAATAAATTGACATAATTGTACTCACTGAAGTCTATAAGAAACGGTACAAAATCACATTTTCTTTTTTGCTCTTTTGAAACCGGAGTTGTTCTACGTTAACGTTACCGTGTGAACGGGTTGTTATAGCTATTTGGTCCATTTTTAATATCAATTTATTTGCAAGGATTTACAATGTTTTTGCTGTATTTGAAGCAGTTATCTTAACTTTTGCTACGCCACAGACGGACAAACGAGCATGGTTCCGTTCCACGGCTCGTTTAAATGTTCGTACAAATATTCTACAATTAAGGAAAATGTATCCATGGTGATACCAGTATGTCAAATAAAAATAAGTAAAAGCACTATAAGGTGACATACTCAACATCCATTAAATACAGTTATTCATATAAAGGCCTTTCAGAATAGGGTTTTATATGGGAATTTGGCGAAAAGGTGATCCGATCCGAACCAAATTTCATGAAAATAACTAAAAAATTGCGACCTTTGAACAGAGGGACAGACAGACAAATAGATCGACCGATATTATAAAAGGCGGGTCTACCTCAAGTCCTTCTGATTGTTGTACACATCCGAACAAATTCACGATACTCTTGTACCACAAGGGATATCGCGTATAATAAAAAAGAAAAGTAAAATAGAAGAAGAGAAAACTTTTAGTTAAGCCGTCGAGTAGTATAAGATTTTGTAAACTAACCTAACATAACGTTTGCAGTCATTAAAAGAAAATCAACAGGAAAAATTTTAGAAAATCAATTTGTTCTCACTTAGGAAATGCCTTTAAGCCTTTAGAATAAGTGACAAAAATGTCCTTATCAGCAAGACATTCTTTATGAAATTTCGGATATTTCTTCAAGTGCTTCCCAAAGATAACATGCATTAAACAAATATCTGCTGGAAGTCTTGTTTTCTAACTTTTAGAGCACATTAAGGCATGCCTTTAGCAAGTGTTTTTATGTTCCTTGAAAAGCATTCCCAAGCAAAGGAACCTAAGTTATGTAGCTTCATCGACCCATCGACGAAAGATATCAGTTCTCTTGTCATGAAAATGCAAGCTTTAGACTGAACTTTTTGCTGTCAATTATGAATCTGTCTACTGCTAAGCTTTAGGAACTGCTTTTTCGTTAAGAAGTTACAGTGACTTTTCTCCTTGAAGAAAAAGTATTTCTCGATAAGTTCACCAAACTGCAGTAGATCTACGATCTAAAAATCTGATGCAAACGATTATCAGGAGAATTTTTAAAGCTCGGCATTAGAAATGTTGTCTATTGGAGCGTTCGCAAGTGCAAATGACGTGAAATTGTGAAAATTATCGAAGATATGCCCTAAGACGCAATTGATAAATGCATAATAATGAAAAGAAGGCATGTGTGTACGAAGGCAAAGATTACTTTCAAATTATAATTTAATACTCAAGGAGAAAACATACGTACGAACACATACTTGATATTAAAAGTGAGTAAAACTCTCTATATAGTTAAGATAAAATACTTAAAATATTTTTATATAATTAAGAGCTTAGCAAAGAAAAATATTGGTCATGGCAACACAATACACGCCCAAATAACGATATCACAGAAAAATCTCAACGATTTACCTTCATTCATACGTACGTACGTACGTACGTACGTACATTGCTGAATAAAAAATATAATTTTTTAAGTACAAAACCAATTTATGTCAAGCTTTAGTTTTTTGTTCTCTTTTCTTATTTTTTTTTCTTTTGTTTTCTATTTAAAAAAATAAACGTTTTTCTTTTCTTTTGTTTTTTTTTTTTGTTGGCTCGTGTTGTCAGCCTATTTAATGATTAACAACTTATTTAAATGAATGGAAAGATTTGATATTAAATTGAAATTCTTAGACATCACACAAACAAGTAAAACGGTATCATTTGAATTGAATGTGCAGTGAGTAACGGTGTAACAATTGCATTAATGCGTTTGTTACATAAGGCAATATTTTTGAAAACATATACGTACTGGCTTGATTCTTATTAAGCTACGTTGATTAGTGCGTCTAATGATTTAGTTAATCA
Organism: Glossina pallidipes; assembly: GCA_000688715.1. Classification (NCBI taxonomy): domain Eukaryota; kingdom Metazoa; phylum Arthropoda; class Insecta; order Diptera; family Glossinidae; genus Glossina; species Glossina pallidipes. Next base: position 657,466 of record KK499873.1, on the reverse strand, counting down.
AGTTTCTCAAGGTTACAGAATTTAACAAGGAAAGCGAACTCAAAAATCTTGATTAATTTTCAAAATGCTAAGGGGACTGAAGCGAACTCGAAAACAACTTACATTTTTGCAATATTTTCCCTGGATTATATATATCAGAGTTATAGTATTCTTTTACTTGATGAAAGTATCGCAAAAGTTTGACTGAGTGATATAAGAAAATCCGATTTTCTTATATTCACCTCAAATAATGAGTTTCCTGCAAATAAGATCAACTTTTCATATCTATCATCTCAGTAATCGTGAAGGGTGTTCAAGTTGATTTAAGCATTTCCATACCAAGACCCTTAATGATCACATCACTGGCCAATATTTGCTATATCATCAATGACTAAGTTTTCGATAAGAATAGGATCAGAAATTCTTGTATATTTTATGGCAATTTTTATGGCAAGATTTCCATTCATAAGCACGTACACGAACCCTTTTTGCATTCCAAGGAACTTTGCATTCTTTTTTTGATACCAATCTCATTAAGAAGTGCGCTAGCACTCAAATCGATCTAAATTCTTAAGCTGATCAGGAAAATCCTTAATCTCTAACCACTATATACAAGATGTTACAAAATTCATGACAAATTTAGTACATCCTTATCGTATGGTGGATACAAAAACACAAAAAAAAAAAAGTTAAAAGAGCAAAAAATCCTACACCCACCACATTTGTCCTTAACGCGCGAACAATTTAAATTTCAAATATTGCTCCATTAACTCTGAAGGTTGTCAAACGTCACACAAATTTAAAATTTTGTTGTTATTATTCGCAAGTCTAGCGGTATATAGGCGTGTGTGAATAATTGGGCTCTTATTTGCGCTTGATTATTATAAAACACATACATTACTATATAAAATTAAACAGAAACAAGAAATGCCGATCTCTTTCATACTTTTCTGTCACTCAGTCAGTCAGGCAGACAGGCAATGAGTCAATCGTTGGCACAACATAGGTGGGTGGGGTGTTATATTATAACACATAGTTGCGGTTAAAGCTTAGATTACATTTATTTTTTGCATTTTTTTTATTTTTTTTTTTTTTTCATTTTATTTGTTTGTTTATTTATACTTTATCGCCCACTGACAAAAAGACAACAATTGTTTACATTGTTACGTTATATTTATGTTGTTAGTCTTAAATTTTGCAATTTGTAACGAAACAAAAAAAAAAAAAGAAAAAGAAAAACATAACAGTTTAAAAATTAAACTTAGTTTAAGTCGAATTTGTGAAAACCTGTCTATCCCTCATTGAAAAAATATATCATGAAAAAATATTGTCATGACTTAAGTCATCACTTAAGTCATATATATATATAGCATGCATTTATTGGGAATTTTTACCAAACTTCAGGCTACCGTTCATTCTTATCCATCCAAAAATATCCATTTAACATAAGGAGTTAACATGAGCTTGGAACAACAAGACCGAAAGATTACATAACATCATCAGCTATCTTCAAACAAAAAGGATTTAAGATCAAATCGTTTACATTAGGATTACAATTGTCATGCTTTACGATCACTTGCCGGACTTAAGTTGTGGCATATATGCAGTAGGAAAAATACACTTAAGAACTTGTGACACCCACTTCGACAAACTGTATCCTATTAATAGTGGATCGATACCTTTCCTACTCCAAAATTTCAATTACTCTTCTAGTTATGAAAAATTTCAAGTGCGATATCTGTTGCAATTTATAGGTACTAGGAACTAGATAGGTAAGAACTAAGTCCATTTTCTTATCTACTCCAGTACAAAGACTTCGGGCCAACATTTCTGAATGTTATAAGTAGCTTGACAAAGTTGACATGCTTCGCAATCTATGAGTGAAGAATTTTTAAAAAATTTATAAATGATTTATTTAGGCGCCTAACGCCATAGGACGGCATCAACCGAAAGAAAGATAGGCATATATGTTATAGATCAGATTAACGTTTCAAGTCAATTTAGTCCTCTTTCTCCGTTTTTACGGTTGTCTTGCAAAATTGGATCAATATAAGGCTAAAGGTTAACACACACATCCTTAGATTAATCTTAAAAGCGCCCGTAATCCGTTTACAAACGAATTATATGGAAAACTATAAGCGGATATAGATCTAAAACTCGACATAAGCTTTCGCTTAAAACTACAAGAATAATGACGGCATCCATCTACAAGAAAGCTCCCAAAAAATATTTGCAACTTACGACGTATAAATATAATGTTAAGCTAAACAACAGCTACAAATATTTCTTAGATCCACCTAAAGAGCTAGTGCTAAGAGAATTCTTTTCAGCCACTAACTGACAAGCTCTATATCCATGAAAACATTTCCCAATTTATTCGGAATAAAAAACTTGCCTTAAACCGCCGATTATAGCGTTCTTTGTGGTTTTTATACTCTACACCGCTTGTGGTGCAGTGGGTATTAAGTTTGTGCTGACATATGTAATACCCAAAAGTACTTTGGACGGACCCATCTTCTATTAAACTGACAGATTCAGAATCATTTTCTCAATCGATTTATGAATGTCTGTCTATCTGTCCGTCGCTTCCTTGTCGATTCTGTTCAACCTGCGAGTTGTAACTAGGGAAATATTTAAACCTGTTCTGCTCCCAGGACGAATCCTATTGAAAATGAAACGGGACGGACAGTTTTTGCGGGAACTTCACAGACAACGGCATGCTTTGAGGAAATCGTTTTATGGAAAAAATTTGCGATTTTCAGAAAATAAAAAAACATTTGTTTGCGACATTTTTTAATTCGATCAAAAGTAAGCCTTATTGGCTTAGTCCTTCCTAACTCAAAATTTAAAAAAGAAAATTTAATTCGATTTTGGAATAAGCCAAAGCTTGAAAAACATTTCCTACATTTTCCAACAACACTTCGAACAAGGCGACAACCTTTCGTACAAATTGAGAAAGGTTGACCCGTTTCGTTTTATGACATCTCTGCCAACTAAAGATTGCCCAAAACCCAGTTCTGATCCAATTTGCCTAAGTTTGGACACAAAATGAAGCTGGGCATGAAGCCGCGTGAGTTAACAATAATGAGTTAACAGTAATGGTCCGAATTTTCATTTGCGAATCGTTGGTGAAGCAAAACGAAACCGAACCATGAAGAGATTGACAAGGCGTCATGTAAAGCGTATGCTATAAGTCAGCAACGCACACAGAAGATCGTGAACCAAGTTGAATAAAAGAGCGCAAATATCCCCAAGGCCCGGAGTGGCACCACCTAAAGCAATGCTTGATGTTTGGAGGGGTTTTGAAGAGAATCTTGTATTACCAGCTGCTCCAACTTCATCAAACGATTGTTTATGCTCTCTATTACTAGCGTATAATGCAATGAAAGCTGCAACGAAGATGAAGCTTTCACCACTACTAGAAAGGAAAGACTTCCATCGCGGCAATGCCAAAATACAATCATACTTTAATCACTCGGCAAACGAAAGCTTGAATGGGATGTTTTTCTGCCTCTACCATATATCTGGGACTTTACGTCGTTTAACAAACATTTATTAAACTCTTTGTAGAACTCTGCTTATGGTGTAAAAGGCCGATCAGCTTTTTGGTTGGAAATCTTACAAGTTCTATAAAATATAGTCTAAGATTTTTATTCGAAAAATCGGAAAAGCTAATCGTCAAAATCTTACGCATTGATTAAATTACGTACAAAATTTGAAAAAAAAAAATGAAAAAAAACGCCATGAACTTTTTTCTCAATATATATTAATTATAAAATATAATTATAGTTCAGCTTTTTGCTTGGAAATCTTACAAGTTCTATAAAATATAGTCTAAGATTTTTATTCGAAAAATCGGAAAAGCTAATCGTCAAAATGTTACGCATTGGTTAAATTGCGTACAAAACTTGAAAAAAAAAGAAGAAAAAAACGCCATGAACTTTTTTCTCAATATATATTAATTATAAAATAGTCTAAAATGCAATATAGTCAGCTGTTGTTAAGTTGAAACATTTCCTTTTGTTTGGTCGCTTTGTTTTCTTTGGTAACTTTAGTGACCAAACGCAAACAGTATGAGACCAAAATGAACCATAAATAAATTTCGATTTATCGCCGCACAAAAGACAACAAATTGAAATTATTTATTGATGACTGAAGCATATCTAAATTAGATATAAACTTTCAATCGACACCACATATGCACACACACGAATGTAAAATAAAAGGTAAGAAACATTTTGAAAAATTAAAAAAATATCTATAACAATAACAATAAAAAACCAAAAATAAATTAAGCTACAGAAGAAAACCAGAATATGAAGCAGAGAGTTAGAAATCGTATACACATCCGGTCTCGAAATTCCACAACGAACGACAAGAATAACATTACATTATAAAGCAAAGCAACGTAAAAAACAAAAAAAAAAGAAGAAAAGAAAACTTAAACATAAGGTAAGCGGGTGAAAATTATAAGAACCAACGGCGACGAGAAGGTCGAAAGAGAGAAACTTCTGACAAAAAAAAAAATAAATAAATAAATAAAAATCAACAGAAACGAATTGAAGGACGGACGACTTAAGGACGCTAAAATATGTTGACGGCTACTACAACTACAATGGCCGTTGCTGGCAACACAAATACTAACGCAACAGCACTTAAAAGAAATCTTAGTGGCTCCATTGTTGATAATGACCATCTTGTCAATAATAATAATGACGATGCTGCTGCCGATGATGACTATGATGATGATACGCAGACGCCTGCAATTGCCGCCACCACAATAACAAATGCGAATACAATTCTCGTAGAAAAATCACTGGCGACACTGGAACTTCAATATTTTAAGGCTGTCTCGCTGTATCGACGACGAAATTATGAAAAATGTGTTAAGGTGTGCAATGTTATGTTGCAAGCGGGTCACGAAAATAATGTCCAAATGTTTAACACACCACCGGATGCCGATGAGTATGAAACAGTAGAAGACCTTCAAATCAAACGAACAACAACGACACTCACGCCAGCCGTAACAAACGCCAGCAATAATACTGTTGGTGGCTATAGTAAAGGACTGATCAGTAATAACAGTAGCAATCGTTACAGTAGCAATTTGCAACGCATAGCCGTAAGGCAAAAACAGTCGCAGCATCAGGGCGAACAACGAGTACAACGTAGCAACAATGTTGCAAATGCATCGATTTCAATTTCCAATACCACCGTCGCATCATCAGCAAATTCATGTGCTTTCGATAGGATGCCCACATGGATGATGGAAGGCGTTTGGCAATTAAAAATGCGTGCACTTACGCAACGCGTCTATGTCGATGATTTAGAAACCAATGAAACTGACAACGCTGGTAAGTGCATATGTTTAAACTCTAATAAATGAAGTAACGATATGTAATCCGTAGAACATACGATGGTATGTACAAACGCTTGTTGCACATTTCGCTGACAAACAATTAATTAGCTTTATGGCAGTTATCCAAGCAAAGATAAACCCGAAATTGAATAAATAATTTCATCCGCTTTACTAATTAATGGTGAAAATTGCGTGGAATAGTGAAACTAATAAACGAGTTACCTCAGCTGGACATACATTTACAATTGTGTTAATCAAATTTCTAACAGAAGACGACGAGCGTTTAAGAAGATTTCTCGAACTGATCTCAACGCTTCGGGGGATGGCCGTTAATTTGTATCATTTTTCTTAATACACCACAACATTTATGGCATAAGGCATAAGGTTATATTAAGTTCGTCCGTATGTATGGAACAATTTGAAGAACTTGACGTAGGTCTACCTTTTATGACACCGATTTGAGCTTCTCTGTCCATCTGTCCGTTTTGTTTTTTTGTGTTCAATATACAGGCTGTAATTTTTGAAATATTTTAAGGAAATTTGCTAGACACGTAGACGTGTACAGACTTAAATCATATTTAATAGCGCTCGTCCTTGGATGAAAGTACGTCAGTGTATAAAATTTCATCAAAATATCTCAACAGACAGGCAGACGGACAGATGAACAGACATGTTTAGATAAACAATAAAGGGTTCGCACAAACTTAGCATACCTTGTATCCTTCCAATGTGAAGGACGAGCTTTAAGGTATTGCTGCAGATGGTTTTGTTCAAAAAATTTCTCACTTGTTTTAATAAGATTTCTTAGCATCCTAGTTGTCGTAATCATCGCTTGAATTAGTCAAAGGTCATAAGGAATTCTCTTTCGCTCTAACAAGCTGACATGGCCATAAGAATCATTCTCTCCACTTTCGTCAGCATCTCGAGTCAACAAAAGTCATGCATAAAGAAGCCGGAACAAATCCTTTGGCGCCCCTATTTTTGCGGACATTTAAATATTCTGTAGCTCCTAGCATATTCTCCATATATTCCGAGAAATTATGTGATAAACAAAACTTGATAGAAACAGATTAGTTACCTTTGTCCTCACCTTTATCCGTTCACACTACATGCTAGATAAGTTCGCTTAGTGCAGCATAGAATTGATTAAGTGGATGCTAATTCCAACTTTTAGGTGAGCATTTTGGACAAGGTCTCCTATGAGTTGAAGGTTAATAACGAACATTTTCCAACTTAGGTGATATTCTATAAATAAATAATATAGATAGACCTGGTCAAAAGCATTGAAAATCTTAGTCTGATTAAGGATCGATATCCTTCATGGTACACATATTTCTAGCTGTTGTCACTAGAGTTTACCATGGACACTTGCCTGACATAACTTGTTTGAACGGCGCCTCAAGTATACACCACAGGTCAAGTATGACGCCTACTAGGCTGTGGAACAATCCACATCATTTAGATGGCTTCACTTTTCTTGAAGTGCAAGAGCGGGATTATAGAACTTTACTTTTTCTCTCCCCGGTACATGGTCTACCTAACATCTCAATAATTAAAGGTCTTACGATTTTCGGATAATGAAATCGACACAAAATTGCATTGCGTTTTTGACTTTTAAGACAGAGGAAAATCGGAGGAAAAATCTCTGTAAGTTGCTTGCACTCGCACTATTTTACAATTATTAGGCACAGTCCGGAGACTTCTTGCGGTTTTTCATTCTAAAATAAAATAAGCTTTTTTCTATGTAAGAAAAAAACTTGTCGTTTTTGTTAAATTGAGATTTTCTGCAATCTCCCAAATCGTTACGTGTCGACGGACTGCAATCGTGACCTTTAGTTGGTCGCCATCCATGGTATTTGGCCTACCAGAAGGTGGTAAAGCTTTCACTGAAAATTTCTAGAACGAATTTTCGCAAAGGTGTTCTGCTGCAGTATTAAATCCATAAGCAGCACGCATTTCTCTCTGCAGCTCTTTTTTGAAATAAAAAAGTAACATATGTTTCGCATGCTCACTTTGATCTTCCACGTCTTACTTACGCCTTAACATCATAACCCAACCGACCAGATTGAAAATTTTTTTACAAAGCAAACATAAGCCTGCTCTGCATGACTATATATGCCCTTAATCCTAATTATCTGCCCAGTTGCTGGAAAAAAGTTATTTTAATCTGGTAGCGGGGAAAACGGCAAGAACTTCCTGGATTACCTAATATTTTCTAAACCTAGCAATTTAGGCAGTCTCCGTTTATGTTTACATTTATATTTACATCTTCTTGGATCGCCTACCCCATAGATTTTTCACGGCCGTACGCTTGGCCGATTATTTCTTCGTAGGTCCGCAATAAACTGCTCAGCCTAATCACTTGATCGCAAAAGCCTTCATTGTACCGTGATTACGCACAAGAAAAGCCTTCTTAGGAGAAAGGTGACTTCTTCCGACACTTTCTTTGCCTTCGCTATGGGAATTTTCTCGTCCTCAGCAACCTCTAAGTGCTGTAGATTAAATTCAAAATCCACTCCTATGGCGAATAAAGTGAGCCATTAAACAATAAATAGCAGACTTCAGATTTTAATATTGCGCTGATGACAAAAGAAGAGTTGATTGCAAATTATACAAGTTTCTGCAGGCTCAATATTTTCTAGAACTTATCCTCCACTCTTTCATTTAAATCAGAGCAGATTTCATGCAGTAATATGAAGACTCGTAAGCATAAAGATAACGCAAGATTATCGATAATCACGATCTCAAACATGAAAATCCACAACATTGTAATCTTAAGCATACATACATACAAACATACACACATATATGTACGCTGGCATATATGGCACGAAGAATTTGTAACTGAAAAGCGATTCTAATGTAAACTTATGACCGTAAATATCACTTAGCAGTGTTAACTTTAAGAATTTATGATGAAAATCATCAAAATATGATAAAAAAAAATAAAAATAAAAAAAAACAACATAAGATAAATGAAAAAAAAAAAAGAAGAAGAAATCTTTGAACAAAAGAATGAAAGGCTTGTGAATAAATCGTTAAAGTTACGATGTAAATTCTTTTCTTGTGTACTCTTGACCACAGCAGCAGAAAACCGCAAAATGACAAGATGGTCTTACAAATACACAATCATATATATATATATATATATATATACAACTGTATGTATATATATATACACAGCTATATATATATATATACAACTGAATAATAAGATAGCGTAAGATACGAGCGCACACACACACACACACACACACACACACACGTTCGTATGCAGTAACAGCAAACGTAATGTTAAAGCACATTTCTTTTTTCTTTTTTTTTTTTCTTTTTTTTTAATTATGATGATCAACATAAACCTTAACCTTAAAAAGAATTTAATCCAATATTATGACCGACATTCCATGCCTGCATGCATTACAACAACAAAACACACTAAACACTGCTTTTGACCACATTACAACAACCGCCGCCCAACATAATAGTTGGTTGGTTGTTATGTAGCTCAGTTCGGGGTATAGAGGTTTACGTACGAACATAAATTTGTAATATATTCACTCATACATACATACAAACATACATGTATGCATTGGCAAAATAAATGCAGTTTTCAAAACCTTTCTTCTGCTTCGTTACTTACCACTGCTGCCAATGCATTAAATTCTGCTCTCTGTGCACAATGGTGTACTGCCCACATTCCATTGTGTTCAATCACCTTGAGTGTGGAGTGGATAACTATTTTGTTGTTATTATTGCAGTTATGTTGAATTTTTTTTTGCATTTTTTTTTTTTTGAGCGAATTTCTTCCTTTTTTTTTTTTGAATTTTCGTTGTTTTTACGATTACACCAGCAACAGGATAGTAAGCTATTCGTTTGATTATTAAGTTTGTAACATCAATTGAGTTAAGCACACTTACGTTGTAAATTCATTTTTCCCTCGCTCTGAGAGGTTAACTCTAGTTTTAACCAAATATGCAGATAACCGAGACGAAACTGATGAACATTTTCTTAGTTACTGCTGCTGAACTCAGCTTTTCATTCCAATTTTATGAGCCATTAATAAAAAGTGAGCTAACTTTATAGCCGAGCAAGGCTATACCACATCGCCTATCGTGCATTCGTTGTGATAATAATACATCAGAAATTATACATTATTTTTTTGCGAAGGTGTAAACGGTCGCATATCGGAGGATGGCCAAAACGTCATATTACGTGATCCAAATCTAGCAAATAGAATTTAGTTCCCAAAAATGTTGTCATTAAACTAGAAATTATACTTTCTCTCCTTATAAGGCGTTGCTTATAGTCCTTTTATACGTTAGGTCCTAAAAAATATACCTATCTGATCCAAATTCCCTACTACCAATTTCTTCCTAAATTGCTAATATTTATGAGTAATATGTATAAGTGTTATTAAATCCTTCTCTGAGGATGTTACTGTTCATGAGAAATCTTATAAGGAGTGGGGTCCAAGAGATAGACCCATTAATTTTTACATCAAATTACTCCCATGAACCAATTTTCATCATAAAATTATAAATTTTATTAAATCCTTCTCTGAGGAGGTTACTGTTCGTAAGAAATTTTATATGGAGTGGGGTCCAAGAGATAGATCCATTAATTTTTACGTCAAATTACTCCCATGAACCAATTTTCATCATAAAACAATAAGTTTTACTAAATCCTTGCCCGAGGAGGTTACTGTTCATGAGAAAGCTTATAAGGAGTGGGGTTCAAGAGATAGACCCATTAATTTTTACATCAAATTACTCCCATGAACCAATTTTCATCATAAAATTATAAATTTTATTAAATCCTTCTCTGAAGAGAAGAGAGATTCATGAGAAATCTTATAGGGAGTGCGATCCAAGAAATAGATCCATTGATTTTTACGTCAAATTACTCCCATGAAACAATTTTCATCATAAAACATTAACAGTTAGACTTTTTCGGTGTACAAAGGATTACATTTCAAGAGAATCTTTATATGCGATGGTATCCCAAAAAATAGATCTCTGTGGTTCAAATTGGGTAAGGTTTAGTTCTACGTCAATTTAGTATAATGAACCGATTTTCACCATGAAATATTGAATACCATGCAAAGATTAACTTTTCGTTGGAACGGTTATATAAGAGAGGGTTCAAAATATTGGCCCAGTCGAATCAAATTTTTCATACCAATTTAGAATGTCAAACTACTATTACTCAGCGATTTTTATCGAAAAATTTCAAGTTTCTTCCTTATGACGACTTTTCGAAATAAAAAGTGGTCCGATCGGAACCATTTGTAATAGCGAGCGCTCTTGATTTAAAGCACGTCGGTATACCGAATTTTGTCAAAGTATCTCAAAAATGACGACCTGTAGATTAAACATAACAATACAAGACGGACAGACGGAGTGACAGGCAGAAGAGCTTATGTTGATTCAGAAAATGATTCAGAAAACAATTCTGAATCAATCGGTATAATAAAAAAACTGCCTATCGCAGGCCCGCGCTAACTTAATATATCCCCCACTACTACTAGTGGTGTAGGGTATAGCAATTTTTTCTACTTGATTTTCCTAAATGGAGAATACTACCGTGACGTATGTGACGGTTAGATAGATTACCGAACGTATTCCTTAACTCAATTTTCCTTCGTATCCTGTTCACCATTTCTTTCCTCCTTTTTAAAGTACGCTCTTTTTCTTTGTAATGTGCTTTCAAATAGGAAAAGACGTAAACGAACAGAACAAAGCAAGAGAACGTCAGGTGTTGAACTTTGACTAATGTTTCGATAGATCTCCAAATAAGAATTTAATTAGATAGAATCGTGACCATGAAAATTGAAAATATTGACATTGCTTTCCCATAGTCAAGCTCTCTCTAACCGATACCTAATATATCCGACCATATCGACAAGTACAGACGAACAAGAATTGACTGTCACTCCCACCGAAGTAAATTCCGAGTTGAAATTTTTATTAATCATTATTGGATTATGGAACTAAAACAGAAGAAGAAGATTAGTTCGTTTACATCGTGTGCCGATTTTCTCGGCAGCGGAACTTTGAAATGCTGTAAAATTCACTCCTATAAGCCTTCTTTTTCTATCACCTTATGAGCTAACATATAAGTCTACAACAAAAGACTTAAGTAAAAAACAATGTTCCCGTTTTATTTCAGAGAATGAAGAAATCGAATTTGAACGCATCGCTACTGCGGCTAGACCGGGTACTTCAATTACGAAAGCTTTTGTTCCACGTCCCAGTAGTAGCTTACTAAGAGCAGCGCAAAGCGCGAAGACCAACTTAAATGAAAATGTGGGTATCAAAGCGAATACCGCCGGCGAGCAGACTCGTAATATGACAACGAATTTAACAACCAGGCCACTGTCAGGGATGGTAAGTTAACTTCGCAATTGAATTTTCTTTTAAGAAAACTTTATTTAGCTCTTATATTATATGTGTAGATACGTCCTGGCAGTAGGTGCCTTAGCCAATCTGGTTCTTCGTTCGATAGCCGGCCAGCATCGCGTTGTGGTAGTGCTTCTCGTATCAGAGCAACGTCGGCGGCTGCTTTTTTCGTTGGTGATAACACTTCTGTCTTGTATCAGGCTTCGCGTCTAAATCCCACCATTTACGCTGAACGCAAAGTTTTAGTTAAAGCTCTTTTTCAATTTCTCTATTATCATGAGAGCGACGTTCTGAAGGCTTACTCGCTTGCCGAGGCTGTTATGGAATCAATGCGTAAGAGAAAGCACGGCTCTTCAGTTTCGATTCGTTCATTGATGAATTGTGACGAATGGTGGTGGCAACAACAAATTGGTCGTTGTTTATTGGCTATGCATTATACCCGTAAAGCAGAAACTCATCTTCACCATTCATTAAATTTATTTCCGCATCCCGACACTTATTTACTGTTATCAAGACTTTATCAGCGTTTAAAACAACCGCAACGTGCTATGGATTTAATACAAAAAGCAGTAGATCGCCATCCATTCGATATTAGTTTTCGCTTGGAGCAGGGTCGTCTATTAGATTACATGGGAAAACAAGATGAAGGCGTGCAAATGTATCGTTTAATATCACGCTTAAATCCTATCAATGTTGAGGCCTTAGCCTGCATAGCATTAAATTACTTCTATGATAATAACCCAGAAATGGCTCTAATGTATTATAGGTAAGTGTTTCATTCAACCACGCACACATTATACAAACTTTAACATTTTCCATATTTGAAGAGATTACACATAATTACTTTGCCGTTATACCCTACAGCACTTGTGCAACAAGTTTCTGCGAGTGTACGCAACGACTACAAGCACTTGAAGTAGTCCTAACATTTATTATACCCGTCGATTCAAAATCACTCTCTGAATCGATCTAAACTTTTCTGTCCGTCTCTCCGTCTGGCCATTCAACTTGCAAATCGCAATTCTTGAGATACTTTAATGAAATTCGATAAATCGACGTGTTTTGACGCAAGGACGAACGCTATTGCAAATGCTTCGAGTCGGACCGTTTTTTCGACCACTACCCATATATGCAACATTTATTATACCGATCGATTCAAAATCACTCTCTGAATCGATCTAAACTTTTCTATCCGTCTCTCCGTCTGGCCATTCAACTTGCAAATCGCAATTCTTGAGATACTTTAATGAAATTCGATATATCGACGTGTTTTGACGCAAGGACGAACGCTATTGCAAATGCTTCGGGTCGGACCGTTTTTTCAACCACTACCCATATATGCAACATTTATTATACCGGTCGATTCAAAATCAATCTCTGAATCGATCTAAACTTTTCTGTCCGTCTCTCCGTCTGGCCATTCAACTTGAAAACCCGTTATGTGAATAACTGTATTGAACGAACTGGTGCAGGATGTTTAATGGTAGGCCGTGGTCTGCTATAATGTTTTTGCTTGTTTGTCACTAAAATCTTTAAAATATTTTCGACGATTAACATCATTGAGTTGCTTTTTCAACACTCTATAAAAACTTCTCTTCAATGCTTTCATGCAAATATTTACAAGATCTTATAAAAAAAACATTTTTTGACTCGAAGTTAAGGTTCGCTATGTCAATTGCATTTAACTTTTTTATTTCGTCTCTGAAATAAAAACCAGACCTAAAATAATACAATACCCCATTTTATGTGGATCCAATTGCATTCCATGCAAGCCTTCGAGTTGATAGGGAAGAATGCATATAATATTTCCGCTCGTTAATTAAGCTATTGAGACAAAGCTTGGCCTCATTGCTTAGAATGATTTTGTAATAAAAATCATCTTTTACCTCGGTTGGGTTTTATTTTCGCTTAACTACTCTTCGGCTTCTTTTCTTGACTTAAGGAGTAATAATCCTATATAGAATTTTCTTTTAAAATTTTCAAGCGGTACGACAAGAATGCCTATGGCATTTTTGATGATATTCAACTTTATTTAAAATATATTTGCAACGAAGCTTAGGAGTGATAATTATCGGTCCATTTTTGCAAATCGTAAACTTCTATGAATCACTGACCTGCTAAATATGACTGCACCGATCGTTGATTATTAATGGGAATCTGAATACCGCGAGGTGCGGTAAAACTTCCCTGTCTACGTTCAAAATCACTTCCCGAGTTACATTTGCTGAAGACAGATGGACGTTACTTTTGCTGAAGACAGACGGACCACTTGCTAACGATTTCGCAACTTATTGCAGTCCCCTTCACCTTCAAGCCAACTTAATAATTGGGTTATATTGTGCTCCAATTGAGTATTGTACTATTCCAATTGGGTTCTAATAATATCCCAATTGGGTTCCCATGCAATTCCATTTGGGATATACTATTTTTTTTATAAGTGAAAGAGGGTGGGAGATAGTCTTGAGGAGTTGAATGTCACGTCAATACATTTTACCTTTTCGAGCCACAAAGTATATGGATTCTCGATCAGTATCAAATTTTAAATTGATTTAAGCATGTCCGTCTGTCTGTCTGTATTATGTCTGTTGTACATATTCTCCTGCCCGCAAATATGAAGCTATCAACTTCAAATTTGGCGAAAACGTTGGAATTTCTTGCACGCAGGTTGATATTAAAAATGGACCAAATCGGTGCAAGGACACGCCCACAGCACCAAAAGGAATGAAAACTGGGTTTGTTGCTCATTACTCGTAAACTATTGAAGATAAATGTACAAAAATTTGAAGACATATTCTATGGGCTATGCTGGAGCACTTGTCCATAGAAATGAAAAAAATTCACCACGCCTACCCAATATTATAGTGTATCAAAATTTAGTTGTTTTTTCAATATCTTTATAACACGCAGAAACAAGCTTCAAAAACTCCATAAAGTTGACAAATTCTTGGCCAGTTTCAAATTCCTGTCTGTCCATCTGTCTGTTTGAGCAACTTTGTAGTATTTGTGGTAAACATTCTCCTTTTAGCAAAAATGAAGATATCGCTTACAAATTTGCAAAAGAATTTAGAATTGATCTAAACTTTTCAAAGGACACGCTTACAACGCCCACATGTCTATATGACAAAAACTTTTATTTTAAAAATTGAGAAAATCAACTGCGCCCACTCCATATCATAGAACATGAAAATTTTATTCCTTTACCTCTTTTGTCTTTTTTAGGATAACGGTGATGGGTAGGACAGATTCGGTCTTGACCGCATTTAATTTTCTTCTTCTATATAATTTTAGACGAATTCTGTCGTTGGGCATCCACTCAGCTGAACTATATTGTAATATAGCTTTGTGCTGTTTGTATGGCGGTCAGATTGATTTGGTATTGCCATGTTTTCAAAGGGCGCTAGTTTCTGCTGAGACTCCTGATCAAAAAGCTGATATCTGGTATAATTTAAGCTTTGTAGCCATAGTAAGTATATGGGTTTACATTATTAAAAGTGTAGGTTTATTTTTACGAACTATGTTTTTGTAGACTACTGGCGATTTTAATTTAGCTAAACGTTGCTTAAAATTGTGCCTGACTTCAGATGCACAGAATGGCGCGGCCCTTAACAATTTAGCTGTGCTAACTGCTCAAATGGGCGATATTTTAAAAGCTAAATCTTACCTGACCGCAGCAAAGGAAACTCTACATAACTCCCAAGAAATTGAGAGTAATTTGAAATATATGGAAGAACATTATAAACTATAAAAAAAATGTAAAATGTTTTTAATCAATTATTTGTCTCTCTTTCCTTGTCGTTTTCGACGCCGATGACAATCGGATTTATTTGAATATTGCACCATCCGTAAACCTTCGTTAGCCATTTGGCTCTGGGCTTAGTCCACCATGGAAAGCATTATTAGTATGCATGCGTACCGCTCGTAAGCATACGAACCTTAAATTTTTAAGAAGGACAGAATGAAAATCTTTTTTATATCCTCTATACAGATTAATTTCTCCACACTGTTTAAATAAAATTGTCAACAAAAAGGCCCTGCGTGGCTCGTGTTGACTTGCACAAATGAAACCTCAAAAGGCTAATCTAATGCGACCAGATCCCGCAGTGTGCTCCGCTTGCAGGAATTTTCATTCGACAGAAATTGTGAGCCCGACTTTAATGTACGTCAAAATAAGGTACTTTAAGTACATCATACTCTGACTCTGAGGTCCGAAATTTGCTGCATAATTATGCTTCTCTCTTACTCTATTTGATTTCTCTTTTGTTCTTTCAATTGTGCTATACATTACATTCCCTTATTGACCCGAGCACATATCGTCCACATTGCCGTAGTTCGATGCTATTATTCAAGGAAAGAGTGTCAGCTTTCGCCAAGGAAAGCATTATGGATACTTCGGCAACTTTACGCAACTCGTATAGACGAAGATAATCACACGCTTTTAGTAATTAGAAACCAAGAGGTTCTCGCGTCTGGACAGGTGAATAAACGTATTGAGTGCATAACTTGTTGTGTACCGAACTTGGACATGAAATTTGGCAATGCCATGTGAATAAGTTGCACTGGAACAGTTCAATGAATCTTTTGATTTTTTTTTTATATAGCTTTTGTTCATGCGAAAATGTGCACACACCTGCTTTCACCATTCTCCAAATACCCAAATTAACTTAAGCTGCGTTATCCTTTCGTCCAATTTTTAAAAATCGCTCATTATTTTCTTCTTTATCATAATGTGATTTGTTTATATCAAACAAAGATTGAGAAATTGATTGAAATGACGCACGATGCAATTATTTTTTGAATAGGAAGGAAGTACACCGGCTTAGTAGAGCTTGGGTTTTAAGAATATGTGAAAGCTTATGTGTTGTAAGCAGTTCATTAACTTCTTCATAGGTATATGAAGATGGTACTTCCTTGAGCAAATGAGGGAACCCTATTACAATATGAATGAGTTACCGAATCTTTGTTACGTAGCAAATTTTTGCACAATATTTCTAATCACCATCATTGTTTTGTACAAAGCGGATTGATCCCTCACCTAAACATATTTGGCAACGTTTAAGAATAAAACAAAGTGTCGCTTAATGCATTTTTTAGACAATTATATTTACACGGGCCCGTTGATCTTATATATTTGACTCTTCAAAATGTTTATATATAATGCAAGATTTCTTTTGCGATTGTGACTTTTTTTTATCTTATTTCCCAAGCCAAAGGAAATAATAATATAACAGCTAGATATTTAGTGGTTGACAGCCGACCACCACATTCGCTCCTAGTTCACTTAATTCTTCCATTTGATTATTACACTTTATAGTACTTTCGTTATCGCATTTTGTCAAGCCGTAATTCCTCGCCCCACTATCAGTATATTTAGAAGCATTTCTCCTAAATGCTTTCGTTGACACAATACAAAGTTGCGATGTTCTCTTCATAATATACAAATCTATTCTTCTTGGCATCCTAATATTCTGCAAATGTAAAAGATAACTTCAAGTTCCTTTATTTGGACCATTTTACAAGTACTTGCTTATGGCAATAATTATTACCCGTCGACACTTTATTTAGATAATTTGTAATCTAACTTATGGTGTCGCGGTTTTTCAAAGATTCTTATAGAATAAGAAACTGTGGCTTTAACCAACGAATCACCCCTTAGCTCTGTATCAATATTTACATAATAATTTCCAGCTAGACGACGTTTCTTTCTGGACAATCTCACAATGTATTATGTCGCTGCATCCCGCTAAGCAAATAACACCTTCAGCCTTCAAAAACAATAAAAAAAAAAATTTTATAATTTTTAATATTTTTACATAATTATTCAGATAACATATTTTGTCGAAACTTTTGCAACGCCCAGAAAGCAGCCTCAGAGACCATATAAAGTGAAAATATTCTTGATCAGCATCTAATTCGATATCAGTCTGTCCATCAGGAGGCAATCAACAGCAAGCTACGTAGCTAAAGCCTTATGATATTTGTAAACTCTTCGAAGAACTTGTAACAGAGAAATTAAAACGATTTGCTTCTTTGATTATTAGACCCTCTCAACATGGGCTTATTGTGTAAAATAAAATATTTTTACACTGACTTTAGTTATCGGGATATTGATTTTATAGTTCTGGTTCTAATATCATCGGTTCAGCTAGCTTTCTTATAATTCATTGACAAAAAACAAAACCTCTCCGTATGAATTTCGTTAGAAAAGTATTATCCTTTTGTTGCAATGATGTATTCTCTTTGGTTTTAAGTAAAACAAAAGCTTAATTTACCAGACAGCGACCTTTGCTATCTTCGTTCTATCAGTGCCTTGAAAACTTGCTCTAAATCAACGTGTTTACGGTGCAAAGTGATGCGCTGCAATAAATTCAAATAGCTTAACCATAAATTTGTATACGCATGTCTTACCTCTGAAATGCGTTTCATCTTCTGAAGCCAGATAAATTCATTTGCGGATGATTACTGTTATTGTGCCATTGTGGGCGGTGGCGTAGTCTCGGCCGATGGACTTCAGACATTTTTTAGCGAAGAAGCAACGATTCTCTATTGCACATTGCGAGGGCATATTCATCCATCTGTCAACCACTTATTTGTAGCTAAGTCTTGAGTTTTGTTAATTCTTAGTTGGAGGTTTCAAAAGTATTTGCCTTTGCTCTTATTTCTTAGATACTTTTTCATTACGGCCTTTGATTAATCTCTGCGATATTTAAATGCATTCTTGTCTGCTACTTTTTAAATTAATTTATTGCGGCCTCAAAATTCATTTCATTATAATTCATCAATTAAATAGGGCTGCCAAAATTTAACAATACTTTCCCCTCATTTATGAACCAAAAGGGTAAAACAAATAATGTGCATATAGTAAGAATGATTAGAAATTCAAATCGATTGTTGAAATCGATTATTCCAAAATTTATTATAAATATAATTTAAACAACGAGAATACTAAACAAGAAACACGGAGATGTCTTTCAATTTGTTGCGCTCGTTACTTATTTCTTACTATTTTTTTCTAGATTTGTTATTTAAACTCGTACATTGCAAGTGGATTAAATTATCGTAGCTGTAATCTTGATGCTCTACAAAAAATTATATAAGTGGAAATAAAGATAACCGCGTTAAAAGTATTAGTTAGACCACCTACCTCCGTTTTGTTAATTTCAATTGCGCCTTTAGATATGCTGGAAAAGGGAGGTACAAAAATTTTTTTAAATAAAAATTGAAAAAACTTGCATTGTTTTTAGCATGATTTGCTGCTTAGCGATTCAGCTTAGAAACAGAAATGTTTGCTTAGCGATTCAGCTTTGCACATTTTGCTTGAAAGAGAAACAGGAATGTTTGCTTAACGATTCAGCTTAGGAAACAGGAATGTTTGCTTAGCGATTCAGCTTTGGACATTTTGCTTAACGTACATGCTTATTGACTCAGGTTTGCACATTTTGCTTTTGCTTAGCGATTCAGGTTTGCACATTTATATTTTTTTTTAAATTTTAAATAAATTGGAAATGTAAATAAGAATAATAAAAAGGCCGTTGTTTTATTTTAATTTAACTTGATAATTATCTATTTCTATATGGCTCAGATATTATAACGGCTTTCAGTGAAAAAGAATATGAATCAATTTTCCAAGCCCAACAAGCACAAACGAAATTGACTACTAGGGGCATTTCCATTACCTCCACCAAAATGCGCCATTCGTGATATTACAATTTTTTTTATTTAAAAACCGTGCATTGGAGCCCATCTCTGCCTTTACCGCTATTTTTGTAGACGGGCCATTACGGCACACAGAGTCCTACCATGTTCTTTTTAATTCGTTTTTAATTTTCATTTTTTTGTGATATGAAGTTATCTCTGTCGGGAAGTTCAAATTGATTGAACTGTAGAGAAATTTGCTCTAAAGA
Source organism: Glossina pallidipes (assembly GCA_000688715.1). Classification (NCBI taxonomy): domain Eukaryota; kingdom Metazoa; phylum Arthropoda; class Insecta; order Diptera; family Glossinidae; genus Glossina; species Glossina pallidipes. The sequence goes on along the minus strand of KK499873.1, from coordinate 637,829 downwards.
CTATTTTACATGCACAAATTAATTCCATCATTCCCGTTTAAAACAAAAAAATCTCTCACAAATAACACAAATCATGTTTGTATTTCACATGCTCCAGGTATCGTAGCAAAACGATATAATTTGATCATTTAACCACTGGGTTCCTTGCAAGAATGATGATGAACTATTTTTTCATAGAAGTAACATGATCCTAAAATATTCCACAGATTTAGTTATATATAAACTTAAAAATCAGTTGTCTTACTCTCTGATTACCCATCCATCCATAATAATTCTTCATAATCATCAAAAGCTACTGCCGCGACTCCATAATTCTCGCCTCCTCCTTCCAATATAGGTGTCAGTGTGTCATATTAGCATAAGATCTATAATGTATGTAATGTATGTATGCACTCATTTATTTATATATTAGACGAATTTGTTTGTACTAATTAATTTGTGTAGCAAATCATACAAGTTAGCCGATAACGATTTATAACTAGGCTAAAGAAATTACCTGCAGGCATCATGAGAGATCCCTAAAAGTGCACTGCATCGGTTATCGCTTATGTTTTAAGGTCTGCCAGAAATATGCGGACTCTTCTCATCCTAAGAATTTTTTGATGCATTTCGCTGTTAAATCTGAGCAATAATTGATTAAGCGATTTCTCTTCGTGCTTGTCCAAGCATTTGAGGAATCTCATTCAATTTCTATGTATCTTCAAACGCAAAACTTTTAATTCAGCTTCAGTGCTTTCATTGCTTCAATTGCCTGTTAAATAAATGGTTAACAGTGGTTATGTAACTTTCCAGAAAACTTTTATATCATTATCAATTACCAATATTTCGCTAATAATCTTTAGTTATAGTCAGTTCCACTACATTTACTACAAAAACATTAACCGCATGTTCTTTTTGAAGTGAAGAAATACGAACACAAACCGACCAAAATCTACACAACTTTATGGTTCGAAATTCAAAAAGCGACTGAAAATCTCTTCCTATTCATAATATTCATAAAAATTGGTATGTTTCTCTCTTTTTGCCTTTCTCTCTTTTCATGCAATAGTAAAAGAAAATTTTACAATAACAATGCCGGCAATCCCCTGGCGGTATTAAGTAACTGAAAAATTTGCTCTCCGAGCAAAGAAAATTACAATAACAATGCCAACATTACAAGAAATATCCTCTTAGCAAATTTATAAAATTTTGTTAAAATGCTGAGAACGACTCATTCAATGACTGAAGTTGAATTTTTTTAAACACATTGATCAATTTTCGGTTGTTGATTTGCTGAATAGAAAAAGACGAAGAATATTTTTCAGAAATTCTTTAATTTCTTTATTATGCGAATGAATGGATTCCTGTTTATTTGTACATAAATTTCCACCATACAAAAAACTCCGCGTTAACTACAAAATACATTTGCAAACAAGTGTCTTTTGCACATCTCACTCAATATTCGTTGAGCAATATATAATTTTGTAATTATTTTTTCTTATAACCAGCAAGAAATAAAAAAAGTGTTTTTTGGGTTTTTTATATCCTCCGCGCAACTTTGTCGCATTTTTTTTTGTTGCTTTTGAGCCATTTTGATGGCACTTATCTGTTTCTTATAGAAAGCCAAAAGTTATAAGTAATGATGTTGTGAAAATAACAAACTAAACGGAGCTATGTATTGAACGTGGCACGTACGAATGCCAAGAAAATTCTTCACCTGAGTACGAAAGTTTGTAAACATAGGAATAATTTTTCTATCGTCAAATTAATATTCTGAAGACTTATTCTTCAAATTAGTTTAAAAATAATTAGGTGCAAAATATTAAAAATTCTTCATTTATTCTTCAAATCAGTTTAAAAATAATGAGGTGCAAAATATTTAAAATTCTTTACCTCCACAAAATTGTGAGAAATTTAAATTTCTTTGAATATTTTTTGGCGTCCTAGCACGAGTTACAAACTATTCTTTTATAATGTTATTAGAAACTTTTAAATGGAATTTTCGTACAAAAAGGCAGATAAATGTACTGCGCTAGGATAATAGATAAAAAATTGTACAAAATTCTTCAGAAACTAAACATTATAAACTACTACCCGCACAATTATTAAATTTACTCACAAATATTATACTCTTTGCCAATGACCTTAGGTTTATTGTTTTTTCCTCTTCTGGGAGTAAGCAAATCAGCAACAAATAAATTACCACGTTCAATATATTGCTTATTTTCTAATATATTTACGTTTTTTATTTTAGTTTGTTATTTTCTCATCAATGTAAACTGCATATTCACAATGGCAGCACTTTTAGTTACGTTACCATTTTATTGTGATTACTTTATTATCAGCAACTTTTGGTAATTGGAAGCTTGCGACAGAATTTACTTTTATCCAAACAAAATTAACAACTGTTTGAAAGTTTTCCTTTATTAATCCTACCGTAAATAAACACCGTCAAGTAATATAAAGATACTTTTAAATTAAAATCCACATTCCGTAATTTCTATAAAATCCTATGCCTTGGATGTAGGAAAATAATCAAATCGTTGACTTATTTTTTTCATTCGAAAGCTTAACACTTTACTTCCATATGATAACATAAAATTATCAACTCGTTGTAAGCTGCCACAAGAGTTTACTCCCAACGCCCTCTCCCATAACTTAGCAATTGTTCTGCTTTGGCCAGGCGAAGACTTTAGCTTGCCGTCTCTAGAATATGAAGCGAAAATTAATAAAATCGACCATGAACAGGACTTATATATCACGTCATAACTTGAGCAATGACAGTGCAAATGTGTTATGCAGCTAGTGCTTTTGAAATGATCTCGCTGCTTCCATGAAAGCCTTTTATGGTTTTGTATAAAAATTTTGAAATAACCATTTCTTTTATTGGAGCATTATGACTAGCATTCTCAAAATGATTAAATTCATATAGTAGATCGTATGTGATGAACAGTTTCAAAATTCACCTTATGCTCTACATAATCAAAAATTTTGATATGATAAAAGAATTGCTCCGTCTGTAGAAGAAAATCAAAAATAAACTTGGTTTGTGTAAAACTTCCTATTAAATGGAAACTCGAGTTTAAAAATAATTATTTTCAAAAAACTATTTAATTACAATTTATATTCAAATACACAAATATTGGACAGCGAGAACCTTGTACATCTTAAATCAAATTATTTCGTTCTGACAGAAATTTGTCTTTTCCAACACTGGCATTAAGTTTTTTTTACACTGCGTTTTTTCTTTTAGTCATTTTGCGGAAAAGAGAAAAAATTGAACTTAATTATGGTAAAGATATAATATAATAATAATTAAGATTAGATTATATTAATTTTCTCTTTTATATTTGCCGGCGAATTTCCGTTTATTTACTGCATTCACAAGTATATTTTAATTTTCTTTGCTGCTATAATTTGTTTCTCAATAAACAGATGTTCAGTCCTTCTTCTTTTAAAAAGACTATTGTAAATACGAGCTGAAACATTTTGTCTAATCTGCGCTTACATCTCTGTTAGGTGGCACAAAGTCAATTATAATAAACAAGTAAAAAATTAAGCAAAAGTATGTTAGAAAGACAATATTAAGAAAGGGACTTTATTTTCCTATTTTTTATTTTGGAAGAATATAACAAAAATAAGAAAGCTAATAGACCTTCTTTTATCGTTCAATAACAGATCTTCATCTAACTTCTTCTTCTTCTGTAAGATCCACTGTGTTGAGTGTGAAAAATCTATTGCATTAATACACGATTTTGACAAAGTTGCAGTTACTAAAGTGTACACTTAAGTAATTTTGATAAATTTTCGATGTTATTTTTTGCACAATTTCTAATTATATAACATATAAAAATTTTAAATTAGAAAAAAATATGTCTTAATGGAATTTTTTATTTCATAGGGGATCAGACGGTGAGGTTAACTGATTATACCCATCTAATTTGATATTTGCCGGGCAATGCGACATGTGCAATGAGCAGCGTGAGAAAACACGCGGGAGAGAATAATTTTCCGAATTGTGTGTATTTAATTTTATTATGAAACTGTGTGTTCACTTATATATAAAATTGAAATTTGAATGTTTTTGATTTAGAATCAATTGCATTTTGAGAGCGACAAATAAATTTATAAAAAAGGAATATTTTTTCCTCTGTTTTTATATGTATATGCATTCTCAAAAAGAAAATTGATACAGTAATGAATGTATTAAATAAGAGAATGAATTAAGAGAATCGAAGATGAAGGTTACTCTTAACTATAATTGAAGAATAGAAACAAGGTGGCGAAGAATATTGAAAAAGAAAACCAATCTATGATATAAATATTATTAGACGTTTATTTAATGAACATTTTCAAAAGCAAACATTTGAAAAAAGAATAAAAAGAACTTGCGATTACTGCATTATTTTCGTTACCAGGAAATGAGTACAAATATATATTCTCTGCTAAGTTTATAAGACATGCATGTCATAAGATTCGAAAATTCGTTATTCGTAATCTTCGTTCGTTAATGTTTTGAAGAATTAAAGTAAGATATGGGGGCTAATCTCATACGAAAAATGTCTGTTTCGCTTTTGTATTTAGCGATTATCCCCATGAATTTGAATCCTACTGTCTTAAATTAAATTAATTTCACATCATAAGTTTGAAACCGACATAAACTCAGTATATTTCTGTAAATAATTTAACGCTTAACCCTCTAAAAATTACCTGCAATATTTCAAAACACCACGAAATTGAGAATAAAGATCGTCAGCATTAGTCTGCTAACACACGCGTAAGAACAAACCGATTACATACATCTGTCTTTTATTTTTCAACCATTACTAATGGTCACGTTGTTGAAGAAAAGAATTTATTGGAAATGAGATTCGGTAAGGAGAGCCGTTACTCAAAATTCTTTCGTGTTGACTCGTTTTACTGAATCCCTATACATATTCTAGTGATCACATAGTAGATCATATTGAGAATTCTAGGCGGTTTTGAGCTTCTTTCTGTAGCGTAATGTGTTATAATTTATGTGCAATTTTCAATAAATGGAAATGTTCTTACTAAGATAAATAGATTACATTTTTTTAATATACCAAATATAATTTCCTTATTAAAATATGTTGTAGTTGATTAAATCAGCACCCTGTTTCCTTCTTGAGTTCGTTTCTGTAATTGAAAGAGAGACTGGGTTCTTAACAGATATACGCAAAAATTAAACCAAGAGTAGGTAAATTTGTTTAGAGGAAATGCGGTTATTATTCTGTTATGCTATTAAATCGTACGATGTTGTTCTCTTTACTCTGTTCAATGTATTTGAAAAAATTCAACTTCAGTTCATTGAGTAAATCACTCTCAGCGTTTGAACCCAATTTTATAAATTTTCTAAGAGGAGATTTCTTTTGATTACATGGCACATAGGGGATTGCTGGCATTGTTTTTATAAAATTTTCTTTTACTCTTGCATGAAAAGAGAGAGAAAGGCAAAAAGAGAGAGATACATCAGTATTTAACAATGCTTATGAATATTACGAATAGAAAGAGATTTTCAGTCGCTTTCTGAATTTTGAACGATAAAGATGTGTAAATGTCGGTCGGTACGTGTTCGTATTTCTTTACTCCAAAAACAACACACGGTTAATGTTGTTGTAGTAGTTGTAGTACAACTGTCTATACCTATATATGTATAAAGTAAAGCAGCACCAACAACAAATACTACTACAACATCATGGCAAATAATTTCAAAAACAATATCACACACATATAAAAATAATTTAAAATGGTATATAAAAAAAATAAAAGAAAATTCGAATGTATATATATATATACGTGTGTGTGTGTGGGTGTGTGCGTACGCATCTGTATATGAAATAAAAACAAATTGTTAAAATTAAATAAAATCAAGAGAAGTGAATGTAAAATATTAAAGAAAAAGAGAAAAAAAATTAAAGAAAATTACAAAAAAAAATAAAAATTAAATAAAAAAGTGAAGAAATATAGTTGCATAGCTTTGTTTTATTATTAATTTTAAAGCAGCAAAACAGCAATAACGGAGCCGAGAAAGGTGTAGAGAGGAAAATAAAAAAGAGGTAAAATTCAAATCTATATATACATACCTATATTTATATGTACATATATGTATATATATATATATATATATATATTTATATGGATATGTAAATGATGTTTGTTGTGGGTATACATATATAAAAAAGAAAGAAAAAGAAATTAAATAATTATAAAATAAATCATATATCGTTATTCAGATAAATTAATAGAAATGTTTTCAAACAAAATTTGCTGATAATATATATCAACATATATATAAGGTGGAAAATTAATTATAATAATAAGAAAATAATCATTTTAATTTTTATTTTTAATTTCAATTTATATTTCATCTTTAACTAATGCGTGGTTTTTCAATCCCATTAAAAAATTAAATTTCACAAAACCACACCAAATAAAAAATCAAAATATATTTAAAAATTTTTAGCAAATAAAAGAAAAAGAAAATTTTGCAAATTTTTCAATTAACTTCTCCAAAAACAATTGTGAATATTATTCTTACACATAAAAATAATTGGCTATAAACGTTTACTGCTCGTTACTAAAGAACCGAAGCACAGAAACCTGAGCTTTGGAGGTTTTCTCGATTTGTTCGCTTACAAAACAGTCCAGACCAGGAAATTCAAAATTACTTTACTAGTAAAAGCTTTCATTGGCTACTTTGATTGCAGGTATGTAGATGATGTATTATTTCTGATGACAACGTGAAATTCATAGAAAAAAAGAATTGGCCTGAAAGACCTATGGAATCGACTAAAGCCATATGTATGTCATATTTAACGCTTAATACTTTTTAGCCACCTACTGCAGGTACAGGAAACTTCGTACACGTTTAATCACTCAATTTGCGAAATTTTTGATTAACCATCTATTCAATAGCCCTTCCCTAGATAAATAAAGCCATTTTGCTTCTTTTTGTTTTGTATTCTGAAATTTCACAATAAAAAATTCCCAAGAAATTTACAATATATTACAGATACCGAAGGAGGATTCGTAGTTAGAAATGATAAGGAAAAATTGTAAACATGCACTTTGGGCCCTTTCCATGGTCAACATGATAGCAAACATTTTTTGTAACGTCTACGAAAGCTAAGCGATCTTGCTATTTATCTGGAATAGGATTTTATGTATGGTCCCTTTTTAGTTCCGTTATAGTTTTTATCGTCACAATAATTGGCATGAAATGAAATGGAGACGAAATAATAGGAAAATTGTTTCCTACACCAATATACGCTCAACATTTTTGGTGTTAACGTTAGGTCGTGTATGAAGAACCTCATGCGTCAGGTTCAGTTTTAATGATCGACTATGCAAGTGTGGGCATAAAAATCAGATCAGAATTTCGTAGTTGCCCAATATACATACGCCTTGATTCTTTTAAACGAATATTTGGAACGAAGGTGTAAAAGTTCGTACCCGACATGGATAGGAAAAAGAAAGTTCTTATCCATTGGAAAAAAAAGCTGTAGCCTAAGGTAGTTGTATTTTTTCTCAATTAAATCTTGGCGCGTTTCCCTTTTCAGAATTATTCTGCGAGATTACTCTTAGCTCTTAGTTGGCTATGTTTTTTTTCCTATGACCAGACACTCAGGGGATGTCCCCTGTGCAGGTACGACGTTAATAGGCTAGAAAAGGACAAAGACATCTGATTGAAAGACGACAAATCGCATTGGGGGCAGGGTTAGGACGAATTGCTGGGAACGCTTCGGAAGCTGGGTAGTCCTATTGTGATGGTCAAACTTCATTCATTCTTTTAGAAAATTTGTCCTGCATATACGTACACGTGGAGGCGATACAGCCTACATTACTCATACTTATGAGAACCTGAGTTCTTGCTCAGCCAAGATCTAGGCACTCCAGCCCATACCGAACCGGATGTAGACAATGTACGTGGTGCGGACATCGGTTGCAGGGAAATATTTTTTTATACCGCTTTAAAAAACCTAGACCTTTGATGGATTTTTTTAACATTTCGAACACATATTATGCCCAGCGAACATCATTTTGTATTCTCATGCCAATGATAACAAAAGTGGTCGATTTTCGGTTCCACGTCGCGGTGAGGTAGAACCTTATGTCATCAGCGGAACAAATGCTATTTAGAAGCACAGCGAAAGTTGTGTGCATAACTTTCCAGTTCCGGGGACTCTGCTTTTTTTCGTTCTTTTCTTGCACTGGATTGTCCACGAAAGTTCTTCCTTTAGAAATGTTATGCAAATCGATATATTTTTTATAAAGTACACGCATACCCGCTAATTGTGACATTTTTAAAGGATTTAACTTCCATCGCAGGGAAAATTTTTTATGACAAGTACTGCATATAGAAAGCGAACCGCATCTCTAAGCAGTCCTCTTATTTTTTGGAGTCTCTATTACTAACTTCAACATGTTCATTACATTCAGATGGTGGATATGGAAATTTTTATTTAATTAGTTAGTTAGTTAGTTAGTTAAAAAGTTTCATTTTCATCTCGTCGAACGGCAACACATGAATTTTCTTGTATTAACCACAGAAAAGCGTGCTTCTACTAATCTTGTAAATCGAGAAAAATTACAAATATATATATGTATATATATTCATGCATGTATATATAAATATTTGACTATCATTAGATTTTAAACCATTCGTGAAAATTGACATTGCGAACTGAAATTTGATTCTATTGTTTTTTTTACATATATATACATATATATGCAATTTCACAACTAAGATCAAGCTTTTAAAAATGACTTAATTTCGTCTACAAACATAATTATAAACAATATTAGGAACATTAACCGCAAAGGAAAACCTAAAATTTCTAACCAATAAACTTGAACTTAATGCGGATATCAAGTTGAAAATCGTTCATGGCTCAAAATAATCGCCGGGAAATATACAAATTTTGTCTGCCCGTCTTTCCAGCCGTGAAATCTGTGATTTCATTTATGGCATTGATGACCTAAACATGGGATAAACTTCATTGTGGAAATATGTTGATAGTCTATGTAAAGTTGGTTGCCTCCAAAGGAAGCTGAAGTAGAGAGAAGATTCTAAATAGTCTAGAATGTTTTGGATGGAGACGAGAAAAATTTGTGGGAATTTTTGTAGAATTGAAATAAAACAAATTCATTTGCCGAAAATGTTGTCTACGCATTAAAGGATTATCGTCTCGTCGAAAATATTGGGTGTGCTGATAATGAACAGGAAAATGTATATATTTATATATATGTATACCAGGGAGCCGTTAAAGAATCTTCCAAATGACCAACGGACCTATTTTAAAACATATTGCTTGAAATAATAAGTGGATTGTGGTACAGAGGGGCTTCAGATAGATCCAGTTTTTATTATACGGATATAAACTTGTGTGTACGTCTTCTTGTTCAATCCCGAGGACGCAATTTTTAAAGTACTTTAATAAAATTTGTTAAATTGACTTGTTTAGGCCCAAGGGCGGTGTGGTTCAGATCGGATCATCTTTTCGACCATTTGCCATATCACGTTTTGAAAAGTCATTACATGAATCTCTGGACGATGGTGTAGGGTCTTTAAAGTTGGGCCATGGTCTTCTATAGTCTTTCCACTTGTTTCCTTTACAATTTAACGAATTAAAAAGAAGAAAAAGAACATTTTTAGATCCGGAAGATGCGGAGAAATAAACGAAAAAAAAAAATAAATTCAGACACAATCAATTTTGGAACATTATATCTCTACTCATGTTGGCTAATTAGTGACGGGAGGACTTTACTTCCAGCAGATTTGAAAGCCAACTGGAATATATCTGAAGTTTATATATTTTTAAGACACATTTCGTGAACAAGAATATCGTAAACACGTAAAGCTGAGACAGTAAATGCACTAGAAGAAGCTGCTTCCTCTTTATACCTACTTTCCCAAAAAATCATTAATTTTTAATTGTTGTACCAAGTCGTCGAAAACGATGTCGAATTGGGATTGGCGGACTTTTTCAAGACACGCTTCATAGATGCATTATTTTCTTTATTATTCAAAATTTTGCAATTACAACACATTTTTCCCATAAGAAATAAATAAATTCGAAATGATGATCACACGCGGACCGAACATTTTGGTTAAAAAGAACATTAATTAATTATTTCTATAAGAATCGAAAGTGGAGGAATATTCCAAATGAACGCTCAATATGATCTTTTCTTTAAATCAAATTTTAAAATATTTAATTAAATTAGTTAAAGTAAATTTCTCTGTTTTCTTATAGGTCAGCTGATGGAGATTAGTGCAACACTTGAAAAATAATAAAAATTAATAAATAAATAAATACAAAAACCTTCTTAGAGATTTAACAACAAAAAAAAAAAAATCCATATATATATTTATATATAAATATATATAAAAAACAATTATAGTGAAATGCATCAAATATCTAACATAGAAACGAGAAAAAATACGTTAAAAAGAAAGAGGAAAACTTTACAGAAAATATTAAAAATGCTAAACGGTCCGTATGTGTAGTGTTATAATTAAAGAGAGATAAATAAAAAGAAAAAAAAAAAAAGAAAAGAACAATTGTGCTTAAAACAAATTTAATTAAATTTTCCAATTGGATTAAAAAAAATATATAAAGAAAATGTAAGCATTCCGCACTTTCTTCAATTTTTCAAACATCTTTCAAATAATTTATTTTGTTGAAAACGTCAATTAATACTTTGCACAAAAATTTATATTTTATTTTGAGCCATAATTTTATCAGTAGTTTGCAGTAAGATTTTTAGTGAAAAAAAAAAAAAAATGAAAAAAGTGTACTCTTTGACGGTAGTGGAAAAAAACCAGCGCCCCAGAAAATTCTAAACAATAAAAATAATTTTTCTTTGAAAATACTTGCAAGAGAATAGGAAAATATGTTGCATTCATTACAGAAAAACAGAAAAAAACAAACAAAGCAAGCGCTTCGTAAGCAACCGCAACAGCGCTAAGCACCACACACCAGGCAACGGATGATGAATAAATGAAAATGGCACCTAAGCAACGTTGAATAACAACCGAACTATATATACAAATTTATATATAAGTATATATATATATAATTTGTATGTATATAGTTAACGTATTGAATTAAACTACACCTTATGCAAAATTACACATCGTCATCATCATTTAGCTACAAAAGCAACAACGAAACTATAGCACAAGGTTTCTCACAAATGTTTGCTTATAAACAAACATTCATGCATACATACATACCTACCTACATATAATAAAAACAACTTTAAGAAAGCAACAGAAATAAAGAAAAAAAAACTGGCTTTACTTAAGTTTAAAAGGTGGAGGTAGCAGAGTAATATATATATATATATATATATATATCTATATATATATAGAAGTAACTATTCATACATGTATGCAGGTGTTAGTGCATGTATATGCTTTAAAAAAGATTATCTTTTATTAAAAAAAAAAAAGGAAACCTCTATCTCACACAATACTATGCTGACATCTCCCCCATAATCAGCCAGCCAGAGAGTATATAACACACAAATACACTTTGCAGCGTTCCCCTCATTTTATCGTTTGCAACACTACAAAAAACCTTTCCTATAACCTTCTTATATACCATACGCCATATAAACCGAGTCAACGAGTACGTACCAGTTTATTTCTCAAAACTACAAATTCTACATGAAATCGAAAGAGACAAAATATACACCGAAGCTGCAAAACAGAAAGAGATCAATTATATTTGCGAGAAATTCCATAATTACGAAGTTTTGTCGCCTTTCGACTACTACGGTATTGAATAACTACAGAATGGCAAAAGCATACATGAATAACAACTTGAATGACAACTTAGGCAGAGCAAAATACGATTTGTGTGTGTGTTAATGTTTGTATGCATAAAGGGAAAATAATTTCAAAACAAAAAGCAACAACAAAATATTGTAATTTTCTCAAATTTATTTAGAAGCCTATAGGAAAAAAAAACAAGACAAAAAAGATTTTTAACTACACAACCACAACAGCGGAATAAACAACCAATGATTTTGTAGCCGAACTCGTTGCGTAGTCATAATTTACAGATTTATATTTTATATATGCATTGTTTATCTGTCGGTCACGTATACGTTAACGTCATTATATACAAATGCGCTGATATACACTTATGCATATATACATATATGCAAGTGCATGGCAATAGAGGCAAATATTAAATGAAATGTTGCTTTGTAGTGAACTGCACAAGTGAGGCAGGCGTCTATCTCGCTTTATCGCACAGCATAGCAAACTAGAAAACCAGGCATTGCACTCCCTCCCTCATGCATTAAACGAATATTATATACACATGTTTGCATGTATGCGTGCGTTGATATGTGCTATTTATTCTTCAAAATGAAAACTACAGTTCAGTCACATGTAGTTCCCCCTCAGCAGTAGCTCGACTGAATGTTGGAATAACGACATAAGAAAAGGAAAAAAAAACTTTTGTTAAAAAAGAAAAAAAAAAACAAAAATATGTGAAAAAAAAGAGTAGCAATAAGCCATTCATTGTTCACTATTTTGTTGCTTTAAAATGTACATCCATCCGGTCAGATCGGTCCGTTCGACGAAGAAAGACCTTATTGTGTTCTCATATATATATATATATATATATGTATATATATGTTGGGTTATGTATTATATACACAGTAATATAGCAGTGTTAAATAGCATTTACTTACTGGGCTTTAGTTTCTTTCAACTTTTTCACATTTTCCTTTATGTTAATGTTATATATATATATATTACAAGCAAACCATACATTCTGCATATAAGCTGAATGCATACAATACTCTCCTGTTCATCTATTATTATTATTTTGGCATATGTACCTTCTATATATCAACTTAATGAATTACAATACAACAACAACGGCACTCATTTATTCTCAACGAATTCACTTTGTATGTATATATATATATATGCATGCATATAGCATTAAAAAGGTGCTGGTAGAAATTTTACGTATTCGTAAATATATATATCAAATGCATAGGTAGCTGTGCATATAATATTTCACTATATAAAATTTATAAACTAATGGATTTTCTGCCAAGCGAAATGTCAGTGATTGTAAAGGATATTTAATTGATGTTATAACTAGAGGTGGAGGATATTTTTGGAGTTTAGGAAATGACTGCAAGAAATTTGAAAACTGAAAAGAGAATTTTCTTGTCTTCTAAGATAATCTTTTTCCTTCTGAACTTTGAAAAACTTTAATTGTGAGATTAATGGCAATTCGTAATGATTTTTTTCATAGGGGATAGTGTGAGTACTTTTTACCCTGAAAATATTTGCAAAATTTATTATTTAAATCTCAGTCTCTACAGGACCAAATATTATACACATTAAATAATATCAAGAGATAGATAAGATGATCGGAGGCCCCGTTTTAAAACTGTATCAAATTTTTGTGATTTACAGTCTGTGCTATAGAAAATTCAATACGAAATATAGAAAAAAAATGTTCTTCTTTTCCTTCTAATGTTAGAGAGAAAAACATAAAATTTGGGATAAAAACAATACCGGCCATTGCGAAGTACTACAGACAGCATGTTGTCTTCTTTCATTTTCTAAATGTGAACTAATAATGCGCAAGAAGAACCAAAGACGTCTGCTTAATTCGTAATTTTATAGTTTCTTGCTCGGTGTATGTTCAGAGAGAGAGAGAGAAAATATATTTGGCAATTTACAGTCTAACCTTTTAAACTCTTAGGGTCTTAAAGAACAAAGTCCAAATTTAGTTTATACGCTTAGCCCATGACTGCGGACTAAGTTTTGGCCTGCGCCCGATCAACGAACATAGGATTAAAAAAGGAAACAGACTAATAATAAAAAGGAGAGATTAGCTGCAGGTCTTTGACAGGATCATCCAAACGCTTTAAAGCTAAACGCGGTTTAAACGGGAGATTATTTTCAATAAAACTTCTGGCCTCACCTTAAAATCCCAATTTTCATTATATGCATGGCTTGTTTGCTATAAATAATAAGAAAACAATTCAGCACTGGAAAAATAAGAAGAGTATACTAGAAGGTGTATGCAAAATCTTCAAGCGTTCATTCCCATTATTCCATATTCACTCTATGATTAGGAGAAACATTTTTCAGATCATGACTGACGTACACTTTGTTTAAAATTAATAAAATATAGTATTTCTCAAAATTACTCGATTTTTTTTTTTTTTTTTTTTTTTTTTTTTAATTTCTTCATCACTTTGCTATACTTTTTTTTGAGAGAGTAAAAATTTTATAGAATATGAAGTGAATCTTGAGTGCTTCCTTTCTTATAAATTCGGTAAGATGATTTGAAAGGAGGATATAATTAATAAATTCATTTAAAGACAATTAGCTCACAACTTTTTGTAGAAAAAGAAGTCATTTTAAATATTAAACTTAATTCACTTGTCTTTTTGACGCGTATTGTGGGTTAAAAGAAAGCAGTGAATATTTCAGAGGCGATGACCCATCCCATGACTAATACATTTTACATTGGCTGGTGCGATCTACAACACGCATGCATAAAAACAAATGCAAATACATATTTCTTTTTTACTTTACCGCTACAAAAAAACAAAAAAAAAATTAGAAAATATTTTTAATCATATAAAAAAAAATAATGCGCAAAATATTTTCTTTTTCAATTGTGTAAAAAGTTCGTTTGCGATAACGGCGTAACAAATACACGATTGGCCTTAAATGCAAATTACGTTAAGAAACGAAAAGCGAAAAAAAAGTAGAATACTTTTTCAAACACAATAATAATAAATTGAAATATTTAAAGACGAGGAAATAAAGAACATTGCACTGTTCAACAATATTGGGTAACTATACAAAAATGAAAAAATGAATAACGAAAATATTAATATATTTGCGTTTGTCCCATGAAAGCATTCTTTGCATTGATAATACACAAAATGTACATTTCATTTAACATGAACAGGATCTGATTTAACAGAATATTGATTGGTAGCAATTGCTGCTGTTAACAATGCCTGCTTTGAATTTAATATAAAACAACAGTGTTCGCAACAGCCACTTCAACGACTAAAAACTACTTCACTAATGAATTCTGTATAAACCTCAATAAAATGTTGAAATTCATCTACGCACCACTACAAACAAGCAAATGCTTATAGCTTTGTGTCCTCAACGCGCAATAAGTGGAGAAAAATTTAAGCGCAAACTGCAGGCCGTGGCTGATTGTGTCTCTATACATGAAACACAAAGCAATTGTGTAGCAGCGAAGTCAACAGTGAATAAGCAAAAAAAGAAAAAAAAAAAGTGTAAAAACAGCAAAATGAAGAAAAGAAAACAACACTTTTGAACAATACGTAGATACCAGAAAAAGATACTCACACACGTCCATAGAGAGGCTTTTTTTTTTTTTTAATGTTTATGACATTTTTGTTGCTCCTCAACAATTTCAAAACAAACTAAAGGAAAGACAAAGAGCGCTAGCAAAAATGATTGGAGTATGAAGGAAATGCCGTATAAGCGCGGTGAAGAGCTTGCGCAGTGAAAGCTACAAAGCTGCAGCTACAATTCGAGAGTTCAAACTACAAATGATTATAATACAGCTCGCGCATATATACACGCAAATAAAACACATACAAATTGTTAAGCAACGTATACTACAACCGCATGAAAGCGTGTGTGCGCACGTTTATATAACGTTAACGTCACTGAAAAAGCAAACAACCAATCTAACTAAATTGAATATACTTTAACTGTCTTTCGAATCGATAAAATGTTTATTATGCCAGAGACCCCGCCGCCAACCAAACAGCCACCCCGTTCGCACAGTCACACATTACGCTAAAGACCTTTCTTGTATATATATATATGTACATTCAAATATAAATATATATATATATATATATGTATGTGTACATGTATTATGTACGTATGTGATTACAAAAATATTTCGTTCTTACACCCTACAAAGTCTAAAATATTTTTGCCCATTTTTCTCGCTTTTTTCTCTTGTTTTTTGTTAATGTTATTCTTGTGTGTATACATACATCTTAGTATATATACGTATATGGTGCGCCATGCTTGGTTTGCCATAAGTTTTCTGCATTTGTTTTTATATACGTGTGCGCGTTTGTGTGTGTGTATGTATGTATATGTGAATGGGCTTGATTTCCTGTTCTTAATGTTTTCAAGCGGTTTTTCCTTCTATGCATTTTTGACGTAGACATTCCCTTTTTTCCACTGCTATTGTAGAGGATGTTTCTTCTCTCCATCATCATTGTCATCATCATCATTGTCATCATCATCATTATCATCATCATCATTTCACTTTAAACGCAATCATCAGAATGAATTATTTTAAATAACAAATAAACTGCAATTTATAAAATGAATCCCATAACACCGCATACTTAAGAAAAAGGAAATAAATTTAATCTAAACTTAAGTGTAAGTATTGAAGATACCAAGCTCGTTACTCAAATGAATAAAGAATCTTCTACAGGAACTCACCTGCCGATCAATCTCGTTTATAATTTGGATTGTTATTCACAGCTCATACATTTTATAGCAATGAAAGAGATTCATTTTTACATTTTCGTCCCTGGTCTTCTTCTCTAGCCACTTATTCGACATACTGTGTTTAGGACTTGTTTTGAAAATATGTGTAAAATGTTTGGAAATTGGACTTTAATTAATTTCGCCTTCGAATGAGAACTTTCCAAAATGCTTTCAAGCAATCGTGTCATCACCACTTTTCTCGGTGGCGAGAGCAATTTTCTTCATACCCCAGGAAGAGCTATATTCTCTTTTTTCGCATTTTTAGCTTCTTGACACCAAATAAATTAGGTTTTCGTAGTTGACCATAACCAAATATGCGTTGTACTAAAGAATATATGAACCATTGATGTGAGATTTGAGGCGTGAACTGCTTCCATTCCTGGTTCAAAAAAAGAACCGATAATCTAAATACCTTGCTAGCTATAATTTCATGTATTAGAGACTAGTAGCGAGTTAATTGGTTCTGTCGTCGTTTCTTTCTCTTGGAAGAAATGATTGCAAAAGTAAAGAGAGACATTAAGAAGATACATGCGTTTAGTTACCTAAAATATATTGAAAAATTGATTTGCCTGCTTGTGAAGTGAAATTGCATTTCACATCGTTAGAATGCACAGCTACCTAAGTGAGGATTCTGAATTCTTTTCCCATCTTCTAGCAACAGTCTTTGTTCATTCTTTCTTCATCGTTACGAAATAGCAAAATTTTAAAATAATGAAACCTTATAAATCCGAAAGTACATAAAGGTTTAGGTTTCTTTTTTTTAAATTTTTTTTAAGCAAATTTCATTACTGTTAAATAGTTTTAATTTATTTAGCTTTTTTTTCCATTTCTCCTTTACCTTTTAATCAATAACAAAGAAGAAACCCTTTATTTTATATAAATTTATAACTTACATAAAAAAATCTAAATGGAAACTTATAATAATGCCCTCTGAACATTAACGTTGCCGTTGTCGTCATCATCATCATCATCATCAACAACAACCATACGGCCACAAAAACAGAAACAACATTATTGCCATCACTGTATTTTGTAGTCGTCAACGTTATATATGAACACATATTTATATATATATCAAAATAATACTGGGTGCATGCATGTATTCTAATCATTTTTTTCACTTGGAAAAAATCATTTATTGAGAAAAATTCTCCTCTATATGTGTATATATATCAAAATATTTTGCATAATATTTTAAAACTTTGTTCCATCCTGCCATTTTCCATCCTTTCGGATCTTTCCCATCGCATTTAAACGTCTGGAGACAGTTGATTCATCAACTGCTAGTTTGTTCGAAAGTGCTTTGAGACCTTGAGCTGGGTTCTCGTTCAATAACTCTTGCAATTCATTCTCTTCGAACTTTTTTGGCCCACCAGGTCGTTCTTTATCATTGACATCAAAATCGCCCCGTTTAAATCGTTGAAACCAAAACCGACAATTCGGATATGATGGAGCGGCGTAACCATAGGCTTCTACAAGGGTTTTATGGGCTTCGGCAGCAGATTTCTTCATATCAAATAACATAAGTAATGAATATCGAAAATGCAATTTTGAGCGTTCCATGATTTGCGCGTCGTCTGTATACACCGAATAACTCTATACTACTAAATGCAGAATTGTTGTTTTATGTAGTGAAAGGTCAAAATCATCGAATTTAACTTTTCGCATATTTTATATTATTATTTTCATCAAGAGATGTCGCTGATCAAAATACATGAAAGCACCTAATATATGCAATACATAGCGCATATATATATACATGTATATATAAAGTATAAAAGTATGTACACACAAACCCATATGCCCAACTTTAATAACAACTTGTGTTGTTTCTTGCTCTCTTTCTTATTCGCACATATACATAGGTATAACAGAAGAAGAAAACAAAAAAAAACAACAAAACCTCTCTTTCCCCACAAAAAATATACCTATACCTACATCTGCACGCAAAACATTTAAATGTATATGTATATACTGTTTGAAAAGAAGAAAAGAAAAAAAAATCCGACAATTATTATAAAAACAGCAAATGCGGCGTTGTCAGTTTTCACAGTAGAAAACAACGAGAGCAACAATAACAGAAACCTACTCAATAAGCTACGTACTATAAGAAACATTAAGCATTGTTGCCACATTTCCACATTGATATGAGGAATTTGTATTTTGTGCAGCTTCTGCTAGTGTTTTGTTATTGCCGCTGCTGCCCATGTTGACGCAGTTACTTCCACAGATGGCCATGTATAGATAGTTAAATGTGTATGTGCGTACACACAAAGATACTTAAATACACGACCCTATACACATATGTATACACCATGTTGTCTACTTTAAACCATAAAAGTAGAGTTTTTTTTTGTGTTTTGTTGTTGTTGTTGTTTTTTTTTTTTAACTCAAATGGTTATGTTGCTCTGTATGTATGTTATTGATTTGGTTTCAGCAGCGTGCATGTATGCCTGGTTTAGGTTATAATATGTATACAAGAGTGTTTATTTGGATTCTATAAAGAGAAAACTACCACAGCGAAGTTCGAGAAAAAAGTCGATTTTGGCAAAAACTAAGAAAATTTATAGAAGAAGACGAATATATATATAAATGTAAATATATATATATATATATATGTATGTATAAGTATTATATGCTTATGAAACGCATGAAATATGTATTAGCATTAAGAAACCCTAGGTAATCTTTCTTTTAATCTACGTATAGTCGAGCACAATATATGCTTACAATTAAACAATTCCTGATACCTGCCTACAAAACCAAACGTCTTTTTATACTTTCAACTATTATTTTCCAGATTAAAGTAAACCTTTACCCCCGAATTTAGGCATTAAAATGTTAGTAGAGGATTATAACTTTTACTATACATTGACATCGCGACATGGTGCACGTTTTTTTTTTGACAAAGAATATTATTTGAAGGGAATATATTCCCGTGCAAAAAAAATTTTTTTTTTGTTTCTTCATTTTTATTCTTAATATCGATATGCGGAGATTTAAAAATTTTCATTTCGTTTGTAACATACAAGAATTCATTCCGTCCGTCCATAAAATGAGTTATGTATATTTTGAATATGTGAGTTCATTTAGCGATGCTTTTTGGTTGTGTTTGATTCTTGTGATTTCAAAGTTAAAAAATGTCAGTCATATGATCGTGACTCAATTCGAAAGTCGAGTTTGAAAACGACGCGATCTATTCGCAATATCTAAGATAATAAAATACCTTATTGCCAAGTTGCTTTAATTTTTACGCAACTGTACACAAATATTTATCTGATATTTATCAAAAATTTTCAAAACATTTTTGCAAAGAATGTTTCAATTTATAAACAACTTTATATCCATCATCGGACAACCGTTGCACATTGAAATGGTTTCTTCCAAGTACAAGGAGAAACAATGAAGAAAAAGCTCTTCGTTACAGCATATAATACTTCGATATTTTCGGAATCGTTAGTTAAAGGGAAAAAATTTACAGAACTGAAATAAGTTCGCAACTCGTCTGAACTCAGTTGCAAGCGAAAATCCAATCGTTATAATTCCGAAATATCGAAAAAAGAAAACAATAATTTGTAGCACAAGTTGTATATTAAGTTGTGCAAATGTATGCAACACTCGGAAGGACTTGGGATGGGTATACCCTTCATTATGCCAATCAATTCAGAATTGCGTTCTGCGCTGACCTAAGCGCCTTGCGTGTGCGCCGCAATTTGGGAAATATTTTTAGGTAATTTGGTATACTCATGTGACCTGGCCCATGGATAAGAGCTATTAAAAATAGTTGGGTTTAGAGCACGTTTCCAACTCCTTCCCATCTAACGTCTTATTTTGAAGAATCATAGAGTGGTCTAGGTGGCATTTAATGATGGACTGTGGGTCACTAAAATGCTGTTCCTTGTTTTTCTTACATTTTTAACAAATTGATTTACGTAATAATGATCTCCGTACTTTTATAGTAGTGGTAGAGCATTTCCTTTCAGAGCGAGCACTCGACAGTTAAAGTTACAAATCTGTACACAAATGTGTATCCCATTTATTTTGATCGATAAGGCCAATCAAGACCGAATTCATGCATTATATGACCCTGGGGAATATTTATTTTCGTGAGCGGGCCCGTCGTTTCCATTTCACCTCAACAACTCTGCATTAAGAATTTGTTTTTTTATTAATCAATTTTAGTGATCGTTAGTCGTTCCGTATAGGCAAACGAACAAATGGGTGAAGATTGCCAAGTCTATTATTGCAATAATTAGGAATATGTGTACCGCAAACGGACTCTCATCTACTAAGACCCTTTGCTTGGCGATGTGCCTGTGGCTCGCGACATCGGTTTATATGAGTTATCCGAGTAGCCGAGTAGGTAAGAACCGCGACTACCAAGTTAGTTCCCGCTCAGAATTTTCGTTGGTAAAGGCGTAACACCTACCTATTAGGCGCACATTCACTAGACTATGACCACTTCCTTATCGATCCTCTGCTTTCTCAATGCTTTTTGGCCCTCACGGTGTTGCATGTGTAGGGGATATAATATCCTGAGTAAGTGGTCATATTAAAAAAAAAAAAAATTTGAGTATAAATTTTATATGCCTCAAGTGATTCCGGGTTTTTTTTTTAAATTTGCCGAAACTCTACCAATTTGTAAACAAATTTATTTGAACTTGGGAGGTATTTAACACATTTATATATCGATACTAATAGAAACGCGTGAATTAATATCACCTTTTTGAAGATTTGAGCTTAAAAAAATGGCTATAAAGAGCATGTAACGTTCCAATGTTTTTTGATGATTGATTATTAATTTTACTCCACTTGGTCTAGCTTTCCAGATACCAATGACAAATATCTTTTTCTACCTTATGGGTCAATTTAATTCATAACTTTTATGGAATCATTACAATCGGAAAAGTGGGGACGGGAAGGTGAAATTAGGGACAAAAATTCCTTGATCGATTAAGAATATGAAGTTAAAGATAGGAAGCAATTCGCCGATAGGCGGCACGTCCATAATATAAAACAAACTGAGGTAAACTTGAAAAAAAATCGAAGAAAATTCTTCGCGGGTTCGAAAATGATACGCAAAAATATAAAAACGCGTGTATATCGACAGATCACACCGATTTTTTAACCTCATGTTCTTAATCGATAGCGAAATGTTTTTGTGAAAAATTTCAACTTTCTGGTGGTACTACAAATGTTGTAGATCAGAACGGCCCGAAAGGTATACACAAAATATCGATTGTTCTTAATGTTAAACAAAAACTTGCCTTAATTCATTTTTCCTTTATATATATACATATATATATACCTATGTTAATCGAAGTATTATTAATGATAAATTAATTTCTGTCTCATTTCAGATGCTGTTTTACAAATTATTATAATAAATACCCTAAATTTACTATTCTTAGATAAAATTAATTCACAAAAAAAAAAAGAGAAAAAAAAAGAAAAGAAGAAAGAAAGAATTAAAGTTAATTATATGTAAATAAATGTAAATTTTAACTTTAAAAAAGTTGTGTATGAGAGAGAAAGTAATAAAGCGGCATTACGATTATCATTTTTAGAAATTTGAATGGGTGGAGTGCGCCCATTTAAAAAATATTCGCCTCCATGAAGTTTCATAAACAAAAATGGTACGAGAGACCCACAACGTTTGCTTTGGACAAATAGCCCAAGAAACACAAGTCGCTGTTAAAGAGGATACTACTGCTGTTAAACGGGATCACTTGAAAAGGTAAATAAGAGGAAGGAAAAAATGTGAAAAAAATGAACAACTTTTTTAATATATACATATATATATATATAGATTTATATTTTATGTAAAGTAAATAGAACAACTATTCAGCATTTAAATAAGATTTCCAGCATTCTGCGCACTTTTCCTGCCACCAATCATTACTAAGCTTAAGTAAAATCAAGTAAGAAAATTAGATTCGGTCGTGAACGAATGATTTGAATACATCACTGTTACCCTAAAAAGGATCAAAAGAGTGAAAGAACTAAATTTTCATACTCTATAATATGGAT
Organism: Glossina pallidipes; assembly: GCA_000688715.1. Classification (NCBI taxonomy): domain Eukaryota; kingdom Metazoa; phylum Arthropoda; class Insecta; order Diptera; family Glossinidae; genus Glossina; species Glossina pallidipes. The sequence goes on along the minus strand of KK499873.1, from coordinate 615,238 downwards.
TCTTGTCGCATCGGTGTGTCCTTTGAAAAGTTTGGATCAACTCAATTTCGCTAATGAGAGAATGTTTACCATAGATACTACAAAAAGTTGGGCACACGGACGCCTTTACATCCAAATTTGAAACTGGCCTAAAATTTATATCAGTTATGGGGTTTTTGAAGCTTGCTTCTGCGCGTTATAAAGATATTCTTCCCATTTTTACAGGTACTACAGCCTCGCCCATAGGACAAGCATCCAAATTTTTGAACATTTTATCAGCTGTAGTTGATGAGTAATAAGCAAAAAGACCAATATTTTATTTTTTGAAAAACCAAAGTGTTCTTAATTTACTTGGCCCTGTAGGCGTGCCCTTCGACCGATTTGGCCCGGCGTGCAAGAACTTCCAATATTTTTGTCAAATGCGAAATCGATAGCTTTATTTTTGCGGCCAGATGAATGTTTACAACAAGCATTACACCAACGCACAGATGGACGGACATGCTTAAATCGGTTTAAAGTTTGATCCTGATAAAGAATATATGAGACTCTATGAAGTCTCTTGAGTTTCCTTCTGGATTTTGCAAATGCCTTCATAAAATTATTATATCTCATCCTCCGGTGATGGGTACAACAGTGTTTTCCTCTATTTATATATAAATTGCTTGTTGTGTGCGTGTGTGTGCCAACGATGAAAAATTTCATTTAATCGAAATCTGTCAATTATCTGATAAAACTCAACAAATCAGCGCCATTGTTGTCGCTCGCAGTAGTTGCAGCTTTGGAAGCCTCATATAATACTTACGTGTCAAATTATTTCATGACTAAATTTCAAATTACAGATATTTACCAGAAAAAAAATTGTAAAAGATATCGATAAAAATGTAAAAAAAAAATAAAAAATAAAAAAACGGTTGCTTGTTACATATGATTTAATGATTAGTGTGGATCGATTGGAAAGCTGAATAACTTTTCATGAAAACCTGTATGGAACTTGGGGGAAAAAGGCAATTTTCAGTGTAAGAGAAAAAAAAACCCAACCATTATTTACTTTTTTCTTTATCATTTAGTAAAGACGAAGAAAGAAAAACGTATAAGAAAATTTTATGCGGCATAAGGCGAAACTTGGGGTGACCATAACACCAAAAAAGGAAAAATAAAATGTTGAGAATTTTTTATTGGCATTATTATTATTGTCCGTTTGGCCGGAGAGAAATAAATTCTAAGATAAAAGTTTCGAATATCTAACATCTAAGGCACTTGAGATTTTCACTCACGACGATCGTTGAGTTGTTAGTCGAAATTCGAGAACTTTTTATTAATATTATTATTATTATTACTACTGTTAATATAGCCAGAGAAATAAATTCTAAGATGAAGGTTTTAAAGCACTAAGACTATCGGCTTTATTCAAAAGTCTAGCGAACTTGAGATTGGAAGACACGACCTTTGAGTTGTCAGTCGAAACCCTTTGCTTACTCTTACGGCCAGTGCAAGGTGTTTAGAATTATTTGTTAGAAAACTCCGCTAGATACTCTCAAACTACTATTTTTTTTATAGAGTCCCGTCTTATTGTTGAACACAACGTAAGACGTAAGGCGAAATATTGTTGCCTATAAAAGAAAAAAAAAATGTCAAGAACCTTTCATTAATAAAAAAATCCATTGGCAAGGCGAACAGAATTATTTTTAAGTAACTCCCGTATATATATATATATATATCAATGCCACGATCTCGTCTATGTCCTGGGCAATTATGTAAAAACACAACAACATTCAAGAAAAATAATTAAACGGTTCATAAAAAAGATTACAGAGTAAATTCTACATATATATATATATATATAGGCAAACGCGCGAGCGAATCTACTTGCTTTGAAACATGATCTCTACGAATAAGAATTTTTTCAAGAATTTTTTTTTTTATATAGACTTTATATCGTAATTTTTACGACATTAAAAATGCCCAACAGTAGACTGGAAAGACAGATAAATACAATTTATGTTTTCATGCGCTGATCGAGAGCACATTGCACAGAGTATTTTATTTAATGGATATTTTCAAAAGTTACAGACGTAAAGACAAAATATAGTTTTACTTCATCCTTCGTTGGTTATTATGATAAAAACCATACCAAACTTGAAATATTAATTTACTTTAACAATATTTTAGAAACCGGTTGTTGCTGGGTTTTTCGCTGTATTGCAAACCCGTTCAGAAGGCTTGTCATCATGAGCTATTATATGAATAGCTTAAATACGCAAAGGCAAATAAAGAAGAAAATCTGTCGATTTTAATGGCAGCCTGCATCGAAATATTGATATGCCCTACACCTAGACAGATAGATGACTGATAATCAAAAGAATAATTTCTGCGAGAGAGATTATTGAGGATGATGATAGTTCGCTATATCTGGAAGTATTGTTTATATGAAATGAAAGTGCGTGCATTATGAAATTTTAGAACCGATTTAATAAATTTTCCTTAATTACTTACACTACGATCTATTCAGGGGATATCCTCTATACCTGAGAGCACGTTGCCAGTCAATAGGTGTAGAGAGGGATGGAAAGCGGTACTAATACTTGTGTACGTTTACCTTAAATGCAGAGACCACTGCTGGTGGAAATTAATGCGAAAATGTTTCTAAAAGGTTTTTAAAATACTCATAGACAAAGGATTTCATTTAAAGTGGCGAATATTAGAAATTTCACTTAACATTAATAAAATCGGTGGATGGCGGTAAGTGCGAGATATAAAAAAAAAAAAAAGAAAAAAAATTGTTTTCAAAGAAAGTTCAAAAACTAAATATCAACACTCCAAACAATAGCTAACAATAAACTATCCTATCATCAATATTATTGCCATCATTATTTTTGCAAAAGCAAAAAAAAAAAAAAAAAAGGAAAAAAAAATTTTTTTGTTTATATACAAACATTGTTTAACATGATGGTTTTGTATTGATGCTTTAGCCATTACTTTCAAGCCACTGTACTTTATAAAACTTCGCGCCACACAACATATAAAATCAATTTGTTTGTCTTTCTTTCTCTCTCGCTCTCCAACTATCTATCTCTCTCTATCTCTCTGTCTCGCTGTTGGTGGCAGTCGATGACGGCAAAACATCTTTCTATGCTACAATTCATTCTACATAAGGCTTTTGTTTTGTCTAACGCAGTGCTGTTGTTGTTTTTTTTTTATTTATTTTTTTTTTTATCATTTGGCTCTCGCATTGGTAAATCCGGAAAAACAACAAACCTTTTTATGGTAAACCATTTGGCTAACTTTTTTTTTTTTCTTCTTTATTACTGCGCACATACGTACGCGCATGTATTATCTATATGCACATGAATCCAAGTAGTATTTTGGCATATATATTTAGTTGTATTGGCATTTGTCATACTATTGGCGGTTTGTTATTATTATTATTATTATTGCTGCTGCGACTGCCGTTGTTGTCGTTGTTGATGATGTTGTTTTTGCAAAAGCAAAACCCAAATTAAATACGAATATTATTATTATTACTTACTATTAACTTTTGCGTTAATATAGTAAGCATTATATTTTCTATATATATTTAATACGTGTCGGAATTACTTTTTTTTTTTTTTGTGTTGCGCTTGATTATTGTGAAATTCGCTTTTTTTGCAATTTTTACTCAAATGTTGTCATTTCTTTATCTAAAAAAAAAGCGAAAACCTTATTATTGTGACAGTTATTTTGTCACACTTAAGCTCTCAAAACGCATACGCAATACGTAATTGTGTGAGAATATTATCACCTCATCTTTGGCTATTGTTTTTTTTTGTTCAATCGATTTTCTGATATTCTTTCTTCACTTCTTTTTTTTTCTGTTGTAAATTATAATTTTTTTGATGAAATGTGGCAACCGTTCACTAAAATATGAATTGTAAATGTTCATTATATATAGGCACAGCTTTTTCAGATTTCGGTGTTTTTTTTCTTTTTTATAATATATACACATAACATATATAATGTGTAATCTATGTTGAATTTTGTGACTGATCTCCTAACTTCACTGAGGGGGAAGAAACGGCCCTGTAGCTGTAAAATTTAGAACACATTTTTATACCCATCACAGTTTGTCAAAACGTTTGCAACAAGCAGAAGGAAGCTTGAAAGACGGCATAAAATATTTATATTGTTAATCAATATAAAGCTTGAAATTGGTTTAAGCGTGTCCGTCCGTCCGTCGGATAGGTGTTGTAAAGATTCTTCTAGCTGCAAAAATGAAACTATCCGGTTCCAATTCGGCAAAAGCATTGAAAATCCTTGTATGCTGGTTGATATTAAAAATAGAACAAATCGATCGAATCGATCAAAGCTCCACGTGAACTGAGAAGACCTTTGCTTTTGAAAAGGAATAAAAAAAATGGTCTTTTGCTCCTTACAAGCCAAAACAGATTCATCGATAAAAATTTACATGTATACTCTACGGGTGGTCTTGGAGAATGTGTAGTATTCCAGGAAGTTATTAGATCTATATTTAAGCAATACCAAAAAAAGTTATGTTGGAACAACATATAAAAAATGGCGAAGAGTAATATCTTTAAGTTAAGGAGCTATAACGTGCATAGCGTTGGATAGCTCATGTGAATTTGAATCGAAAAAAAAATCATTTAATCTAACATGCCTATGTCTAGTGCATCATTTAAAAATGATGGATTCTTGAATGAAAAAATCCAATTAATCGGCCAAAAAAGGCGATCTTTTATTAAAAAATAACCTAAGTAATCTTTAAGTTACCTTAACGAAAATTAGAAAACCATAGGACTTAAATTCATTTGGCACAATTTCTCGTCCGTTATATATTAAGCAAGAAAAAAAAAAAAAAAGAACGACGTAACGTTGCAATATGGTAAACAAATGTTGAATAATATATATAAAAATTGGCTGTCGTAAGCAAAGCAAACACTACAGGTAAACGATTATATGAATAATATTTCTTGTTCTTTTCTAGACATTTGACTGTTTGCGCTTTTAAAGATTCTGCTTTAATTTGTTGCTGCCTTTACGCAAGACGTTAGGGGTATTTTAAAATAGAATAAAAATAAACCTTAAAGAAAAACAGTCGCGCTTATATATGTGCATGTTATTTAAACGTTTTACTAATACATTCAGGGCTGGTCATAAATCTTCAATTTAATTGCACATTTTATTGCGTCAATAAACCTAGGTTAAGGCATCTATTAAATAATCATTGTTGTACTCACCATATCTGTCATAATTTTTTGTAAACAATTTTCAAAAAAATAGAAAATATGTATCCATATATTGGATATATATATATAGAATTTTCATATCAAGTGTACGCAATTTTGATTAACGGTTAAGTTAATCTTATTTGTATAATACAATAGATCTTTTAAGTCGCACGGATTGCTGATCCAATAATAATAATAATAGCCTACGTGTAAGTTCGTATTACTAGAAAATTGAAGCTTGTAGAACTTAAAATGAAAGACCGGAAATTGACATAAACACTATCATTAGTAGAACACAGCCACAGACTAGAAAGCATATCTGATATGTCTGTAATAGGGAAAAAACGTAAATTTCGCCCGAAAGTGTTTATCAAATTTTTATCCGAATCGACTCATGGACTGACTGATGAAGCAAATACTCTGCGAACTTCATATTTTATATAAACATATAGATGATCGATGACTCGGGGTGTGTCTCCTATTCGCTTGGGGCGAATTGCTATTTCTAGATGTGGTGCACCTAGATTTACCGAAACTCATCAATTTGGCGGATAACTTTTGTGGATAGTCACATAGATAAAGATAAGAAATCTTAAGTTGGGCACAAGAATTTCCTGATCGATTAGCAATATGTGGTTAGAAATGTACGTGATCTGCTCTCATACATGCTCGCAATGTAGAAAAAAATGAAAGCAATCTTTTGACTACCGAAAATTTTCATCTATGATTTTTGATCCTGCGAATATAACTTTGCAAAACTGGTATTACAAGTATTTAAAAATAATAATAATACAACAATGATCGCTGCAAATCGATGCCAATTATAAGAAACAATTTATGGGATGTAATCAGCCGTTGCGAGAGTGAGGTTTGAGAACAGCCCAAGGCGATTGCGTTAAAACCTTTCCTTCGATAAATATCGATGTTTTAAGGTGTTGCCAAAACCAAATTTCTATTCTTACGGAATTGACGATTCACAAATTTTACACGTCAAATGAAAGATGTATCTCATCGAAAAAACGAATAGAAATCATTCAGTTAACCGAACCGACTTAAATGAAAATAATGAAGATTACATGATTACTGAAAGAAATTATTTCAATAACGGAAAGATAAATAATTGTTGCCATTTACTCTGATTTGAAAAATTTCAAACATTGAACTGCTTGACAAAGGCCTGGGGAAATTAATTATTAATAACTCTGTATGTAAACGATGATTAACTTCGGACTTTAGTTTGTTTCCATTATGCATATTTCAAAGGTTTACTTCTCATTAAATAATTGCTTAGTAATGAAAAATAATAATAGGGCCATAAAGCATTTTGCAAATTTAAAAAAAAATAAATTCTAAATAACATTATTTTCCTACAGTGAATTATATTATTTTTGATAAGCAAGTGAGGTGCGTATAGTTCGAAAAAATTCCCAGAGTAAAAGGAAATTTTGCCGATATATTAGGTACCTTGTTAAAATTTCAGCTTTTGTGAAAGTCATTGAAAGTTTAATGAACGCGGTAAAACGGATCAAGTCAGACCTTATCTTAATCAATAATATATATCACGTACAATGCAGCTTTTATAATGAAATTATTAATACACTACGGACTACTTGCTTGGTGGTGGTCTGCATTATTAATCGACGAAGATCAATAAGTTTTTTTTTGAAAATTCTCCAATTTTTTTTTTCTATATTGGATTAAGAAAAAGTAAATTTGTTATGTCTAAAAGATATAAAGATAAAACAATTCCACAAACATATGTACGTATGTGAAAATAACAAAAAAAAAAAAAAAAATACCAACAAAACAAAGCAAAAATTGAAAATAAACGAAATGTTTTGTTCTTTTTTATGTGACGACTAAAATGACAATGATGATGGTCGGTTGATTGGTTAGTTGTTTTTGTTGGTGCGGCTTATGTTTAGAGCTAATAATATTAAAGAGAGGAGGACAAGAGAAGAGCGCATCACACACATTGTGTTTTTCTTCTATACTTTTTTTAGTGGAGTAATGAAGGCAATATATTTATATATATATATATATATATGTATATATATATATATATATATATATATGTATATATATATATATATATATATATATGTATATAT